>OZ024753.1:45055704-45101303 GCA_964016885.1 Eledone cirrhosa
CTGGAAGAGTTAGTTTATTTCATTATATTTCAATAATATTTCTTCTTCTACCAACATCTAACATCTCATTCTTCAGACTTGTTGCTTCAAGAACTCTACCCAAGTTATGCCTTCCTCTGGCAACGTGGAAAAACACAAACCCAACGATTCCCTTGATAACAACACATCTTGTTCTATATTACTTGTTTTAAAGAATGCCTTACATTCTTGTGTACCAATTTCAAAATTAAAGTTATTAGTAAGAAAAAACAGCACAAAATCAAAACCTACTTCAACTACACAGGAGATAGCAACTGTTTATACAAACTTTGAACTTTTTAAATCTTCTCCAAATAACAGTGATATATGTAATAGAAGTAATAGTAGTTATAATAGTTTTACTAATAATAATTCTAACAGCTTCCCTCATGATATTTTTGGAAAAGTTAAAGAGAATCGGATACGTTTATTAAATATTGAAGCCGGGATTGAAAATGTTCCAACAAAAATCGATGAAAGTTCATCTAGTTTTATTAAATATCGAACTCCAAACTTCAGGTAAGTTGTTATAAGTTGTAGAAGCATGTTGGTAATATTGCAAAGTGGTTGTTAGTGTAGATTAAACACACGTACGCATAACCTAACGCTTACACATACACATGTGTTTATGTCATCATACCATATCATATTATATTATCGGGAGTTCAAATCCCGCCGAGGTTAATTTTGCCTTTCATCCTTACGGGTCGATAAAATAAAGTACCAGTAAAACACTGGGTAATTGCTGGCCTTGTGCCTAACGTAGAAACAATCATATTATAATATATTATCGGGAGTTCAAATCCCGCCGAGGTTAATTTTGCCTTTCATCCTTACGGGTCGATAAAATAAAGTACCAGTAAAACACTGGATAATTGCTGGCCTTGTGCCTAACGTAGAAACAATCATATTATATTATATTATCGGGAGTTCAAATCCCGCCGAGGTTAATTTTGCCTTTCATCCTTACGGAGTCAATAAAATAAAGTACCAGTAATACACTGGGATAATCGCTGGCCTTGTGCCAAAAGTAGAAACAATTATATATATATATATATATATATATATATATATATATATATATATATATATATATATATATGTGTGTGTGTGTGTGTGTGTAAACTCGGCCGAAGAAGAAGTATATATATGTGTGTGTGTGAGAGAAAGAGAGACAGTCCCGGGTTCAATCGGGGGTGACCCCAGCAAGTGAAATACTCGATACATTAGTAGAGTATTTACAAAATTTAATATAGAAAAGCCCTGTGCTTTCCTGATAATTTCTTTCGAATGAAACAGTTCTAGTCCTGTAGTAGCCATTTCTATATTACATTATATTAACTTTGCCTTTCATCCTTACGGGGTCGATAACATAAAGTACCAGTAATACACTGGGTAATTGCTGGCCTTGTTCCTAAAGTAGAAACAATTATATTACATTATATATATATATATATATATATATATATATATATATATTATATATACGTTATTCCGGGTTGAATCGGAGGTAACCACAGTAAGTAAGGTACTCAATACATTGCAGAGTATAAAAGTTTTAATATAGATGAGATTCTACAGGACTAGAACTGTTTCATTCTTTAGAAATCATCAGAGATTCCTGATGATTTCTAAAGAATGAAACAGTTCTAGTCCTATATATATAATTCCTTTATTGATAAACACTATATATTATTATATAAACACATTTCATATAAAAAAATTTATATAGAAAAGAGGAAAAATTAACAAAAACGCGAGAGAAAGGCTGACACAATTATAGTAAATATGATATTAAAACTATCGATTGTTCTTATATCGATACAGTAGTAACGATCAATCAGTTTTATATTGATTGACAACCATCTTTCTATTGTACATGTGTAATATGTTTCATATAACATCTGTATATTGATTATATAAAGTTATACCGAGACTATATATATATATATAGTCTCGGTATAACTTCATATCGATTCTATGAAGTAGTGGTATAATATGATATCGATTTTATGTAGCGTTGGTATAACTTTTTATTGATTCTATCTGGTATCGATATAACTTGTTATCGATTCTATCTAGTCATGATATAACTTGTTATCGATTCTATCTAGTCATGATATAACTTGTTATCGATTATATCTAGTCATGGTATAACTTGTTATCGATTCTATCTAGTCATGGTATAACTTGTTATCGATTCAAGCTAGTGACGATATAACTTATCGATTATATATCGATTCTACACTCTCCAAACATATCCCTATGTTCTCTACCTTGTTTTATTTGTTACCCACTCCGTTGTCTTAGTCTCTCCAAAGATGACCGAATTCTTTCGGAACCAACTCCCCACCCCCACACCACCACATACCACCATCACCCAATATGACGACAACCACCACCACATACCTCTCCATACCACCACCACATACCTCTCCATACCACCACCACCACCACCACATACCACCACCACATACCTCTCCATACCACCACCACCACCACCACCACATACCTCTCCATACCACCACCACCACCACCACATACCACCACCACCACCACCACATACCACCACCACCACCACCACCACATACCTCTCCATACCACCACCACCACCACATACCTCTCCATACCACCACCACCACCACCACTACCACCACCACATACCTCTCCATACCACCACCACCACCACCACTACACCACCACTACACCACCGTACACATCCTATACACAATTCAGTTCTGTTTTATTATAAACGCTATATTCTCAGATGAGTAAAAAAACAAGAAAGAATTCTAAAACATACATTGGTACAAACACATACATACACTGATTGACATATATACACACGCTCATTTACACATACATACACTGATTGACATATATACACACGCTCATTTACACATACATACACTGATTGACATATACACACGCTCATTTACACATACATACACTGATTGACACATATACACACGGTCATTTACACATACATACACTGATTGACACATATACACACGCTCATTTACACATACATACATCACATGAATAATGACAATGACACATTTACTCTGGCATTCCGCACACACAGTAGCACACACACAGTAGCACACACACACAGAGTAACACACACAGTAGCACACACACACACAGAGTAACACACACAGTAGCACACACAGTAACACACACAGTAGCACACACACACAGAGTAACACACACAGTAACACAGAGAAAGAGAGAGAGTAACACACACAGTAAAACACACGTAAATATACACTCACACAAGAACATGGACACAAATACGCACACGAAGTACACGTACACACGTAGACACACTCATATTTACACACACACACACACACACACACACACACACACACACACACACACACCACCACCACCACACATCCCCCGCACCCCCAAACCACCACCACCACCACCACAACACCCTCACCGCCGCCACCATACCCACAAACCACCACCACCACACCACACACCCCACCGCCGCCACCATACCCACAAACCACCACCGCCGCCACCATACACCCCACCACACCACACCCCCACCGCCACCATACAACAACTGTTATGTCTGTGACATTTAGTTTTGTAAATATAATCTCATCATCTCATTTATTTCCCCCTCCTCCCTCCACTTGGTTTAGTAAATTATTTCCTGGTTCAGAAATAGGGTCCATCCCACTCTCTTCTTCAGAAATGGGGTCCACCCCCCTCCCTGGTTCAGAAATAGGGTCCATCCCCTCCCTGGTTCAGAAATAGGGTCCATCCCCTCCCTTGTTCAGAAATAGGGTCCAATTTTGCCCTACTTAGTTTCGATTATTTCCTAATTCAGAAATAGGGTCCACCCCTTTCCTGGTTCAGAAATAGGGCTCAGTTCTCCCCAGCCTGGTTTACAATATTATTTCCTTGTTGACTCGTTTTAATTATAGTTGTTGTTGTTTAAGCCCAAGTCAGTGTTGTCTTTCGTCCTTCTGGAGCCGATAAAATAAGTACCAGTTAAATACTGAGGTCGATTTAATTGACCTCCTCCCCTTCCATCTCACACCAACAATTACTATCCTCTGTTAGAAAGAATTCTTGTTAAGAGATGAGAATAGAAATATTTTCTCATCTAATCATTTCCTATAAGAATAAACTCACTTTATCTTTCCACAGAATAAAAGTCATTTGTGTTTTTTATCTTAGTAAAACAATGAGTTCCTCTGGTCGCTAGAATTGGTAAGATTAGCCACACAGCTGCCACAGTTTCTCTGCCAGAACACAAGTGGTATTGTTATTGTTGTTTAACAGTTAATTCTTCTACTTGTCTCTTATAATTCCATTCACATCTAATATACATTATAGAAATTGGTTCCAATACTTAACGGCACCTATAATATTTCTTCCACTTGTCTCGAAGACCCTATAAAATGTCATGGCCACTGACCTTCCTCCCCTGACTAAACAATAAAAAAAAAATGCCTAGACAATGTCTGGCTCCCCACCCTTATCAAAACTGAAGCCAGCTGGCCTCAACTGTGGTGATGGTAAACGCCCTGACTAGATAAGTCTCTTCCCATTCGAAAGAAGTAAATCATAGCGAAGAATTCATAGCGATATCTCACCACGTGAAAAACAATCTTAGATGCTGTTTTATTGAATTGAATAAAAATCTTTTAAGTCTGAACGTTTTGGACAAAAACCATGTTTTTTTTATGATTTCATCAGACGTTGGGGACTTCCAACGTTCTTGGCCTTCTCAGACCATATCCTTGTTCACTGTTATCGGAGCAGAGTTGGCTCCCGGCGAGTGCTGGGTCACACGAGGTGGTGTGACTGTGTCAGTGTGTCTCCCTCGCCGTCTTCCGGGGCAATGACTTCGACATCCTGTCGGTCGGGACCAAGAGGGTTGACTGACCCTTAAGTTGTATTTATTATGGTGACACCTGGGATTAGATTTACTTCCATAAGCACAAGTAGTAAATATCACATCGTATTAGCTTCTAAATCACTTCTAAATTAAAAATTATCAAAATGCTTTTAAAGTTCCTTCAAAACCAATTAAAAAATAAAAAAAGTTTTTCATAATTCAACATTGCAATTTTTATCGTTTCTTTTCTTCTCCTTTTTTCTTTTCTACAACCACCCACCCACCCACATTCTCTCTCTCTCTCTCTCTCTCTCTCTCTCATTCATTCATTCATTCAATGATGAAATCGTCAGAAGTACTTTAGTTTAATGGTGGTGGTTCCTTCCGTTCATTTACTGGGACAGTATTCAGTGTGTGCAAGTGTGCGTGTGCAAGTGTGCGTGCGTGCGTGTGCGTGTGTGTGTGCAAGTGTGCGTGCGTGTGCGTGTGCTTTCTCAACGATTCGTTCGTCGAGTATGGTAAACATTCAGCTGGTAGAGGTGCCATTATTAGTGGAATGTGCTACATGTTGGTATTAAGAGATAAGTTGATGGTAAGATACATTCAAGGGACGAGGAAGTTAAATTCCACTTTGTCGGGTAGCGGGGTGTGGTATGGAACTCTACATTCATATCACACACACACACAACCACACACACTCACACACACTCAACCACACACACTCACACACACGTTGTAGTGCACTTGAGAACTCGACACAATAATGTTCATTATATATATATTGGCCCTTTACATTCTGAGTTCAAATCCCGCCGAGGTTAACTTTGCCTTTCATCCTTACAGGGTCCATAAAATAAAGTACCAGTAATGTACCTGGGTAATTGCTGGCCTTGTACCAACAGTAGAAACAATTATTATATATATATATAATTATGGAACGAAGATTATGGAACAGAAATGACACAGCTTGAAATAACATGTATTAGTAACTCTTCAAAGGGGGGAATATAGAGTTAGAAACCAGGGCCAAGTGATTGGAAAGCGAACTTCTTATTGTATATATATATCTATCTATCTAAGGCGGGTAAAATTCCCGAGATCCATGGACGAGTTCTCTCCAGCGGTCTCTGTCCCTCATTATCGCTGCCATATCCTGCATCTCCAACAGACCAGTGTCTGTCCTTAGGGCATCAACATATGTTAACCTTGGTCTTCTTCTTCTAGTATGTCCATGTAGGGGCTCCCAAAGGAGCACTGAGTGCAATGTCAACTCTGGATGTCGGTGAGCATGGGAATACGGAAGATGTATTCATGGGAATACGGAAGATGCCACAGCTTGAGATCGGTGTGGAAGTCGGACCTTCGTAGAGACCTGAAAATCCGCCTCTTCATTGCTGTAGTGGAGTCTGTGCTGCTGTATGGGTCTGAGACTTGGACACTGACCAAGAAACTCACTCAGATGGTGGATGGGTGCTACACGAGAATGCTGAGGATGGCTCTGAACATTAATCATTATACACTGAGGATGAAAAACTCAGAGCTGTATATATATAATTGTTTCTACTTTTGGCACAAGGCCAGCAATTATCCAGTATATTACTGGTACTTTATTGGAGTCGCGTACATAACTCTTATGGCTGACCCCGAGCCAATCCTATGCGAAACGCGTGTAACAGGTCGATACACAATCAAATTCTAAATACATGTAAACGAAACTTCAGCGTTTTATATATATATATATAAGTATGTATACGTACATACATATATGTATACAGACGTACACTAGTATGTATATATATATATACACATATATACATGCACATAGGGTTTACCGAACATTTATATGTACGTACGTATTTATATATATATATGTATGTACGTACGTATACATTTATATATATGTATCTACGTACGTATACATTTATATATATGTATGTACGTACGTATACATTTATATATATGTATGTACGTACGTATACATTTATATATATGTATGTACGTACGTATACATTTATATATATGTATGTACGTACGTATACATTTATATATATATATCTACGTACGTATGCATTTATATATATATATATCTACGTACGTATACATTTATATATATATATCTACGTACGTATACATTTATACATATGTATGTACGTACGTATACATTTATACATATGTATGTACGTACGTATACATTTATATATATGTATGTACGTACGTATACATTTATATATATGTATGTACGTATATATACTTATATTTAAGTATCAGCCGTACTAAGAGTGAGAAATGAAATTTCGTTTCATTCTTTTCCATTTATATATATATATATATATATATATATATATATATATAAAATAAAGTTAAATAAAAGTCAAATGATTAAAATTTAGCTTCGTTAATAAACGAAGCTAAATTTTAATCATTTGACTTTTATTTAACTTTATTTTACACTACTCCGGAGTAACCAAACCAACCTGCGCACTTCGTCGAGTGCTCCAGCCTGCATACTGAGGTGTTGGTATACAACCAACATAAACTCAAAATCTCTCTCTCTCTCTCTCTCTCTCTCTATATATATATATATATATATATATAATTAGAAATAGCAAAGCAAACGACACAGTACAATAAAGAAATATATTAAGCTTAACGCTTGATATAGTAAGAAAAAAGTCTTAACGTTTCGGATGTTAGTCTTTCAACAGAAGATAGAATGAGAAATAAACGATGAAATATTAATAGAGTGAAAGATAGAGTGAGAAAAAACTCGTGCAAATTCAGTCAGCCATTTTGGAATGAGAGAGAGATGCACTTCTAATATATATAAGTAAATAAATAGAAAGTCTCACATCAGGATACGATTAAATATGAACCAGAAAGAAATATGAAAATAAAAATAACAAAAATGAAAGTAAAGAATAAATTGTAAATTAAAATATTATCAGGTTTGTGGTTAAGTTAGCGATGTTTGGAAGAAAATATATTAGATTTAAACGGAAGGACATAAGGGAAAACCCAGTTGAGACTACGTGGGTGTTTCTTTCTCTCTCTCTCTATATATATATATATATTAAATATATTAAATATGAGAGAGAGAGAGAGAGAGAGAGAGAGACAGGGGCTTTTTTTTCTTTTTTTCCCTCTCTTGAAAATACAGCTGAACTGATGTCGCTAAAGAGATTCAGTTATTTTATTTATTTATCTATAATAAAAAAAATTAATAACCTATATTGCTTTACAGAAGCCATATAAAAGTAATATATGTTTCTTTATTTCATATAAAAGTAATATAGATATAATATATATAGCAGCTGCTCGTTAGAATCTCTAGAATAGCAGCTTTTGACGTCTTGAAGTCGAGAGATTCTCTCTGTTCACACTTTCATTACATCTATGTTCTTTGGATATTGAAAACCTTCACTATCATAATGGGACGGGACAAGGGGATGGGCTCTGGGCCTAGGGCACGGCGGTGTTGAGGCTGCTTCGCCCCGCGGACCAGACCGCAAAAGCATTTCTGCGGAAAATGCCAGGGACACCCGCTGCAACAACCACCCTATATATATATATATATATATATATATATAGGAGGTGAGTTTTATTGTAGCACAATAAAGCAATGCAAATATCGGATAAGTAGCACTCAACAGATTATAGGACTGGAGTATAAATAATAATATAAGATCAGAAGATGGTTAAAAGATGGTTAAAATACATGGAACTCTTAACCATCTTTTGATCTTATATTATATATATATATATATATATATATATATATATATATATATAATACTTTAAAATTGATAGTGAATGGTCTTCTAAATGTTTTTAATTAAACATGCTGCCAAACATATTGCCAAATATATTATACATACATTCATGTATATATCGCTATTTCAGAGCACCAATACTGATACCATATATATATATATATATATATATATATATATATATATATATATATATATATATATAAGCGATTGTAATAAATGGTGGGGTGGGGGAAGAGATAACATGTATGTCACATTAGTATTGATAAACTTAAGAAAATTAAGAGAGCGGACAAGACAACGAACGGAAAAGAAACAAAACGAAAAACAATTTTTGAAGGGGAAACCTTAAAAATACAAACGAAGGACACGTCCGTTGTCTTGTCGACTCTTTGTTAATTTTTTTAAGTTTATATATATATATATATATATATATATATAATCAGAGAGGGTGTGGTAAGATACCAGGTGGACCATAATGCACCAGAGTACTCAATACTTAGGGTAGTAGAGTTGGTAATAGGAAAAGAGTGAGGACTCCGACGGCTGAGCTCCGGCCGCTTTGACAGCTAGATCGAATCTAGCTCAGTCGTCGAGGTCCTGACTCTTTCCCTATATATATATATATATATATATATAAAGGTTGAATGTTCAGATGGTTTGACAAGATCGGACGGAATGATGAAGACGATTCTCCAAGGAACAGGGGAAGGGAAGACAGAGGAAGCGATGGAGTGACAACATATTTGAATGAATGAATGAAGAACTTTTCCACAATCCAACCATTACTTACAGAGATGGAGGCAGTTGGGGCAGCTTTTGGCACTGTAGTGTCCCAACGACCCCGACAGGGGTTAGGGGACCATGATGGTGATATTGATGACGATGATGGAAGGATGAAAGCAATCGTTATATCCAAACCAAGGAACTTGTGTTTCCATTCTTGATACTATCTGTCGGTTGTAACTCCTCACCGAAGCTTTAACGATTCCTCCAATTTACCGTCCTTAAGACTAGCAAATTTTTCATAGACCCCCAAAAGAATGAAAGACAAAGATGATTCCTGGCGAGATTTGAACTCAGAGCGTAGACAGCCTGGAGAAATATAATCCGACACTCTAACAACTCTGAAAGAAAAATAGTGAAAAAGAGAGACAAATATAAAGCTGCGTGCAATTGTGTTTCTTGACGAAGTGATTGTGACATCATAGAAAACGTAACAACGTAATGAAGACGGTCTTGGTGGATCGAATTCAGAGGGAAGAAATAAGTACCGAACATCCTCGGATAACTTTTTCTTTTCCAATCTGACCTTAATCAAAGAACGTTTACAGAACGGGACAATATTGGTAATATATTTCGTGTGTTAAAGTGAAAATGAGTAATAATAACATGTTTATAGGTACTGATTCCTTAAAAGACACTGTCAACAGATTGGTTGTATATAATGTGGAAGCCACAATTGACCATGAACCAACAAAAATTGATGAATCTTCTCCTACAGTTCTTAAATATCGCACCCCAAACTTCAGGTAAGGCTTGTTGTTGTAGTGGTGATAATTGTGATAGTGTTGGTGATAGCACTGACGGCTGCTGTTTTGTAATATAACTTCTTTGATATATATATATTTTAACCGATCTTTTACACAAAACAGTATTAAGCAGCGAAAGAAGATCAAATCGAAGATCTGAGAAAACTGGTAAAATGTCTGCATGACAAATGAAGAGGAATTCATAAATACATTTCTGCTATTGAACTTAAAATGGCAGATTTAAAAGAAATTTAGAAATAAGTGCTGTCGTTTCTCTTGGTCTTTTCTTTGTGTCTGTTCTGACAGCTGTTAGCTGAAGATTTTATCCTTGTGGTGCTTATATTATCAGAGAACCGGTTTTCTGAGCTTAATTTATAGCAGTGTTTCTTAAAACCGGTTCCAAAGGATCCTTAAAGTTCCGCTAGGTAAAGGAGGATTTTTAATAAAATAATCTTTATTTTATTTAATGTCATATAAAAATTACTGGGGTTTAGGGATAGTCTTTAAAATATAGCCATCTATGTGTTCTGCAATTGTTTGTAAAATCGCGTAATTTACGATCGTAGATCAAAGGAGGAAATGAGCTATTCTGATCAGCCATGCTTTTCTGTGCATTAGCAACGTAAAAGAAGTTCACATGGATCAACCGAGCACATAAATTGAGCCGTCATTTGGATTCACCGGAAGTTTGCTTCTAAATCTCTAACGCATGACACTTGAGCCCGTGTAATATTAAACTTACAAATATGCGTTTTTCTTTCATTTTTTTTTCTTTACTTCTTTTAAAGTTCTGCTTTAGAAGGTGTGTTGTCTCGGAGTGACACAAAATAATAAAATATCGGGTTACCGGCCAAATGTTTTGCATTCCATGTCCTGGCACTGGACTTTATCTACGAGAAAACTTCACAACTTTCAGTCAAACTAGCTGAAGAAATAACTTTAAAAATAAAAGCGAACCAAGAGAGAGAAACACTTCGAATGAATACCACAAATAAGTTAAGTGTGATGCGTTATTTTAGAATTAAGAATTACTTGAGAATGGTAAACGGTATTTAGTAAATCACACTCTAGATATTGGATAAGATAATCCGAGAAAGGTTGTAGCCACTCACAGCTGCACACACAAATGGCAGGAGCACTGTATGACTGACGAGTAATTTGACATCATGCATTGCTGGGTTTAAGAAGTCCTCTTGTGGGGAGTCCTGAGATTATGGTCCTCTCTGCGGGGATAGGATATCTTTCAATGTTTTACTTCATATGTTAAAAAAAAAAAGAAAATACTGATTCAAATATGATGCTAATATATTTTCCCAACACTCATTCTGTGTGTGTGTGTGTGTATACTATATATATATATATGTGTGTGTGTGTGCGGGACTTACATATAAGCTCAATAAGCTGCAGCTTAGGGTTGCATTTTTTAGAACATATTTTTATTTTATCATTAGTTTTCATTCTTTAACGCCAAATCATCAACACGTGTGTGTGTGTGTCTGTGTGTGTGTGTCTGTGCGTGTGTGTGAATATCTAATGATATACGGTATGTTTACGAATAAACATTTTGTAAGTCCTTTAGCTATGGGTATTGAAAGGCTGACGGCCAGCGCCATCTAGCGGATTCTACCAGAGGCAGTATGTGTGTTTGTGTGTGTGTGTGTGTGTGTGTGTGTATATATATATATATATATATATATATATATATATATATATATATAATTAGTGGTCATGTGCCATCAGTAATGACGCAATAACATTAAATATATTTATTTCTTGGAATCCAGGACTGATGTGTCATAGATACCATGTTTACCAAATACATGAAGAATCATTCACACTGGAATTAATTATTTGCATAAGAGAAACCTGATAGTTTATGTTGATTACTGACACGTGGAAATGATTAAACATAAAAATGATATTTTAATCATTTATTTCTGGGATGTAATTACATAAATATTCAGAATATGTGTGTAAATAACATTATCTTCTTCACCCACTTATTCCTGGGAGGGACGTGCAGACAGAGTCCCAAAGCATACCTTCCAGCGTATCCTGTCAGAAGCAACCGTCTCTGCCTGATCTGACTGAATCCCCAAGCGAGACCAACCAAGCTCCTGAGTGTTATTCAATCATCTTCTTCTGGGTCTACACCCGGGTCTCCTGCCAGTTAATTTTGCCCGTAAAATTTGTCCAGCGATTTTTCCCTGAGACATTCTGACTACATGTCTGTAGTATAGGAGCTGTGATCTCTCAATTCGGAGATGTGGAGGCTCTTACCTGGAGTGATTTATATCGAGTAACATAACTCTAAAGACCCTTTGGAGGAAATCCATTTCGACAGTTTGTATTCGTGATCGAATTCTTTCGGTCCTTACCCAAGATTCATGACCATAGGTGAGGGTTGGCACCAATACCGAATTGAAGATACCAAGTTCCTGCAATTATTGCATTTAATTCAGCCTCCTGTCTTACATCACTCGTGAGAATTGTAATCCTGGTATGACATACCAGTCCCGGACACCAAAAATGAAGCACGTTCAGCCCTATTGCAATCGCTATTGGCGGCACTGGACACTCATTTATAAACTGTGACAACAATGACAAGTAGGATTAAATGTATGAGTAACTTAAGAGAAATAACTATTTACAGAAACAAATATATGGTTAGAACCTAGGACCTTGTGATAGGAAAACAAACTTCTTATTGTAGCAATATGACTGAAATAGGAAATACATCGGGTGCATGTTTGTGTGAATACATTTTAAAGGGTTACATACGGAAATAGTGTTAAGAACTTTCAGGAGAGCTGGACAACAGAAGGTCTTACTTCTCTGAAGACCTTCTGTTGTCTAGCTCTCCTGCGAGTTTCTTACCACTATTACAAACACACATGGCATATTATTATAAAAGGGCGGTAGAGGATCGGACGCCATGCTTTGACGCATAGAGTTACGGCCCTGGCCATTCTGAGTTCAAATCCCGCCGAGGTTAACTTTGCCTTTCATCCTTACGGGGTTGATAAAATAAGGTACCAGTAATACACTGGGTATCTGCTGGCCTCGTGCCAAAAGTAGAAACAATTATTATAAAAGTACCAGTAATTCACTGGGATAATTGCGGGCTTAATGCCAAAAAGTATAAATAATTATTATAGCTGAGGGCGTTAGATTGACAGTATCAATAGAGCGTCGGCTAACATGCTTTGTAGCATTGAGTTACGACCCTTTACGTTCTTAGTTCAAATCTCGCCGAGATTAGCTTTGCTTTTCATCCTTACAGGGTCGATAAAACGAAGTACCAGTAACGCACTGGGTCGATTTAATCGACCCCCACAAAAAAAAAATTTAACCTTGTGCCTAAATCAGAAACCATGATGCTACTCAGTAATGTCTTAATATGAATTTACTAGTCTAGAGGGTCGGTGGAATTTCAAATGAACACCTATAATTATATCCGGATTAAAAAGGTGCCGGAAAATCGACATTGAAGCTGTATTTTGATTGTTCTGTCGACATTATTTGAAATTTTAAAAACTGGCAATAATCTACGTTAGATAACTGAACACGTTCACTCGGCGTTTGATCCAAACACTGGCTCTGTTTTTATTTATGTTGAACTGGTCGGCGTCTCAGACTCGTTTTCACGTAACACAATAGAAAGAAGGACCGAAATACTTGTAATGAGGAGGCGATGTTTTCTTCTCTGAAGACCCTCTACTATCCAGCTCTCCTGAGAGTTTCTTACCACCAAAGCAATATGGAATTTGAGAAAATCAACAATAACAACCATAACATACCACATGTGTTTGGATATTTATCTTCAACTATGGGACAGTGGATTGGCAGAATCGGGAGAGCGACAAACATAATCCTTTGCGGTATTTAGTTATAATTTTCCACAAATTCTGCAGCGGCTAAACTCTCCAAATATCGGTGGCTCTCTGACAGGTTTGCGGTGGAGCCTGTAGCAGTGGAGACCTCTGGTGTCCTTGGCCTTAGGACCACCTCCCTACTCCCCCACCATCGGCACAGAGTTAGCTACCCGCAGGTATGAACTTTCTATGTTCTGAATTAAATCCCACGGAAGGCGACTTTGCCTTTCATCCTTCTGGGATCGATAAAATATGATAACAATAAAATATTAGAATCGATATAATTAACACCCCACCCCTCAAACATTGCTGGCCTTATGCCTAATTTACAGATCATTGCTTTTCATCCTTACTGGTCGATAAAATAAAGTACCAGTAATATACTGGGGTCGATTTTATCGACTTTATCCCCCCCCCCCAACATTGTTGGCCTTGTACCTAAAACCAGAAACCATTATGTTCCTCAATGATGTCCATAGAACCAAACTTCCAAACCTCCTCACTTCCTAACCTCTATATCTTCAGACATTGTTGGCCTTCTACCTTAAACCAGAAACCATTATGTTCCTCAATGATGTCCATACAAACCTCCAAACCTCCATCTTGAGATATTGTTGGTCTTTATATTCATATTTTTAAACATATATCACATCTTTCTGTCGTAATTTCTCTCAGTTTTTGTTCCGTTTAATAATTCCTCCTGACTTTCGTTGTCTTTTTAACAAAATGTTACAAGGTTTATATTGATTCCATATTGTTAAATTGTATGTATTGACTCTATATTGGTACACTGTACTGTCTATATTGGTACATTATATTGGTTCAATACTGTTACATTATATTAAGTCTATATCATTACACTGTATTGTGTTAATATCACTATATTAACACTATACTGTATCTATATTTACACTATATTGTTACTATATTGTTACTATATTGCCACTATACTAACTCTATATTGTCACTATATCAATTCTATATTGTTACACTATACTGTATCTATATTAACTCTATATTGTTTCTGTATCGCTACAATATATCGACTCTATCAGATGAACTGTACCTGTAATTGAAAGGGGCAGCCTTGTCACACACTGTCTCATGCTGAATCTCCCTGAGAATTCAGTTAAAGGTACAAGTGTCTGTGGGATACTCAGTTAATTTTATAAGCAGGTTTTTCCATTGATGAAAACATTTGTAACATAACGGGTTTATTTTATTGAAATATTGCATCATACTTATAAACGTTGTATTTCCAACATTGAGATATCTATCTATCTAAGGCGGGTAAAATTCCCGAGATCCATGGACGAGTTCTCTCCAGCGGTCTCTGTCCCTCATTATCGCTGCCATATCCTGCATCTCCAACAGACCAGTGTCTGTCCTTAGGGCATCAACATATGTGAACCTTGGTCTTCCTCTTCTAGTGAGATATATTTACTATAAATTGTATATAATTCACATTTCTGCTTTCACACCAAACATCTGAAACTGAGGAATTATTCCATTTCTTTTATCACAATATCCCTAATAAAACAGCCAGTTCTATACACACATACGCACCACACATGCGCTCCCTTGTGTGTGTGTGTATATATATATATATATATATATATATATATATATATATATATATATATATATATATATTCACACACATATATACGCTCAAACAAATTTCTACAACTTTTATACTTGACGACCCTATATATATTTATTTGTACTTCTAAAAAAATCGTTTTTCCTCCCTTTTCTCTCCCTGCCCTTTTTTTAAATGTCTTTCCACCACCCACCCACACACCCTCGGAACTCTCTTCCTACCCACTTTTCTCCTGATGAAGGGCTTATGCCCGAAACGTCCCCCCCCCCCCGACACTCAAAATAAACTACCATTGTACTGCCTCTCTGTTTTTTGTTCCTGTCTAATATTTAACTATATAACTATATATATATATATATATATATATATATATATATATAATAGGGTCGTCAAGTATAAAATTTGTAGAAATTTGTTTTGTTTTTTCTACAAATTTCATACTAGACGACGATATATATATATATATATATACACACACATTTATAAATATAATATATATATATATATATATATATATACACACATTTATAAATATAATATATATATATATATATATATATATATATATATATACACACACATTTATAAATATAATATATATATATATATGGTGGCTGCCAACTCGTTTTCGAGTATGGCCACTACTTTATATCCATGTAGGAGAACCCCTACCGATGCGCTGAACGAGTGTGACTTTTTAGTCCAGCCAGCGACTTGAAAACTCTGGTACAAACACTACACTTGTGACAATTATTGACACATAGTGCTGGGCCCATGGTACCATGTGATGACAAGTGCAGAGAGATCTCCAGATATAAAGCAATGCCTGTGCCGTGAAGCTTTTATAGTGAGCAAAGGCACTGCACAAAGCCAGTCCCACTCTCTTAACCAAGATGATATTTACCAAAAAGAAGAACAAGTCAACATCATTGGATACCATCAGGGTTGCAGGTGTTATATCAGAGTTTTCCTTCTCCTAGAATTCTGCCTTGACAAAAGCTAAGGGGTCATCTCTCCCGGATATACATACATACATATATACATATATACATATATATATACATATATACACATATATACATATATATATATACACATATACATACATATATACATATACACACACACATACATACCTAGAGAGAGAAGCGAGATTAGATAGACAGATATATATTAGACAGACTGACAGACATAAACCAGCTGACATTTCTATTTCAACTTTATTCAATGGAATCATTGTTGGTTTACTTGCCAAGAAGAAGAAAAAACGCAGTTTTGGAATTCTAGTGAAAATTCAATTCCTAGCTAATATCACCCCCACCCCTCCTCCTTCTACCCTTACTGCTAGTCCCTCGAGTAGCTTCAGAAAGGGATGTTGTCTGCAAGGCTGTGCTGTAAGCCCACACCTTACACTCCCATTTGTTTTCTACTCCTTACATTTTCCAATAAAAGAGGCGGTCTCGAAGAAACAAGACTCCATCATTAGAAATATATACATATATATATATATGTGTGTGTGTGTATATATATATATGTATGTGTGTGTATATATATATAGTGAGTGTCTGTATATATATATATATATGTATGTATATATATGTGTGTGTGTGTATATATATATAGTGAGTGTCTGTATATATATATATATATGTATGTATATATATATGATTGTGTGTATATATATGTATATGTGTGTGTGTGTATATATATATAGTGAGTGTCTGTGTATATATATATATATGCGTGAGTGTATATATATATATGCGTGAGTGTATATATATATATGTGTGTGTGTGTATATATATATATATATATATATATATATATATATATACATGTATGTATACATATATATATATATGAGTGTATATATATGTGTGTGAGTGTATATATATACATATATATATACATGTAGGTATACATATATATATATGTGAGTGTATATATATGTGAGTGTATATATATATATATGTGTATATATATATGTATGTGATGTATTTGTAATTGAAATCGGTGTTTTTGTGTGGTTTTCTTCCTCGTTTTTATTAATCTACAAAGTTTGACGTCACGGCTGTTAATACAGTATTGCTTTGTTTTGTGTGTGTGTGCACGTGTTTGTTGGTGTGTGTGTGTGTTTGTGTGTGTGTGTGTGTTGGTGTGTGTGCACGTGTTTGTTGGTGTGTGTGTGTTGGTGTGTGTGTGTGTGTTTGTGTGTGTGTGTTGGTGTGTGTGTGTGCACGTGTGTTGGTGAGAGAGAGAGATAGTGTATGCGTAAGATGTTTCCATGAAACATAACCCTACATTGGAAATCTCTCTCTCCCACACTCAATATATATATATATATATATATATATATATATATATATATACATATCAAACCCATGAATAGCCGTTGTCTTTCACTCATAATTTTCAGTTCTTTTTGTGTTTATCTGAGTTTGAAGCCATTTCAAATAGCTGAGCCATTCATTGTTGTGATCCAGAGATGGTCATAGCTATACTCCCTCTGGTGGTCATAGCTATACTACCTCTGGTGGTCATAGCTATACTACCTCTGGTGGTCATAGCTATACTACCTCTGGTGGTCATAGCTATACTACCTCTGGTGGTCATAGCTATACTCCCTCTGGTGGTCATAGCTATACTACCTCTGGTGGTCATAGCTATACTACCTCTGGTGGTCATAGCTATACTACCTCTGATGGTCATAGCTATACTACCTCTGGTGGTCATAGCTATACTACCTCTGGTGGTCATAGCTATACTACCTCTGATGGTCATAGCTATACTACTTCTGGTGGTCATAGCTATACTACCTCTGGTGGTCATAGCTATACTACCTTTGGTGGTCATAGCTATACTACCTCTGGTGGTCATAGCTATACTACTTCTGGTGGTCATAGCTATACTACCTCTGGTGGTCATAGCTATACTACCTCTGGTGGTCATAGCTATACTACCTTTGGTGGTCATAGCTATACTACCTCTGATGGTCATAGCTATACTACCTCTGGTGGTCATAGCTATACTACCTCTGGTGGTCATAGCTATACTACCTCTGATGGTCATAGCTATACTCCCTCTGGTGGTCATAGCTATACTACCTCTGGTGGTCATAGCTATACTACTTCTGGTGGTCATAGCTATACTACCTTTGGTGGTCATAGCTATACTACCTTTGGTGGTCATAGCTATACTACCTCTGGTGGTCATAGCTATACTACCTTTGGTGGTCATAGCTATACTACCTCTGGTGGTCATAGCTATACTCCCTCTGGTGGTCATAGCTATACTACCTCTGGTGGTCATAGCTATACTACCTCTGGTGGTCATAGCTATACTACCTCTGGTGGTCATAGCTATACTACCTCTGGTGGTCATAGCTATACTACCTCTGGTGGTCATAGCTATACTACCTCTGGTGGTCATAGCTATACTACCTCTGGTGGTCATAGCTATACTACTTCTGGTGGTCATAGCTATACTACTTCTGGTGGTCATAGCTATACTACCTCTGGTGGTCATAGCTATACTCCCTCTGGTGGTCATAGCTATACTACCTCTGGTGGTCATAGCTATACTACCACTGGTGGTCATAGCTATACTACCTCTGGTGGTCATAGCTATACTACCTCTGATGGTCAAAGCTACGCTGATTGTTTAAAAAAATCCAGAATTAGTCGTTTAGTTTACATACTGAGACCCCCAGCCCACCCTATTTATTTTCTAACATGGGATTTCTAGTAATGTACTTTTTTTGTCGTCTATGTTTTTTTTTAATGTCTAAAGAAAATTGTCGCAGGAATGCTACCACTTAAAATAAAATTTCGCTGGAAATAGATTAGCAAAATTGAATCAGAGGGGGCGGGGTTAGGGTGCTGGAAAAATATCTGAAAAATTATTTAGTGGTGGTGGTAGTGGTGGTGGTGGTAGTAGTGGTGGTGGTGTTAGTGGTGTCTGGGGAGAAGAGATTATTCTAGACGCGTGAGTGCTCGTGATTAAAGTTACATAATTTGTTGATAACATTAAATGTTAATTAGTAAACGTTGTTTGTTAAAGTTATCATAACTTTAGATCACAATGTACATAACTTCACACCTTCATTTGTATTTGAACCACAGTTAAAAATAACCTATCAAGCTGGTATTTCTATTTCTGTTGTTTTAATAACTCTGTAAGAAGCTGCTTCATTAAAGACCGTATCTAGAGCACTAGTCGGACTATTTCTTCTCTACTTACAATGATAGAATATAAAACTGGAACGTTGCTATTGTTGTTTCATCCCAGACCAACCCCTAATCTAGCAGACACGTGATCAAAGTCACATTAACCGTGACCCAGAAGCGTAACTAGGGAAAATATCGCCACCATAATATTGAAGATATGCTACTGGCGTCGAATGCTTTTTGACTGTTTAAACTGCATTGAGGTTAACTTTGCCTTTCATCCTTACGGGGTCGATAAAATAAAGTACCAGTAATACACTGGGATAATTGCTGGCCTTGTGTCGAAAGTAGAAACAATTATTTCCCGAAGAAATGCAATTATATGTATTATGTATAGAGTTAATAATTGCCAATTAATTATGTCCGATTGTTTTCATATGCATGTGCTATTGTAACTGCATTGAAACGAACGTAGGAATTAAAGAATGGGTTTTAAGTTGTTAACCTTGGTCTTTTGTCATTTTGAAAGAAAAAAGAAATACACAAACTGACAGATATGTGTGTCTGGGTCTCTGTGTGTAAATATATATATATCGATTTGTAACTCTTTAAAATTTACATACATATATATATATATATATATATATATGTATATATATATGTGTGTGTGTGTGTGTGTGTGTGTGCTTGTGTGTGTATCCATTTTAAACACTTTAAAATGTTCACACGCACGTGTGTGTGTGGTATGTGTATTTGTGTGGTGTATGTGTGTGGTGTGAGTGTGTATGTGTGTGTGGTGTGTGTGTCTGGTGTGTGTGTGTGTGTGTGTGTATGTGTGTGTGGTGTGTGTGTCTGGCGTGAGTGTGTGTGTGGTGTGTGTGTCTGGTGTGAGTGTGTGTGTCTGGTGTGTGTGTATGTGTGTGTGGTGTGTGTGTCTGGCGTGAGTGTGTATGTGTGTGTGGTGTGTGTGTCTGGTGTGTGTGTGTGTGGTGTGTGTGTCTGGCGTGAGTGTGTGTGGTGTGTGTGTCTGGTGTGAGTGTGTGTGGCGTGTCTGTCTGGTGTGTATGTGTGTGTGGTGTGTGTGTCTGGCGTGAGTGTGTATGTGTGTGTGTGGTGTGTGTCTGGCGTGAGTGTGTGTGGCGTGTGTGTC
Source organism: Eledone cirrhosa (assembly GCA_964016885.1). Taxonomy (NCBI): domain Eukaryota; kingdom Metazoa; phylum Mollusca; class Cephalopoda; order Octopoda; family Eledonidae; genus Eledone; species Eledone cirrhosa. Next base: position 45,076,683 of record OZ024753.1, read on the forward strand.
TGGTGTGTGTGTATGTGTTTGTGGTGTGTGTGTCTGGCGTGAGTGTGTGTGTGTGTATGTGTATTATACACAGCCACACACACAAACATGGCCTCTCAGCTGATTCTTTATTTTCGAGAGAAGTCAATAAAAATAAACGAAATATTTCGCAGCCCAATAATGTTTTCAGGAAAGAAGTAGAAACGTAGCAGAACGACTTTCAGATATATTTGACGGCCATTTCCATGGAGTTTAGCTTATATATAGTCTGGGCGAATATAAATAAATTAAGGAGGAAATGAAGGTCAAACGTTAGTTATAGGTCGTTGTATGTAAATAGATACAATTACAACTCTAATGATGATAATAAGGGAAGGAATATAGAACGAACAGAATAGGGTAAACATTTCGTTCTAGCTCCGTTTGTTTCACCCTCCATCATTAGCTGTTTCGTTGCTATTACCCGCATTCTACCCGCCACCACCACTACACGGCCACCACCATCATTACACCACCGGCACTGCCACCACTGACACCACCACTAACATTACACCACCGCACCACTACCACCGACACCGCCACCATCACTATACCACTACACCGCAACCACTACCATCACCACTACACCACCACCATCACCACTACACCTCCACCACACCACCACCACCACTACACCACCACCACACCACCACTACACCACCACCATCACCACTACACCACCACCACCATCTTCATAATAATACTATCTGTCTGTTCAGATTGCCCTTTCATTGTAAATATCTCTTCCATCATCACCAACATCACCAACATCATCATCACCATCATCACCATCATCACCATCAGCATCATCAAACACAGTGTTGCTCATAATCGAGGTGTATATGAAGGTATATATCGATATATTTATGTTTAATAAACATATGAGAGTCTTGCTATAAATATTTTAAACCATGATCATGTCCCAGTATCTCAGTGGCCATGAAAGAATGTCAGACATGTTTATAACATAGGCTGGAAATCCTCATTTGCATATAATACAGTGTATGCAAATGAACTTAACCAGCTGATATTTCATATGCCAAAATAGCATATAATCTATAGCTTATTCTTATTTCAGTACCGAGTGAGTATCGCTGATGATGTACAAATATCCTGAAATACATATTTCACATTCTCACTTGGCTACTGAGATAGTTGTGACATGATCACAGCTTCAAATATTTATAACAAGACTTTTGTATGTTTAATATATATGAATATATAAATAAACTGCATATGCCTTTATATATACATACATACATACATACATACATATATATATATATATATATATATATATATATATATATATATATATATATATATATATATATATATATATATATATATATATATATATATATATAATGAAATATTGTGTACAGTGCTCAGGTGCACCACAACTCATCAAAAAGTGTATGTATAGTACATAGGGTAATGCACAAATGTCAGGAAAATGAACAGTGCATGAGTCATGCTCTATATATAGTGGTAGAACACTGGAAGGTAATATCCGTAGTGGTAGAGCACTCAGTCCATGGGACGAGTTAGGGTAGAAGTGGTTACACAACAGTTAGTTCACCATACCGAGAACAATTGTTTCACCTTAGCGGATCCTCAGCTCGGAATGGAGATGGTTATACGGATTATTCCGTATAACCATGTCCATTACAAGCTGAGCATCCGCTAAGGTGAAACAATTGTTCTCGGTATGGTGAACTAACTGTTGTGTAACCACTTCTATATATATATATATATATATATATAGATATATATAGATATATATCTATATATATATATATATATATATATATATATATATATATATATATATATACGTTATTCCGGGTTGAATCGGAGGTAACCACAGTAAGTAAGGTACTCAATACATTGCAGAGTATAAAAGTTTTAATATAGATGAGATTCTACAGGACTAGAACTGTTTCATTCTTTAGAAATCATCAGGAATCCTGATGATTTCTAAAGAATGAAACAGTTCTAGTCCTGTAGAATCTCATCTATATTAAAACTATATATATAAATTAACTAAAAACTACGTTTGTTCAGAGCTTTCTCTCGCTAACTCCTGTTTTTACCAAAACAATCTCTTCTGAACAAATTGAAGGATAAGTATTTAACCTTAAGTTTATTCTGAGTTAAGACTCAATTGGTTTTTTCCCTGGATTTCACAAAATCTGTGGATAAAATTTCTGTCTTGACTTTTTTTGAATTAAGATTGAATTATTTTCCCATATCTTACGTTAAATATTTTCCATCTTGACGTTATAGTCACTTATATATTATGGAATACTGTTGGCTTCTTGCTCACATTAATTTCTCTATTTTCATTTATATATATATATATATATATATAATATAAGATCAAAAGATGGTTAAAGGAGTTCCATGTATTTTATTATGCGCATTTCAAAAACAAACATCATCAAGCAATAATATTTGTGTTTTCATCAGATAAAACAGGAGAACATGATATGAAGGCTAAAAAACACTTGTGGATAGTGCAGTTTTAAATCAACATATATATAAATCAACATATATATAAATCAACATATATATATATATAGTGACGAAACATAAGTCAATTGCATGAACTCATAATCCTTTATTTACTGCTATATATATTTCGATGATGGCCATTGAATGGCTATGACCTCATCAGGCAGTTAGTCAGTTCTTAGATATGCCAGCTCTGTGCTTATAGTGTTGATGGTATCAGAGCCTATATATATGTAACAAAGAAAGTGTGTTAAGAAACCAGGTGGACTATAACGCACCAGAGTACTCGATATTTAGGGTAGTAGAGTGGGTAATAGGAAAAGAGTTAGGACCCCGTCGGCTGAGCTCCGGCCGTTTCGACAGCTAGATCTGAACTGAGTTATATATATTATATATATATTATATATATATATATATATATATATATATATATATATATATATATTATATATATATATATATATTATATATATATATATATATATATATATATATATATATATGTATATATATAAAGCATTTATTTTGAATATAAAGTGTATATGGTGTACATATGGTGTGTATATATATTATATAGTGTATTTACTATAAGTTTCCTACTTGCTGGTATTCTTGGTGCGTGGGTGGATGCTGGCAATGCCAGGTGGTGGGGGTGGGGTGAAGTGGAATGGAGGTAGGGGTGGTAGGGGCGGGGCGGGGTGGGATGAGACAGAAACTCTTTAAGTTAGAAATGTACTGTTATTGTAAAGGATGATAGTTTAATGAAGGAAACACACACATACACACGTGCACACAGAGATACACATACACACACACCGATATGCAAACAGATACACACACACATATATACAAACACACACAGATACACATATACACACACACACATATACACATGTACACACAGTACACACACACACATGATTATATCCAGGTTTGTATAATACTGAGTCCACATGTTGATAGGGGGTGATTTGTGGGGGGTGGGGGGAGATATAGGAGGGCCAGCTGAAAAGTTCATAGACTGACCAAGATACTCTCCTGGAATGACCAAATGGGGTTTATTTTTCAACACAGTCCCTCGAAAGAAACAATGTAGTTATTGATAAGAAGAGTTATAATTAATACATACAAGATTTCACAGCTCTAGCATCAATACTTCATAGTCAGCCTATGAACTTTCAGTTGACCCTCACAACTGTTGTTACTTCTAGGATGTTCTGTATACAGGGGCAGGGGAAGTATTTCTGCATTGGGAGGGCAGGGGGCAAATTTGGTCAATTTACTTGCAGTGATTAGTTTAGCTGTTATCAAATATCAACCAAGATATTAAAAAAAAAAAAAAATTGATATGCAATAAACATAACATGTACATAAATTGTAGCATATATACAAATAGATGTGTTTTAGTAGTTTGGGGAGAAAAATATAATTATTGGGTGGGCCAGGGACCCCATGTGCTCCCCCACCCCAGTTCCACCACCCCTGGTGTAGCTATATCAAATTGTTATACGGTGTGATTTGTGGAGGAGATATAACTGATGTTACTTCTAGAATGTTGTATATATCTATATAAAATCATGATAGGGTGTGATCTGTGTGGTCGATATAACTCTTACTTCTAGAATGTTGTATAGAGTTATATAAAATTGTTATATATTTCATAGTTTGCCATCTGATAAGTTGCTTTCCAAATTCTTCTTCTATAAATTATCTGCAATTTAGTCTGAAAGAATGTAGAGAATCATATCTAGATTAGTAAAATGAAGAATGTCTGATTAAAACATCTGTAAATATTTAGATTTTGAAAAATAACTGGTGTGCTGTGTCAGCAAAGTTGCTAGATTTTGTTATTATTATTAAAATCAGAAGTCGAAGTTAGCTTTGCCTTTCATTCTTAGGGGGTCGATAAAATAAAGTACCAGTAACGAACTGGGTTGACATAATTGACTTTCCTTTCCTCGAAAAACTCTGATGTAAAACCTGTGACCTGTTCTTTTTTTAGATATCTGTCACCGTTGTTCAGAGAGTGGGATTAGTACAGTGCAAGGCCTTTCTTGTCATCATTGGTGGATTGACAGTATCGGTAGAGGGTCGGACGCCATGCTTTGAAGCATAGAGTTAAGGCCCTTCCCATTTTGCGTTCAAGTCCCGCCGAGGTTAACTTTGCCTTTCATCCTTACGGGGGTCGATAAAATAAAGTACCAGTAATGCACTGGGGTAATTGCTGGCCTTGTGCCAAAAGTAAAAACAATTATTCAGAGAGTGGGATTGGCCCAGTACAAGGACTTTCTTCACATAAAAAAAGCTTCAAGTATAGATACCACTTGATCTAAGCAAAGTTCACATATGTTGTGTGAGCATGGCCTTTTCTTTTTTCTTTCACTACAGCATATGCTGAAACGAATCTAAGTCCTTCGGCAGGGCTAAATAGTCATGTTCGTGTCACCCATCTATGAGAAAAAAGATTAAGGTTGGCAATTCTTAAAACTGAGATGCTGCCAATATGTATGAATATATGTATGTATAATGTATGTGTGGTATGTATATGTATGTATATATATTTATGTATGTATGTATGTATGTGAATGTATGTATGTATGTATGTATGTATGTGTGTGTATGTATGTATGTATGTATGTATGTATGTATGTATGTATGTATGTATGTATGTATGTATGTCAAGGCAGAATTCTAGGAGAAGGATAACTCTGATATAACACCTGCAACCCTGATGGTATCCAATGATGTTGACTTGTTCTTCTTTTTGGTAAATATCATCTTGGTTAAGAGAGTGGGACTGGCTTTGTGCAGTGCCTTTGCTCACTATAAAAGCTTCACGGCACGGGCATTGCTTTATATCTGGAGATCTCTCTGCACTTGTCGTCACATGCTACCATGGGCCCAGCACTATGTGTCAATAATTGTCACAAGTGTAGTGTTTGTACCAGAGTTCTCAAGTCGCTGGCTGGACTAAAAAGTCACTCGTTCAGTGCATCGGTAGGGGTTCTCCTACATGGATATAAAGTAGTGGCCGTACTCGAAAACGAGTTGGCAGCCACCATGTATGTATGTATGTATGTATGTATGTATGTATGTATATATATGTATGCATATATATATATATATATATGCATATATATATATATATATACATATATATATATATATATATATATGCATGTATGTATGTATATATATATATGCATGTATGTTTATATATGTATTTATATGTATGCATGTATGTTTATATGTGTATCTGTATATATATATATATATATATATGCATGTATGTTTATATGTGTATCTGTATATATATATATATGTATATATGTATTATATAAGTATCCTAACTATATCCAGTGTGTCTCTGGTGTGTTATTAAACCAAGAATCCTGGAACGCCCAAGAATGGAATGTTTCTCAACACATTCGTAAACTCATGAAAAACTTACATAACGTGAATTGGAAACCCAAGACTTATTAATATGACAGCAGAGTATTGCAGTATTAAGAGGGGTGGGGGGGGGGGGGGGGGTAGAGTGGCTTGGTAGATATATATTGGACTTGTTTAGCATTGTCATCATTGTTGTCATCACTATCTCACCATCATCAACACTATCACCATAATCATCATCATCATCACCATCACCATCATTACCATCACCTCAACCACCACCACCACCACCACCACCATCCTAACCACCACCACCACCATAACCATCACCATCACCATCACCATCATCATCATCACCATCATTACCATCACCACAACCACCTCCACCATCCTAACCACCATCAACACTATCACCATAATCATTCCCACCATCACCACCATCACCCTCACCATCATCACCACCATCACCACCATCACCCTCACCATCATCACCATCACCATCATCACCATCACCACCATCACCATCAACCATCTAATACAAACAATCAGTGAATCCATGTAGAACTTAATACTGTTTGTTGCTAGAAAGTTCCTCCACAAAAACAACAATCTCTCTGAATTAAAATAAGAAAAACAAAATATTTGGCCAACCACTTCTCAAATTATATTTGTTTATGTTATTTGAATTTTTTGTTTCTTTTAACTGAGAGAGAGGGAGAGAGAGAGAGAGAGAGAGAGAGAGAGAGAGAGAGAGAGAGAGAGAGGAGAGAGAGAGGAATCGGTTGACACAATCTCAGTCCTCATTTATTTACCAATTGTGGTGGAGTTTGTCAAATTGGACCAAGGAAACAATGTTTCCATTTGTGTTTCCAATTGCTGATAGTATTACTATCTAGCTTTTGCAACTGTTGGCAGAAGGAGCAATGTGAAATAAAGTGTCTTGCTTAAGGATATAGAGCATCACCTTGTCTGGGAATCGAACTCACAACCTCACAATCGTGAATGCAATTCTCTAACCACTAAAGCCACATTTTAAAACAGTTCTATATTGGCAACTTTACCAGGATGTAATATCAACGAACAGTAATTCCTAAATGTGTGTTTCTAAAACTTAACCCATTAGCATTTAAACCAGCCGTATCTGGTCACACCTCTTTCAGTTCAAACTTGACGTTAAAATATATAATATCAAAATCTCATAGATTCAATATTATGTGAGATATTATGTGAGGTAAAGCCTTTACTGTGAAAATACAATAGTATATATAGAGTAATGTAAATGTTATGTGAGATATTATGTGAGGTAAAGCCTTTACTGTGAAAATACAATAGTATATATAGAGTAATGTAAATGTTATGTGAGATATTATGTGAGGTAAAGCCTTTACTGTGAAAATACTGTAGTATATATAGAGTAATGTAACTGTTATGTGAGATATTATGTGAGGTAAAGCCTTTACTGTGAAAATACTATAGTATATATAGAGTAATGTAAATGTTATGTGAGATATTATGTGAGGTAAAGCCTTTACTGTGAAAATACTGTAGTATATATAGAGTAATGTAACTGTTATGTGAGATATTATGTGAGGTAAAGCCTTTACTGTGAAAATACTGTAGTATATATAGAGTAATGTAACTGTTATGTGAGATATTATGTGAGGTAAAGCCTTTACTGTGAAAATACTGTAGTATATATAGAGTAATGTAAATGGTATGTGAGATATTATGTGAGGTAAAGCCTTTACTGTGAAAATACTGTAGTATATATAGAGTAATGTAAATGGTATGTGAGATATTATGTGAGGTAAAGCCTTTACTGTGAAAATACTATAGTATATATAGAGTAATGTAAATTTTATGTGAGATATTATGTGAGGTAAAGCCTTTACTGTGAAAATACTAAAGTATATATAGAGTAATGTAAATTTTATGTGAGATATTATGTGAGGTAAAGCCTTTACTGTGAAAATACTATAGTATATATAGAGTAATGTAAATTTTATGTGAGATATTATGTGAGGTAAAGCCTTTACTGTGAAAATACAATAGTATATATAGAGTAATGTAAATTTTATGTGAGATATTATGTGAGGTAAAGCCTTTACTGTGAAAATACTATAGTATATATGGAGTAATGTAAATGTTATGTGAGATATTATGTGAGGTAAAGCCTTTACTGTGAAAATACTATAGTATATATAGAGTAATGTAAATTTTATGTGAGATATTATGTGAGGTAAAGCCTTTACTGTGAAAATACTATAGTATATATGGAGTAATGTAAATGTTATGTGAGATATTATGTGAGGTAAAGCCTTTACTGTGAAAATACTATAGTATATATAGAGTAATGTAAATGTTATGTGAGATATTATGTGAGGTAAAGCCTTTACTGTGAAAATACTATAGTATATATGGAGTAATATAAATGTTATGTGAGGTAAAGCCTTTACTGTGAAAATACTATAGTATATATGGAGTAATATAAATGGTAAAGGGTTAAAAATGTCATGAAGGTGTTCTTATAATTTGATTCCAGGTCAACCCTGATCAAACCGATTTATGATTAGATAATACCAACAATGGAAAGATCAATGGAAACATCGTTTCCTTGGTCCGATCTGATGAGTTCCACCTCACTTGCTAAGTGAATGAGGATCTTGTCAATCGATTTCTTTGTTTTATCTGTCTGCATGCCTGTCTGCCTGCCCCCCTGTCTGTCTGTCTGTGAATATCACCACCACTCTTCCCCTATCTACATATATCTCTCTCATTCCTTTATATATCTCCCTGTCCCCCACCCTCACCCTGTACCCCCCACCCCACCCCACTACCATTGACATTTTCATTCCTCCACCCAGAAAATATTCATAAAATGACCTTCTCCCAAATAACTGCTAAATAAAATATACTCTATCTGTCTGTCTGTCTGTCTGTCTGTCTGTCTGTCTACTTTTTTTTTGTTTTACTTTGTATTACCAATTTATCGTTTAAACATATTCTCTCTCTTTTAGCATCTCTTTTCTCTATCTCCTCTCTCTCTCTCTCTCTCTCTCTCTCTCTCTCTCTCTCTCTCTCTCTCTCTCTCTATATATATATATATATATATATATATATATATATATATATATATATCTTCTTACATACAACCATACTTGTGTGTGTGAATGTGAATGTATATATATATATATATATATATATATATATAGTAATAATAATTGTTTCTACTTTTGGCACAAGGCCAGCAATTATCCCAGTGTATTACTGGTACTTTATTTTATCGACCCCGTAAGGATGAAAGGCAAAGTTAACCTCGGCGGGATTTGAACTCAGAATGAAGACTAAAATCTGAAGAGGGCTCGATAAGGATAATATATATATCTAATATATATATATATATATATATATATATATATATAGAGAGAGAGAGAGAGAGAGAGATCCTGTTAAGGGTGAAAGCAGCGATTCTTTGCTTAAACTTTAATCTGTTATTTTAATAAATATATATATATATCATCATCATTTAGCGTCCATTTTCCATGTTTGCATGAGTTAAATGGGGTGTCATGTTATGAGACAAGTCAGGTCCGGAAACCGCTTCTTGCTCATATGGATCTGTATTTTGGCTTGGTTTATATGGCTGGATGTTCTTCCTAACACCCAACTGTATGTTACAGGGTGGACTGGGTGTTTTTATTGTGGCACCAAAACAACCACCTACAGAATGAACAAAGCACTTTTGTCACATCACCAACATGACCATCTCAGTGTGACTGGGTGCTTTTTATCATGTCATCAATACAATCAACTTACAGTATTTAACTGGGCATATTTTTTATCATACCACCAGCATGACCACATTACAGGGTGGACTGGGTGCTTTATGTCATGGAAACAACATTATGGAGATCAGATATGTGTGTGTGTGTGTATATATATATATATTAGCACAAACTCTCTATCTTATAGATAGTGTATTAGTCTTATTTCATGGGTGTATCTTTATAGACACATTTTCTCCCTATCTCCCTCTCAGTTTCTTATTTTCAAGCAGTATTTTGCATACTAGAATTTTGAATACATCAAGTCCTTAATGTTCTTAAAATTCAGACTCGAAATTAAATTTTATCATTTTCTTCATATATATACACATTTTTTTCCCAGTTTTATTCTCCAAATAGCTGAAGTTTAAAAAAAAAACTCACAAAAATATGTGAAATTATCAGTTATTTTATTTTATTTTACTTTATTATTATTATTTTTATTATTGGCAATTGTACAAGATATTTGAAAGTAATGGCATTTTTGTGTGGAATGTAGTAAGTGTGGGGGGGGGGGGGGGGGGGGGGTGGTATATAAACCTTTAATAGCACCACACCATTTTAAAGTTTATACTGAATATAGTGTTTCAAATAGCTTAGAGAATAATGAGGAAGTGGTTATCATAATGTTGGCCATTTTCGTTCTATATTACAGGATTTTCTGAGGCAGTTAAGGGGACGGGGTTTACTTTTTTGTTGTTGTTTTGTTTTGTTTTTTTGTTTTTTTTTGGGGGGGGGAGGTCCTATGACACATTACAATATCACAAAATCACAAATAGCTGTTAGTGATACATAAAAATATAAATACATATATATATATATATATATAATATATATATATATATATATATATATATATGTATATATATATATATATGTATATATATATGTATACATACATATAAATATATACATACATACATATAAGTATATACATACATATAAATATATACATACATATATATATATATATATATATATATGCCCCCCACTGTAAATGTCGTTGGTGTTAGGAAGGGCATCCAGCTGTAGAAAACCCGCCAGACAGTCCTATGCGAGCAAGACAACCACTCTTGCCTCAAGTGGGAAAACCCCCGTCCAAACCATGCAAGCGTGGAACAGGGACGTTAAACGATGATGATGATGATATATATACATACATAAATATATACATATAAATAAATATATACATACATACATATAAATATATACATACATACATACATATAACATATATATATCTACATACATATACATATAAATATATATACATACATATAAATATATATACATACATATACATACATATATACATACATATAAATATATAAATACATACATACATATACATACATAAATATATACATATATACACACATACATATAAATACATAAATATATACATATATACACACATACATATCAATACATAAATATATACATATATACACACATACATATAAATACACACACACACACACACGTACACATCCTGTTTCATTATACAAACAACCATTTTACATCTTCCAATCTTTCATCTTCATCTATTGTGCTCCTTGACATATTTCGAAGAATTAACTTCCTGTATTTCACCAATATAAGCAGTTCCTTCTATGTGGTCTGTTGACACATTCTCTGCTTGACAAACCATAATTTACTGATGATTTAAGACCTTAATTATTCAAATTTGTCTCGTTTAAGTTGCCTATCAGGATGTGGTAACTATTTGTTGTAATGTCTGCTGTGATAATTGACCCTTTTGTGACCAATCTCTGTGTGATTCTATTTAACAAAACCTCCTATTTTAATTGCTCTTGTGATCTTAGCCACTGAGCGATTAGTCACCGGTATTTGTGCCAAGCCTTACCAATGGTCATGAATCTTGGGTAATGACCGAAAGAATATGACCGTGAATACAAGTGGCTGAAATGAGATTCCTCCAAAGAGTCTTTCAAGTAACTTTATTCAATAGAGTGCATAGCTCAGAGATAAGAAGAGAGTGACCCCTTCTCAGTCTTTTTCAACTTCAACAGCAATCTGTCACCCTCATTATTCAATGTCTGCTGCTCTCCTGGTTGGCACAAGGCCACACTTTTGAAGAGGATAAATATAGTTAAACCAACCTCAGTACATCCAAAATACTGATTCCTTCTAGAGGAAGGATAGAAAAAGAGAGAGAGAGAAAGTGAGGCAGAGATATAGAGGAAGAATCAACCCCAGTACTTGACTGGTACTTTTTTATCGACCTCGAAAGGATGGAAGGCAAAGTTGACCTCGGCGAGATTTGAACTGAGAGAGCAGAGAACCAGAACAAATACCATAAAGTATTCTATCTGACGTTCTAAAGACTCTGCCAATTAATTGCCTACGGTCATAACTAGAATATCTAACAACATTTACCCAAGGGCAAAACAGACTTCCATTAGTAAAAGAAAAACAAATCTTATATATTCTCTGTGTAAGGTTTCATTTTTAAGAAGAGACAAAGAAAGATTGGTTGGTAGTTTTGGGTATTTAGAAATTCTGTTTAGTTTGTAAGGCGGACCATATATCTTGTCGACTTATCTTTAAATGGAATCTAGACCAAAGGTTTAGAATTTCACTGAAACATGTTTTCCCTTCTGTTGTAATGAAGAAAAGAAAATGTCTTTTGGTTTAACCCCCCCCCCCCCTGAAATTCTATAACACACCAAAATTGGTAGCTTTGTTTGTTTTTTTCTGTTTTTCTTTCTCCTAGGCACTGGAAGGGAGGTGTGGAGTGGGGGTGTGGAATAAATAAAAATGGGAATATTTACTTTTAGTGTCTCTCATAACTGATTCAAACAGTTGCTATTGTCTGGTGGTAATGAAGCAGACAAAACTACATTTTAAAAAAAAAAGATTTTTTTTTTTCGAAAAATCATATTTTGTAAGGAATTAAAATTTTACAAGGTTTTGGGTTTTATTTGTTTTATATATTTTTTATGCTGGCTTGTGTAGGATAGTGTGTTTTTGTTTTGTTTTTTGCAAACCTTGTCATTTGCATATTATTAACAAAATTGTTGTTCTTAACAGAAATATGTTATAGTAGTAATAGTAGTATTAGTGGTGGTAGTAGTAGTAGTAGTAGTGGTGGTGGTGGTGGTGGTGGTAGTAGTAGTAGTAGTAATGGCTTCTGATTGAGGAACAAGGCCAACAATTTTGGGGGGAGGGGAAAGTCAATTAAATTGACCCCAGAGCATAACTAGATATAGAAGAATAAACCCCAGTATGAGACTGGTACTTTTTTTATCGACCTTAAATGGATGAAAGGTAAAGTTGACCTCGACGTGATTTGAACTGCTGTATTTATTTCAGGAAGCTGAAACAAATACAGCAAAGCATTCTATCTAACTGTATAAAAACTCTACCAATTCGCTGCCTTTTACCCTATATTGAATGAACTAACTGTTAAAGTTGTCCAACATAAAATAATTATGAGACATTACAATCCCACATTTAAGAGAGAATATATTCTAGAACTAAACCAACACCAGTGGGTCTGTGTTTTCTCTATCAAACTGGGGCTTATAAAAGGTGGGTATTATTATTCAGCTGTAAAACTATTTTCTTAAAAAATTACTGCAGGATGTTTAAATATTTTCAAACTCCCTTACACATTCCAGCAGGGATAAAATTTCACAAAATAAACACAACACACACACATATGTATGAATGTATATATACATATATATATTTTCCTTTATGTTTAGTGGTTCACCTACTATATATATATATATAAATATATATATATATGTATATCATCATCATATATATATATATATATATATATGAATATTTAATAGATCCTATTTTACACAGGTGTTTAGCAAGGCTACAAGAGTGTGGTTAGCAACAAAATACTTTCGTTTCCCTTTCTCACATTACTTATAAACCACAAATTTTATATAGCAACGGAAATTAAGTTTTACTAAGAAGGAATTTTGGGTCAAAAGCTAAATTTAAATAAAGAACAGCAAGTTAAGGGAACACGCTAACACATGTTTCCTCTTTAAATTTGAACTTTAACTCAACATTTTTTTTACAGAAAAAAGAAACAAAACTAAATTATGTTTTTAGTTATTGAATTTATAAATTTATATTAGTTCTTTTGGTGTAAACTATTAGCCAGAGTTAATTATGTGCAGTTATTTAAGCATATGTCACATATTTTATAAAATAATATTTAACTGTAATATAATATTATTCAACACACACTAACTGGTGTTGTGTGTCAGTGATTACACTTCAGTCATTCTCACTGGTGTGTGTGTGTATATATATATATATATATGTGTGTGTGTGTGTGTGTGTGTGTGTGTGTGTGTGTGTGTGTGTGTATACATACAGACACAGATATATCTAACCCATGGTAGTGTGAAAAAATAGACATTAAACGGTGGTCATTATATATATATATGTAGGGCGGGGGATTGGCAGTATCGGTAGAGGGTCGGACGCCATGCTTTGCAGCATAGAGTTACGGCCCTTTATGATCTGAGCTCAAATCCCGCCGAGGTTAACTTTGCTTTTCATCCTTATGGGGTCGATAAAATAAAGTACCAGTCATGCACTGGGGTCGATTTAATCGACTTCCCCTCCCCCCAAATTACTGGCCTTGTGCCTATATAAGAAACCATTATATATATATATATATATATATAATGGACTCTCCCGTCGATTCGATGTATGGAGGTTCAACAGTCTTTTCAGTTCATTGTTTTATGTTTATGCCTTAACCCTTTAGTATTTAAACTGGCCGTATCTGGCCAGAATTCTCTCACCTCTCTCTGGCCATAACTGACCATAATTGACCACTGATATCGACATTAAGGTATTGTTCTCAAAATAAATAATATCTCATAGATTCGATATTTCGTGAGATAATATGTGAGGTAAAGCCTTTATCGTGAAAATATAATAGTAATGTAAATGCTGAAGGGTTAAATGGCATTTCACTCCATATATATTCATTTTATTAAGGTGAAATAGTGAGTCTTGTTACTCTGGAGTTTCACCTGTTTATCACAGGGTCATCAGGTGAAACTCCAGAGTAACAAGACTCACTATTTCACCTTAATAAAATGAATATTAAAACTCTACTTTGGTATTGAATACTCATTTCTCTCAGCCGTCAACCACATACTGGAAGCGAGTCTGATGTTTAGCAGTACAGTGACAAATTCAAATGTGTTTCTGTCTAATAAAACCTTCTCAGTGAAGCATAGTTTTACCAGTACTGACGACAGAGATAGACACAGTTTTAGTGACTAAACAAGTTTACTGCTAAGTTTTTAACTGTAAGTTTATTGACCTTATAAAAATCTGTTTGAGACAAAAAAAGGGGAGGTGGTGTTTGTGGTGGTGGTGGTGTTTGAGGCGGTGGTGTTTGTGGTGGTGGTGGTGGTGGTGTTTGAGGCGGTGTTAGTGATGGTGGTGGTGTTTGTGGTGGTGGTGGTGTTTAAGGTGGTGTTAGTGGTGGTGATGGCGTTTGTGGTAGTGGTGGTGTTAGTGGGGAAGGCATCAGGAAGAAAATACTAAAACTAATTTTATGTAATAGCCTTAGAGAAAGTATGTTGTTGTTGTTGTTGCAGTTAAGTAGCTCTTGTATGTGCTTCTTGAGCAGAATTATGAAAGAGAGGTTATTAGTCAACAATTTGATGATCAGTTCATAATTTTCACACACCAGATGTGTTGAACTTTACTCTCTTTTGAAGGACAATGTTGTAATATTTTTAGTAATAGCAGATGTTATATAGACAGCTTTAGTTCACATCTGTCTCACCACCAGACCTACTAAACTTTACTGTTTTGGAGACACTGTTGTAATATTTTAGCAACAGATGTATTTAGACAGCTTCAGTTCACATCTGTCACACACCAGATCTACTAAACTTTACTCTGTTTTTTTTTGGACAATGTTGAAATGTTTTTAGTTGTAGCTGTGTTATATAGTTCAATGGCTGACTAAGATACTCTCATGGAATGACCAAATGAGGTTTATTTTTCAACATAGTCCTTGGAAAGAAATTATTGCAGTTATTAATAAGAAGAGTTGAAATTAATACATGCAAGATTTCACAGTCTAGCATCACTCCTCTCCTTCATAGTCAGCCTATGAACTGTTCAGCCAACCCTTATAAATATATATATATATATATATATATATATATATATATATATATATATAGAGAGAGAGAGAGAGAGAGAGAGAGAGATTTGTTTTTCCTTTCTTTTTGTTAAAAAAGAATATTTTTCTTCAGCAGCAAGACTTGCCATATGTTTCTTGTATGTAAACGTATGATATATGTTTATATATACACCCCTCTCTCTCTCTCTCTCTCTCTTTATCTTTGTACAATATATACATATATATATATATAAAGACCTTAACTGCTGAGGAGTCCTAGGGGTGCCCTCATGACATTGAACATTTTTAAACGGTGTAACTGATCCCTCTCCACGTCTGATACAGTTAATTTCTTCCAGAGAAAGGTGGGGAGGGTGAGAGAGAGTGAGAGAAAGAAAGGGGGTGCAAGGGGTGAGAGAGGGGTGAGGGAGAGGAAAGAGAGGGTGATAGAGAGTGAGAGAAAGAAAGGGGGTGCAAGGGGTGAGAGAGGGGTGAGGGAGAGGGGAGGAAAGAGAGGGTGAGAGAGAAAAAGAGAATGTGATTACACTAGACACCCATCCCCACCTCACCACCTTTTTAAAATGTTTGTTTCTAACACACACATTGACACATACACACACATTGACACACACACACACACATTGACACATACACACACACATTGACACACACACACACACACACACACACATTGACACATACACACACACATTGACACACACACACACACACATTGACACATACACACACACATTGACACACACACACACACATTGACACATACACACACACATTGACACATACACACACACATTAACACATACACACACACATTGACACACATTAACAGAGACACACACACACACACTCACATGTGTATGTTTTTCTATCTTGGTTGTTTATTGAAATTTTCTCATTAAAACAACCAGTGCAACATTTCAAATGGCTCCATATATGTATATGAGAGGGTCTCTCTCTCTCTCTCTCTCTATATATATATATAGATATATATACATACATTTATATATATATATATATATATATATATATATATATATATATATATATATATATATATATATATATATATATCTGTGTAATACTGTGTCTATACATGTGTCTGACTACATGCACATATGTATGTATACATTTATATATATATATGTATATATGAGGGTGTATAAATATATATATATATATATATATATATATATATATGGAAGCACATGGCTTATTGGTTAGCGCAGCATTGGCCTTGCAATCGAAAGGTTGTGAGTTCAATTCTCAGACTGGGTGATGTGTTGTTTCCTTGAGCAAGACACTTTATTTCACATTGCTCCAGTTTACTCAGCTGTAGAAATGAGATGATGGGGACTGGGGTGCCTATCATTCCACTGCAAAGTGGTCGTGGAGGTGCCACGGCAAAAAAGCACCCAGTACTCACTGTAAATGAGGTTGGTGTTAGGAAGGGCATCCAGCTGTAGAAATCAAGCCAGAATCAGTTCCCGTCCCACCCTTGCAAGCAGGGAAAAGCGGACGTAAAATGATGATGATGATGATATATAAATATAAATATACAAATATATATATATGTATATATATGTGTATATCTACAAGTCAATGTATATGTCTCATTATAGAGCCAGTGCTACAGTTCAGATGGCTCCAAGTATGCGTTCAGAGTCATGGAAAATTGGATGGATCCAGGCTTGTACCAAAATGATATTTCGGAATACCTACAGTAATGAAGGCTTGTAAGTATGTCCACTTTATTACAGGGAAGGAGTTTGTTTTGAAGTCCACTTTATTTGGTAATAATCATAATAATTGTTTCTACTTTTGGCACAAGGCCAGCAATTACCCAGTGCATTACTGGTACTTTATTTTATCGACCCCGTAAGGATGAAAGGCAAAGTTGACCTCAGCGGGATTTGAACTCAGACCGTAAAGGGACGTAACTCTATGGTTCAAAGTATGGCATCCGACCCTCTACTGATACTGCCAATCCACCGCCAATAATAATAATAATTGTTTCTACTTTTGGCACAAGGCCAGCAATTACCCAGTACATTACTGGTACTTTATTTTATCGACCCCGTAAGGATGAAAGACAAAGTTAACCTCGGCGAGATTTGAACTCAGATCATAAATAATAATAATGATGATAAATTACAGACCAATAACTTGACCAGAATATATAAAATGTTAAAATCAATTCTAACTGAATATAAATATGATCAACTGATATCAAATGAACTAATTCCTAACAGCAGAAAGATCAGAGTTAAATACAAGGAATAATATCAATGCCATAAACAGGCTTACCATTCCTGTAGTAACTTAGTTTCAATGTCATCAACTGGATTAACGCAGAGATGGAGGCACATGGAGGCACATGGCTTAGTGGTTAGCGCAGCATTGGCCTTGCAATCGAAAGGTTGTGAGTTCAATTCTCAGACCGGGTGATGTGTTGTTTCCTTGAGCAAGACACTTTATTTCACATTGCTCCAGTTTACTCAGCTGTAGAAATGAGATGATAGAGACTGGGGTCCATATCATTCCACTGCAAAGTGGTCGTGGGGGTGCCACAGCAAAAAAAACACCCAGCACTCACTGTAAATGAGGTTGGTGTTAGGAAGGGCATCCAGCTGTAGAAATCAAGCCAGAATCAGTTCCCGTCCCACCCTTGCAAGCAGGGAAAAGCGGACATAAAATGATGATGATGATGATGATGATGATGATGATCTGTAAACTTGATATGAAAATTAGAAAAATTTTAACCATGATCAAAGTTCATCACTCCAAGGTAGATATAGACATATTATATCTCCCTAGGAACAAACGAGGTCTTGGAGTAATCCAGGGAGATATTTCTATGAAAACTGCAACAATTGGATTATTTACATGAAAGGAATCAACTGATTGGAGGATTAAACTTGTTCTAAAACACAACGAGGACCAAAGATCAGACTCCATTACAGAAGATGTGCACAGAGACTTTAATGAACTATAAATTTCAGAAGTTCCCTTTACTGGTGAAATGAAAACCACAGAAAAATCAAAGCAGGTAAATATCATTGCAAAGAAAGAATTATTAAAGAAATTCTACCAAGAAATGGCAAGATGTGCCTCTGTATGGAAATAGCCAGAAATAGCTAACAATCCTGATGAATTTGGGACTGTCATGAGATGAAGGCCGTCTCGATCGTTAAAGGAGCACCTGGTCCCTATCTCAAAGCTTTTCAAAAGCTGGTTAAAAAACATTAACTTAGCCACCTTTTTTTTGGAACACTTCAAAAGACCCGTCTACTGGAAATGGCAAAGACCCTTTTTTATGTCCTGAATATCTGAGGCTGTAGGTAGTGGCTTGATGTTCATTTGGGCCAACTTCCTTTGAAAATTAAATAACATCAATGACTGAGATATCAAATTCACAATCACAATAATAATAATAATAATAATAATAATAATAATAATAATAATGTTTCTACTTTTGGCACAAGGCCAGCAATTACCCCAGTGCATTACTGGTACTTTATTTTATCGACTTCGTAAGGATAAAAGGTAAAGCTAACCGTGGCAGGATTTCAACTCTGAACATAAAGGGTCATAACTCCTATTCTGCAAAGCATCGTGTCTGATGCTCTACCGATTCTGCCAAGGTAGTTTGGCAGTATCGGTAGAGTGTCAGACACGATGCTTTGCAGAATAGGAGTTATGTAAACCCTCGGTGGTCTCATTCTTACGGGGTCGATAAAATAAGGTACCAGTAATACACTGGGATAATTGCTTGCCTTGTGCCAAAAGTAGAACCAATTATTATTATTATTATTAGGTCAGTAAATTGGCAGATTCATTAGTTGTTAGCACTGGCTGTCTATGTTCTGAGGTCAACTTTACCTTTCATCCTTCTGGGGTCAATAAAATAAAATACCAGTAATATATTATGGTTGATTTAACTGATTTACTTCCCTCCCACCAAATTGCTGGCCTTGTGCCTAAATTAAAAATTGTTATTTCTTACATGAATGGAAGAATTTGTGTCGGGAGGTGAGAGGACATCTACACTGCCATTCAATCATATATATATATATATATATATATATATATATATATATACATATATATACATGTATACATACAGATATATACATATATATGTAAATATACATACATACATATATATGCATACATACATATATATATATATATATATATACATACATATATACATATATGCATACATATATACATATATATATATACATATATGCATACATATATACATATATATATATACATACATGCATATATATATACATACATGCATACATATATATATGGTGGCTGCCAACTCGTTTTCGAGTACGGCCACTGCTTTATATCCATGTAGGAGAACCCCTACCGATGCGCTGAACGAGTGTGACTTTTTAGTCCAGCCAGCGACTTGAAAACTCTGGTACAAACACTACACTTGTGACAATTATTGACACATAGTGCTGGGCCCATGGTACCATGTGAGGACAAGTGCAGAGAGATCTCCAGATATAAAGCAATGCCTGTGCTGTGAAGCTTTTATAGTGAGCAAAGGCACTGCACAAAGCCAGTCCCACTCTCTTAACCAAGATGATATTTACCAAAAAGAAGAACAAGTCAACATCATTGGATACCATCAGGGTTGCAGGTGTTATATCAGTTTTACTTCTCCCAGAATTCTGCCTTGACAAAGGCTAAGGGGTCATCTCTCCCGGTGATTTTGGATGGCTATTGAGTCTTAAGAGCTCCCTTGCCCTTTGACAGGTTTTGTTTTTAGTCCTGCAGGATGTCCAAAGTCACCCTCCTCACCAAGAAACCTTGGTGGGGTTGCCAGTTTAGTCGCCAACGACCCGACCATGAGACAGGTTGTACTGGGATACATGTTACATATATATATATACATATATGCATACATACATACATATATATATATACATACATGCATATATATATACATACATGCATACATATATACATACATGCATACATATATACATACATGCATACATATATACATACATGCATACATATATATATATATATATATATATATATATATATATATCATCATCACCGTTTTACGTCCGTTCTTCCACGCTAGCATGGGTTAGACGGGTTGTCCTGTTGTGGGCAGTGTCTGGTCGGCTGACCATGCCTTGCTCATACAGGAACTGATCTGGCTTGATTTCTACAGCTGGATGCCCTTCCTAACACCAACCTCATTTACAGTGAGTGCTGGGTGCTTTTTCGTGGCGCCTACACGTCCACTTTACAGTGTGGGCTGGGTGCTTTTTTGCCGTGGCACCTCCACGACCACCTTGCGGTGGGGGGGGGGGGCATATTGTTTATATGCTTCAGCATGTACCCATGGGAGGTCGGGTACCCTGTATTACTGCGTGACGCCAGAAGTCACGGTCGTGTGTCATTGACTTTGAGAGGTGTAGTTGGGTAAGGTCGGCTTTTATCACCTCATCCCAAGTCATCTTGGGTCTCCCCACTCCGCGGTTTCCATCAACTTCTAGTGCTCTGCACCTTTTTATGCAGCTGTCATCCTTCATACGCATCACATGTCCATACCAGCGTAACCGCCTCTCCTGCACGCAGCATTTGATTCCTCTTATGCTCAGTCTCTCTCTCAATTCATTTATGCTTTGTCGTTCACGTATATTACTGTTACACATCCATCGGAGCATGCAGGCTTCGTTTCTCTCTAATCTACGTAAGTCTTCCACCTTCAGCGCCCAGGTCTCACTACCATGCAACATCGCTGTTCGGATACACGCATCATACAGTCTGCCTTTCATTCTGAGGGAGAAGCCTTTTGCAGCTAGCAGTGGTAGTAGTTCCCTAAACTTCTTCCATCCCGTTCTTACCCTAGTTATTGTACTTTCTGAGCACCCACCTCCGTTGCTAATTCGGTCACCTAGGTAGCAGAAGCTGTCTACTGTTTCTACAGGGCCCTCCCAGAGATTGGTGGTACTTGTTTCCTGTGGCTGTTTGCTTGCTGTTTCAGCACAGCTGCTGCATGTGAATCCTACATTCTTAATTAAGCTTCCTGAGATCCCGCTACATCTCTTGTGTACCCATTGTTTGCATTTGGGGCAAAGAATGGAGTTCCTACCTACACCTTTCCTACATACTGAGCAAGGCCATTTCCCTGAGGGGATCTGGGTTCTGTTTTCTCGTCTACTTATAAGGACCTTAGTCTTTGTCATGTTGACTTTGAGGCCCTTTCTCTCTAGTCCCTGCTTCCAGGTTTGGAATTTATTCTCTAGTTCTACCATAGATTCAGCTATGAGTGCGAGGTCATCAGCATACAGGAGTTCCCATGGGCATCCGGTCTTAAACTCCTCCGTTATTGCCTGCAGGACTATGATGAACAGGAGAGGGCTAAGAACAGAGCCCTGGTGGACCCCAACCTGTACGCTAAATTCCTCGCTATACTCATTGCCAATCCTAACTTTGCTGACTGCTCCCCTATACATGGCTTGTACCGCTTTCACAAGCCATTCATCTACTCCTAGTTTTCTAAGAGCCCACCAGATTACTGCACGTGGAACTCTGTCAAAGGCTTTCTCAAGGTCGACAAATGCCAAGTAGAGTGGCTTACTTTTAGCTAGGTACTTTTCCTGTAATTGCCTCACAAGGAAGAGCGCATCAGTGGTGCCTTTCCCTGGAACAAACCCAAATTGCATCTCGTCTATATTCACCCGGTCCCTAATCAGCTGTGCTATAACTCTTTCTGTTACTTTCATGACCTGGTCCATCAACTTTATACCTCTATAGTTTCCTCTATCTAGTGCATCGCCTTTACCTTTGTAGCAGTTGACAATGATGCTACTGCACCAATCTTTTGGTATGGCCCCCTCTAGTATTACCTGGTTAACGATACGTGTGGTTATAGTGTGACCTACAGACCCAGATGCCTTCAGCATCTCGGCAGCTATACCCGATGGACCGGTTGCCTTCCCTATCTTCATATCTCTGATTGCCTTACTTACTACGCTGCCGCTGACTTGTACTGCTGGTCCCTCTATAGGGTCTACGTGGGGTAGGGTCTCTTCTTCCCATGCATTCTCCTCATTTAGTAATCTATCATAATGACTCTTCCATGCATCTTTCTTCTCAGCACTTGTGAGGGCAAGCTCACCTTTATCATTCCGGATACACTTCTCTCCAATGACATCACAACTATCTCTGACACACTGCCTCGCAATCTTGAATACCTCCTGTTTCTGGTCCTCACGTTGTAAAACATGCTTGAATTTTCTATCCTCTGCTTCCCTCCTAGCTAAGTATACTTGTCGCCTAGCTTCCCTCTTGGTCTCTATGTAATGTACCCTGCTCCCCCCGTTCTTCCATTCTTTCCATGCCTGTCTCTTGGCCTTGACTGCTTCATCTACCTTATTGTTCCACCACCAAGTCACTCTCCTCCTGCTTGAGGTCTTACTCCAGCCACAAACCTCATCCGTCGCCTCTAGTAAGTTATTTTTTAGGAACTCCCAGTTCTCTTCTACGTTAAATGTCTCTATCTGTTCTTCTTTACTGTCGTAGGCGTTGAGTAAAATATCTTTAAATCTGTTACTGGTTGAGGGGACTTTCAGCTTCCAGATCTTTCTTCTCCAGGTTGGCCTCTGTTTCAGGGCTCGTCTAGTTCTGACCGTGAGGTCGCTGACAACTAAGCTATGTTGGGATGTACATTCCTCACTAGGGAAGGCTTTTGTGTTTACGACCGTCCATCTGTCACGTCCTCTGATGAGAATAAAATCTAACTGACTAGAGTGCTCCCCTGATCTATAGGTGATCAGGTGGTTGTCGGGTTTTTTAAAGTTTGTGTTACATATCGACATGTCATTGGCGTCGCAGAATTCTAGAAGTCTGAATCCTTCCTCATTCCTTGTGCCAACTCCATGGCCTCCATGTACTCTATTGAAGCCGTCGCAGTGTTTACCTACGTGTCCGTTAAAATCTCCTGCAATGATTAGGAAGTCCTTGTCGTCTGTTAGAGCAGTAGTGTGTATTAGGGACTCGTAAAACCTATCCTTAAGTTCGTCTGGCAGCCCCGATTGGGGTGCGTAAGCTGATATTATTGTGGTAATTGTCTTATTCAGGACTAGTCTGAGTTTAATGATTCTTGCATTTACCCTGTACACTGAGATTACTTTATCTACCCACTTGTCAGCTAATAGTATACCTACACCACCCATCCCATCGTCATTTCCCACCCAGAAAAATTTGTAGCACTGGCTTTTTCCTACAAGGACTCTAGCAGACCCTCCTCTCCATCTAGTCTCTTGCACACAGCATACATCAACTTCCTATATATATATATATATATACATATACACACATTCTCGTTATCATTCCCATCCATCACCTCCTCTACCTTCTAATCCTCCTCATTATCCTCCTTCCACCCCCTCCACCTCTCCTCCCCCTAACAAACATGTGGCAGTGATTATGTACAGTTCATTTCATAGTCTCCAGTTTTTTCTCCAGCACTTTACTGAAGATAAAGGAGGAGTTTATAACACACACACACACACACACACACACACACATATATAGAGAGAGAGAGGCACATGACTTAGTGGTTAGAGCATTGGCCTTGCAATCGAAAGGTTGTGAGTTCAATTCTCAGACCGAGTGATGTGTTGTTTCCTTGAGCAAGACACTTTATTTCAC
>OZ024753.1:45101503-45114003 GCA_964016885.1 Eledone cirrhosa
CAACTGTACCTCATGTTTTGAAATATTTCAACTACGTTAACTACAGTTGTGGATGGGGGGGGGGGGGGAGTAATTGGACATATGAGAAGGATTCTCTACATGGTTGCTCAACCGGCTAGAAATAGTACCCAAATCTTCATTAAAATAAAAAATAAAAAAACCGGAAGAGTATGTTGGATAATGTAGGTATAAATTACATAATGTTTTCAGGGGTGTAGTTGTAGTCCCCACTCTTGGCTAATTGTGGGTTGGTGAGGTTATTTAACCTATAGTTGGGGTGGATGGTCCATTGACTCTAAGGAGTTCATCTGCCCTTTTAACAGCTCTTGTTTTTTGTGCTGCTGGGGTTCCATTTACCCTCCTCCCCAGACCAGGGTCCAGTAGAAGAGCCGTTTAGTCACCGACCACTCAACCATGAAGCCAGTTGTACTGAGTTACATGATACCAGTTGTACTGGGTTACATGATACCAGTTGTACTGGGTTACATGATACCAGTATCAGGCAGAAGCCTGATTTGACAGTCATTTTAAAATGAGAGACTAATTATTATTGCATAAAGTTAAGTCAAGTTGAAGAAACCTTTTGGTGACCTTGGAGATAATATATCTCTGTAGAGTTTCACACAGAAAAATAAACACAAAAATAGATTTTAGTGCAGTCTAAAAACATGACATCTGTATCTGGAGGAAAACAAAAAATTTCTAACAAAATGCTGATTAATCCTTTAGCATTTACATTACTTTATATTTACTATTGTATTTTCACAGTAAAGGCTTTGTTTCACATAATTATTTCACATAATATTGAATATGAGATTTTGAGAACAATACCTTAACATAAACATGAGCAGCCGATTACAGTTGGTTTGGACAGAAAAGAGGTGAGAGAATTCTGGCCGATATGGCCGGTTTAAATGCTAAAGTGTTAAGTAAAGTGGATCAGGAAGATACAATATTAAGAAAGACAATGTAGAAACCTGACAAATTGTAGTGTTGGTTTGAGGCCCCTATAAAAGAGCTTGACAGGAGTGAAGTTTAATCTTTTGATCAACACACCACTTCTAAATGAAGGGAACTAAAAAAAGCAATATTTTGTTAATGTAATAAATGACATCATCATCTTCATCATCTTTTAACATCTGTTTTCCATGCGTTCATGAGTTAGACAAGCTGTCGTCTTCATTTGTCAGACAGGTCAGGTGACCATGTCCAACTCGTATGTTCCATTTTGGACTTGGTTCCTGTGGCTGGATGACCTTCCTAATGCCAACCACTTCACAGTGATGACTGTGAGCATTTTGTCATGGTATCAGCACTACCACTTTAAAGTGTGGACTGGGTGCTTTTTGCTGTGTCATCAACACTACTACATCACAGGGTATATTGGGTACTTTTGTCATGGAACCTTATGTATATATTACAATAAATATGATTAATGGCAGATGTTGAAGATTTAAAATTATGTTTACATGTTTCACAGCAAGTATTTTTGTAGGAATATATTAACTCTTAACATCCTGTTGCACATGAAACCACATTATCAAAACATTCTTGAAAAGTACAAAGCAGCACTACAACTGCATCAAATTAAATATTCAAATATTTACTCTAATACTGCAAAGTTTTACAACAATCTGTCAGCTAGTAAAAATATTATAAACATTTAAATTAACAAACCTAATTTTAAACATTTTTTGCTAAATTATATGATGCTTGTGTTTGAACTTCAAATGCTGCGTGGACACCGCATTTATAAAGGAGAGGGAAAGGAAGTCATACAATATGACCTGTGTGACTTTCTCAACAACTTTCGAAATAAGTGAAATTACATCAGTACAACTGAAAATAGAAATAAGGTTATGAACTTACAACTTTGCCTTTCAGCTTTTCGAGGTTGATAAAAAAAGTACCAGTCAACTACTGGGGTCAATTCTTCTTCTATATATCTCTTTCTCACCTCCATACTCTCACCCTCTATCCTACTCTGGAAGAAATCTGTCGGATTCAGACTTTGAGAAGCATGGGTTTGGTCAGGTTTTAAAAACATTATATGCCACTTCGACTCCCTCAAGAGTTACGGAGCCATGCATGCAACCCTTTTGATACCCACTAAATAAAACAACCTCTGGTTCTATGTTTAAAAACCAACTATTTTAAAGGGTTTCTATTTAAATTAAAACCTTCCAATATAATTTGATAAAAAAAACATTTTGTTAAATTACAAATACCATCTGAACAACAAAACAATAATTTTGGTAAAAACTCTTTAAATTCTTAATTATTTAATTCAAATCCAGTGTATTTCATAAGAAATAAGATAAAGAAGGGGTTAATACCCTGAGAAAAACAAAGATTCCTCAGTAACAGCTTCCCTTCCCTTAAATATTTTGACTTTGTACCAAAATAAAACCACTCATTGTTGTAAGCAAACAAGAACTTTTTCTTTTGAAATCTCTCAAAGAAAGGAAGCTATAGTTTGAAATTGCAGTTCTGTTGTGACACAAAGACAAGGAATCTATGAGGATTGCAACTTGCTACTAACCCTAAGTTGAAGTAACACTACATAAAGATTAATCTAGGAGGGAAAGTAGTAGTGTATTGTAATATTTGTGCCAGGACTTCATCACACACATAAATAATTGTTTCTACTTTTGGCACAAGGCCAGCAATTACCCAGTACATTACTGGTACTTTATTTTATCGACCCCGTAAGGATGAAAGGCAAAGTTAACCTCGGCGGGATTTGAACTCAGACTGTAAAGGGACGTAACTATGCTAGAAAGCATGGTGTCTGACGCTCTACCGATTCTGCCAAAGGCAGCTCAGGCCCAATATTTCTACCTCTCTGGGGAAATTTACATGATTTTTCTCAGCTATTATTTATTCTGATCAACTTCTATTACAGTTATTTTGTGCGTTTGGGATTCTCACACTTGCAAATTTTTTTAAAAAATACTTTACATTTGTTTGTTTTATTTCAGTACAAGTTGGGAATTCCAAGAGTTAACCAGCAACAAACAACCCATGATTAGCGACTGCGATGGTTGTTATTACCCGTGGTATGGGGCGCGAGATGAAACGGTCGTTTTTCATTGCCCATCATTAAAAACACAGGAAACTACGTTAGTCATGAATGACAACTTCCATCCACATGTCACTTGGCGAAACCCAGCCAATGAAAACCAAATTGAGCCAAACCTGACCAATATCATTCGCAATCAAAGTTTCTATGTGTGGTTACTTGCGTGGAATATGACCACAGGAAAATCTTACATCCTTATGAACATATACTGGACAATGAACTTAGAAATTCACGTCGACCCGCACAAGAAACTTGGTGAACGCGCTAAGTTAATCAGCCCCCAATTCCCAGAGCAACCTATTATTCTCAAAGACAAAATACCAATACCTCGTTGTGCACTTTCCCCCCCGAATGCAAACAGTGCCCAGAGACTGGTGTGGAATCCAAGAAGGGGTCGGCCTGTTGTGATTATCCCCCCTGTATGGAACAGTAAAAAATCCGCAGAGAGTCAGATACAGAAACATGACAGTAAATTATAATGGACTGCTGATCATATATACATATATATATATACACACACAAACATACATGTCTATATATACATTCATATATTTTTACTATAAATTTTTAAGCATTCCATAAGTTTAAACTTCAAAATATTTACAGATATAGTTTTTTAAAAAAATATTTCAATATATATATATATATATATGTATATATATATGTATGTATATATATATATGTACATATATATATATATGTATGTGTATATATATGTACATATATATATATATGTATGTGTATATATATGTACATATATATATATATGTATGTGTATATATATGTACATATATATATATATGTATGTATATATATATGTACATATATATATATGTATGTATATATATATGTACATATATATATATATGTATGTATATATATATGTATATATATATATATATATGTATATGTATATATATATGTATATGTATATATATATATATATGTATATATATATATATATGTATATGTATATATATATATATGTATATGTATATATATATATATGTATATGTATATATATATATATGTATATGTATATATATATATTTATATATATATATATATGTATGTATATGTATATATATATGTATGTATATGTATATATATATGTATGTATATGTATATATATATGTATGTATATGTATATATATATGTGTATGTATATGTATATATATATGTATGTATATATATATATATGTATATATATATATATATGTATATATACGTATATGTATATGTATATATATGTATATGTATATATATATATATATGTATGTATATGTATATATATATATATGTATGTATATATACGTATATATATATGTATATATATAATCTTTATATATAGATATAGATATATATTTATATATATTAAAAAATAAAAAAAATAGTCATATGTATGCGTATAGATGTAAACTGATGTGTACATACAACAGGCACTGTTTAAGTTAAATATGAATGAATAAACAGTATTAACACACGGTAACAGAATTTAAAAGCTGAAATTCTGTGAAAAACACAAACATAAATTAAAACCACACAATTGTCATCATTTAAACTATCCAGGTCATTTGATGTCCAAATGTACAAGAAATGATAAAAAGCATTCGGGTACATTTTTGCAGGAATAAAATATATTTTTAAGATATTCATTATTAATTTTTTTCCCAATTAAGAAACATAAATTTTATTTTGGGCTTGTTAATTTAATTTAATTTAATTTAATTTAAAAAAAAAAAAAATGTTAGTTTGGTTTTTATAAAAATGAGGAGTTTTCAGTATTCAACCCCACACCAACCTCTGTTTATTAATTTTTCAGATTTTTTCCAGCCATGCCACTCATATTCTATCCTCTCCCTTCTCATCCACGATGCTTATTAAATTTTGCTCATCTATCTCTGGTAGCATTCCTGCGACAATTTTCACCATGTAGCATATGTAGAGACTTCATTAGACTATGTAGAAGTTCTGACATGGTATAGGTTGGATAGGTTTGTAGTACAATGTAGCTTCTAGCCTCAACAATCTATTCACTATTTTCTTTTCTCTACAGGTATCTAGTCCACATCATATTGTGATATCATGTTCCATTTTCAAGAAAGGTCAATCTTTCTGACTCTACAAATCACAGCTCTATCATTATGATTTTTTCATCATTATTAGATTGGGTGGTCACAACTGGAATGGCTTTGATAATATATCTACTAGATCAGATCTAGATTGAATCTAAAATCTCAACAATAGTTTCTATAAAGCAGGATCTCCCCTCAGTGACCCTTTACCTTTGATATCAAAGAAACTTCAACATTAACTGCAATGAAAACCTCCCTTCTAAGTTACCCCCAAAAGGACGAAGTTTTACCTCAATTGCAGTGAAAGCTGACATAGTCGTCTTCACCTCTTCAACCAACATTCTACCTAAAGTCTCACTTATATTTCCCACCATACTCTTCTTTCTCTGTGTTAATATATATATGTGTATGTGTGTGGGTATATATATATGTGTGTGTGTGTGGGTATATATATATATGTGTGTGTGTGTGTATAAATATGTATGTGTGTGTATGTATATATATATATATGTGTATGTGTATGTATATATATATATATATATGTGTATGTATATATATATATATATGTGTGTATATGTGTATATATATATGTGTGTATGTATATATATATATATACATATATATATATAAACAAACAAAGAGATTGAATCAAGCTCTAAACTAATTTCATACTTTACAATTGTTTCAGCAATGTTATGCATCATCACACAGTTGGTTAAAAAGATGTTTATTTCTTATATTTATACTTGTTTTTGCTTCTGGGGAGGTAACACTATGTTTTCTTTTTCTTTACACATGTTCTACACAAATTTATCATTTTAACCAACTGTGTAATGAACCATGGCAACACTACAACAACTGTAAAATATGAAATGAGTTAAGAACCTGGTTCTATCTTTTTCTTTGTTTAGATTCTTTCTGTGTTTACGTCTAGCTTTCAGTATCTTTTTTCCTTAAAAGTAACTCTCATATCTTTCAACATTTACTACATAAACACATTGAGTTTTGTGTAAAACTATTTGACAATTATATACTCTTTTATATAACTCTCTACATACAAATAGAGTTATATATTTTTACCCTTGCTATATATATATATATATATATATATATATATAACGGCGATGAATTAGTTTTGTGAGGTTTTTTATATGAAATCATGAGTCGAAACAAATATTGTTATACTTGGGGAGGGTCATATTTGTGTAATATTGCCAGAATTAATAACAGAACACACTCACTGTTTGGTTGGTTTTCGCTTTTCGCTTCTGTGTCTTTTATATCAGTAATCTAATTTATTCGGTCCTCAATGTTGCCATTGACTGACCAACGGTCAAAAACAATACAGATACAATATAGACACAAACACATATATATAGTTTATCAAAGTTCTTTCGTTGCACATCTGCAACATCGTCAGTGGTACTATTGTTTCCTCCCGTTACATTGTATGTCTACACCATCTTTGGCGTAGACATACAATGTAACGAGAGGAAACAATAGCACCACTGACGATGTTGCAGATGTGCAACGAAAGAACTTTGATAAACTATATATATGTGTTTGTGTCTATATTGTATCTGTATAGTTTTTAACTGTTGGTCAGTCAATGGCAACATTGAGGACCGAGTAAGTTAGATTACTGATATAAAAGACACAGAAGCGAAAAGCGAAAACCAACCAAACAGTGAGTGTGTTCTGTTATTAATTCTGGCAATATTACACAAATATGACCCTCCCCAAGTATAACAATATATATATATACATATATATATAAAAGAAAAGAGATAAAAAAAGAAAAACGAAATACGAGGGACAAATGAACAAAAACACCTACCTTCCTCATCAGCCATCTGTTGGCCTAGGTAATTTCGTGCATAAGTATGGTATCCAATATTATTAATCCCAGGATGTACAACAACGTAAAACTGGAAAATAGCACATGAGACAAAGGAATGTTTTAACTAGGACAGTAAAGGGAACACGTAGAGAAATAGCAATACAAAGTCTTATTACTAGAAACAGTGCAGACAAATGGTGGGGTTTATATTCAAGAAGAAATAATTCTGTATGGAAAGAATATTTAAATAAAGGGAGATTACTTTTAAATCAAGGGAGATCGCTTTGCCGGAATAAAAACAATGAACGCGCACATTAACATGTGCATAGTAAAAGTAAGGTACTCAATACATAGCAGAGTATAAATATTTGATATAGAAATGGCTTCTACAGGACTAGAACTGTTTCATTCGGGAGAAATCATCAGGAAAGTCCTGATGATTTATATATATATATATATGATATATATATTAATATAGGTTGTAACAAGCAACCTACACAACAACCAGGAGGCTGGCATGTGTTATCTCCCTTGATTCACCGTTTTGGCAATATTTTCCCCAATAACTCCACATGTTTCCGATGGCAACAGTGGATTGGAATATTATTTAGGAGGGCCATACCACCACTACTACCACCACCACTACTACCACCACTACTACCACCACCACTACTACTACTACTACTACTGCTACTACTACTACTACTACTACTAATACCACCACTACTACTTCTACTACTACTACTACTACTGCTATTGCTACTACTACTACTACTACTACCACCAGCACCGCCACTACCTCCACTACCACCACCACTACTACTGACAGTCAGTAAATAGATCAATATTGATTTCCTTCCATTGAACACTGGAAACTAATAATCTTTCAAAATCAATGTGAAATTGTCCTCACTATACAGTGATGGTGGTAGTAGTGGTGGTAGTAGTGGTGATGGTGTTGTTGGTGGTAGTAGTGGTGGTGTTGGTAGTAGTGGTGATAGTAGTAGTGGTGGTGTTGGTGGTAGTAGTGGTGGTGGTGTTGGTGGTAGCAGTGGTGGTGTTGGTGGTAGTAGCAGTAGTGC
Organism: Eledone cirrhosa; assembly: GCA_964016885.1. Taxonomy (NCBI): domain Eukaryota; kingdom Metazoa; phylum Mollusca; class Cephalopoda; order Octopoda; family Eledonidae; genus Eledone; species Eledone cirrhosa. The sequence continues at coordinate 45,109,583 of OZ024753.1, forward strand.
GGTGGTGGTGGTGGTGGTAGTAGCAGTAGTGCGGTGGTGGTGGTGGTGGTAGTAGCAGTAGTGCGGTGGTGGTGGTGGTGGTAGTAGCAGTAGTGCGGTGGTGGTGGTGGTGGTAGTAGTAGTAGTGCGGTGGTGGTGGTGGTGGTGGTAGTGGTGGTATCAGTAGTAGAAGTAGTAGTAGTAGCAGCAGCAGCAGTAGAAGTGGTGGTGGTGGTATTAGTAGTAGCAGCAGTAGAAGTGGTATTAGTAGTAGCAGCAGTAGAAGTGGTAGTAGTAGTAGCAGCAGTAGAAGTGGTAGTAGTAGTAGTAGTAGTAGTGGTGGTTGTGGTAGTAGTAGTGGTGGTGGTAGTACAGTGAATATTTAGGACTATTCCATTAAGTGGTCTCATGTATTGAGTACTCATTCAGTTAATGTTTGAACACCCTAAATACACAGTGTACAGAGCACACATACTTCTGTACATACACACACACACTTCTGTACACACACACTTCTGTACATACACACACATACTTCTGTACATACACACACACACTTCTGTACACACACACACACTTCTGTACATACACACACACTTCTGTACATACACACACACTTCTGTACACACACACACTTCTGTACACACACACACTTCAGTACAGAGCACACATACTTCTGTACACACACACTTCAGTACAGAGCACACATACTTCTGTACATACACACTTCTGTACATACACACACACTTCTGTACAGAGCACACATACTTCTGTACATACACACACTTCAGTACAGACACACACACTTCTGTACATACACACACACTTCTGTACATACACACATACTTCTGTACATACATACACACTTCTGTACATACACACACACTTCAGTACATACACACACACTGCAGTACACACACACACTGCAGTACATATGAACACACACACACACAGGAATATTTTACATCTACGGGGTTGCTTGTTTTCATAAGGTACAGTCTTGACAAGCAGAAATTAATTAGTAGTAGTACTAACACAGTGTAATTCATAAAAGAGTCATATATATATATATATATATATATATATATATATATATAATATTTTCATGTATGATAAATATAGGTGAGTCTCATGATGGGTATTTTGAGATGTGATCAAGTCACAGCTGTCTCAGTAACAGTAAATGTATCATACACAAAATTTAAGTGATAGTTTATTTTGTTTCAGTACCCAGTGAGTGCTGCTGAAGATGGATAAAAATCCCGAACCACTAGTGTTTGTCATTCTCACAACTTTATATATATATACGAGCACATTAACCGATACAACCAAGACAACAGCGACAACAACAGCAACAACAATTAGGACAACAACAGCGACAGCTGATGCAATTACAACAACAGTAGCAACAACAAATAGGACAGCAACTACAACAACAGTAGACCCAACAGCAACAACAAGCAACAACAACTAGGACAACAACAGTAGCAACAACAGCAACCAATACAACTACAACAGTAGCAACAACAACTAGGACCACATCTACAACAACAGTAGCAACAACAGTTGCAACAACAATGACAACAGAAGCAACAACAGAAGCAACATTTTCAATAAAACCTCACCGTTGTTATTTTCTTTAGAGATGACTGAAAGAAAATTACAAAAAAAACAACAACAATAAAAAAACCAAAAAAACCAAAACTCAAATATAAAAATAAATATGTTAAAAATTCATAAAGTTCTAGTTTGTATGTTTTTTGTGTTTTCCTTCCCTAGAGAGCGGGGAAGACATCGGAACATGTATCAAGTGACCTTCCTAGTAGAAATATATTGAACAGGATGGAGTCAAGGGATCATTAAAAGCTTTATTGATATCAAATAATTTCCGGTTTTAATAACTTGTCAATCCTGTCCTTTATATATACACACATGCATGTATATATATATATATATATACATATATATATATATATATATATATATATATATATATATATATATATATATATACAATATATATATATATATAATAATAAATGTGAAGACTAAAATCCAAAGAGGGCTCGATAAGGATAAATATATATCAAATATATAAGAACCCTAGAGCAAATATTTCAGAAGATCCCGTTAAGGGTGAAAGCAGTGATTCTTTGCTTAAACTTTAATCTGTTATTTTAATAAATATATATATATAATCATCATCATCATTTTACGTCCACTTTTCCCTGCTTGCAAGGGTGGGACGGGTCCTATTCAGCACAGCATCTCTCCACTTGTCACGGTCCTTTGTCATCTCCTCGGTGAGCTTCAGCGATCTGAGGTCAGCTCTCACCACCTCCGCCCATGTTTTTTGTGGTCTTCTTCTACTGCGTCTTCCTTCTACTGGGATTTCTTGGCACTTCTTTCTTTACCCAGCAGTCATCCTCCACGAGCATATGTTAGTGTGTAATCTTCATTGTTTTTACATCAACTTTTCTATGCCTGGCAAGGGTTACATGAAAGGTTTTGAGGCAGTATTTTACAGCCAGATGCCCTTCTTACCACCAACAGCTTTTAGTTGCTTCTAATGTTGCCAGTCGATATCAGAGGAAAAACACATTTTTATATATAACATGATTTGTATAGAAATCCAACATTTTGATTATCTCTCTTTCTTTCTCTATGTATATATATAAAGAAATGCCAAGAAATGCCAGTAGAAGGAAGACTTGGTAGAGGAAGACCACGAAAGACATGGGCGGAGGTGGTGAGAGCGAACCTCAGATTACTGAAGCTCACGGAGGAGATGACGAAGGACCGTGACAAGTGGAGAGATGCTGTGCTGAATAGGACCCATGCCACACTTGCAAGCAGAGAAAAGTGGACGTAAAATGATGATGATGATATATATATATGTGTGTGTGTGTGTGTGTGTGTGTGTGTGAAAGAGAAATAAGTGTTTTTATTTGATATTGAACATTATTGATCCAATGTTTTAATTGAATACACACGTCTGATGAGCAGATCGACACTGGAGTCAGGTATATCATATCGATTAGGTCCTGGAGCCAATCATCTGTGAAACATGTAATGTTCAATATCCAATGTAAACATTTTAAAGTGAAACTTAGTTCTCATACACACATTATACACGTATACCTATGTTAGCCTGGAAGATGGACGTTAAACGAAGATGATGATGATGATGATATATATATATGTGCGTGTGTGTTTGTGTGAGTGTATTCTCAACATATGTATCTACCACACCCTTGCTGCCAACCTCCATCTTGGCTTGTTAATCCTTCAGTCTTACTAAACACACAAATGTTGTATGGAACACTTAGGAGAGTGTGTGGTAATGTTTGGATATTGTGAAGAAGGAGTGGTGCAACAACTTTACTGCAACAACAACAACAACAACTACAGCAACAACTACAGCAACAACTTTACTGGAACAACACCACAACCACCATTAACACTATCATTAACAACAACACCATCAACATCAGCAATGGCACCATCAACACCAATAACAACATCACCATCAACACTACAACCATCAATAAAACAACACCAACACCACCACCAACAACACCAACAACACCTCCAACAACACCAACAACAACACCAACAACAACAACAACACCAACAACACCTCCAACAACACCACCACCAACAACACCAACAACAACAACAACACCAACAACACCTCCAACAACACCACCGCCAACAACAACAACACCAACACCACCACCAACAACACCACCAACAACAACACCAACAACACCAACAACACCACCAACAACAACAACAACACCAACACCACCACCAACAATAACAACAATCTACCGATATTTACACTTCCATAGCGTGCCAGGTGGAAGAACACATTGGATTTGAAAATTGTATACGAGAAATAAATTTAATTCAACAAATTTCAATTAAATTATATTTTTGGTGACAATTCTTCTTTGGATGTTATCCCAGATCTCCAAGTATTCAGTAGAAGAACCAGACCAGATATAGATGTAGTACTCAATACAAGGATAAATGGTAGAGTTAGAATAATCTAAGTTACTTTCAGGTATGAGGTGGCAGGAGCAATGGGAAATGAAGTGTGCTGCTTAAGGAGACAATGTGCCACTCAGTCTAGAAATCATACGATTCTGCAATTGTGAGCACAACACCTTAACCACTAAACCACTTGCTCCCTCCACCCCACGTGTGTGTGTGTGTGTGTGTGTGTGTGTGTGTGTGTGTGTGTGGAATAAAGAGCTGTGAGCAATTAAAGGAATGGTACCAGATGACCAACATATAATTCTATGGCCAGACATGTAGAAACAAATCTTACTTTAGTTGTACACTAACACGTTAGTTCTCTCCAGAGAAGGTGGTGGTGTGGGGGGGAGGGGGTATGGTGTGATGTGGTGATGGTCTGGTAGTGTGGGGCAGTGGTG
>OZ024753.1:45124003-45141503 GCA_964016885.1 Eledone cirrhosa
CTTCCAATTAGATATGAAATCAATCCTAAGGTCTATGATATCAGTGTTGGATGTGTGATCCGTGCTAAGTCCACCAACTTTAAACCCAGCTGTTTACGATGTGATGTTATCCAACAACAACAAAATACATTTACATATGAACACCAGGAGGAACTGGTCAGTTTTATTATAGAAATTACACCATCGGACACTTTGGAAAATATTGATGTAAGTCAAAGTTCTTTAACCTTTGTTATGTCACATCTATTGTTGCTTCAAACAAATTACAACACTTTCTAATCAGCATTTAGGTGTTCAACTGGAGAGACCCTTAATCCTCTATCACATGTTATCACAGAGACCCCCAACCCTCTATCTAATGTTATATTTCTATTACAGGAACCTTTATTCATTGCAATCCCACATTTCACATCAAGGACCAGTGCTATCACGCGTGAGGTTTTCATAAAAATGAAGAAGGGCAGTTGTTGGTGTGAGGTGTCAACTACAGAGATCATCCTCGATTCACATAAGGTAAGGGTCATCATGTATGTAGTAGTAGTAGTATGTAATAGTAGTAGTATGTGGTAGTGGTAGTAGTAGTAGTGGTGGTGGTGGTGGTGGTGGTAGTAGTAGTAGTGGTGGTGGTAGTGGTAGTAGTAGTGGTAGTAGTAGTAGTATGTGGTAGTGGTAGTAGTAGTGGTAGGTGTTGTAGTAGGAACAGTTGTTTTGAGCCCCCCCAAAGTACTGTATATCAACCACTTAAAACTTTTCAGGAATTGATTGACAAATTCCCAGACCTCATTCATTTCCTGAGTGGGGTGAAGCTCGTCAAATTGGACCAACTTCTGGCAGAAAGAGCAACATGGAATAAAGTGTCTTGCTCAAGGACACAACTCATCACCCAGTCTGGGAATCGAACTCATAACCTTACAACTCTTACCACTAAGCCACACAGCTTCACTTTTTAAAACTATTTCAACCAATATTTGGGTTTCACAATATATTTACTTGTGTATATATATATATATATACAATATATTAACAAATGGAAACTATATTTATAAAACCATATTTATATTATTATCAATATTTCAAGGGCCACCAAGGCAAATTATGGTGCGCTTTCATCAGATAAAATACAATACAGATTAGTTTTATAAATAAATATTGACATACCCTGAAAAAAGACAACCTTAACGGTTGGAGCTTCCTGGATAGTGGGAGATATTACATTTATTGAGGGTGATAGAAGGTTATGAGTGAGTATGCAAATGAGTATCCAAAAGGTTGAAAAGATAACGGTTTATTTAAATTAAACTGTTGGAAGAAGGTGATATTGTGAGGGAGAGAGAACAAATTTTTTAAGCTTGTTGAATCCCAACAAATTAAATATAACCTCTGCATATATATATATATATTTGTGTGTGTGTGTATATATATATATATTTGTGTGTGTGTGTATATATATATATATTTGTGTGTGTGTGTATATATATATGTGTGTGTGTGTGTGTAAAATATCTATGTTTTATATGGCAGGATATGAACTTTGCTCAAACATTGCTGAAGGCTCCAGCCATGTTTGCCGTGGTAACCAGATTGAAGCGCGACTACATCACTTTCACTAACTCACCATCAAAAGTTGTATCATCTTATGATCAAAGGATTACTTTGTCTACAGACAGGAACTGTTTTACACAGAATGAACACTTGCTACTCACAGTAAGAACTTTTCAACATTCTATTGTATTTCTACATAAGATAACATTGTTTCACACACAATAAATCATGTTTGGTTTCTTTAACAAATTTATCTTATTTCTAGATCACATATGTTTACTACTTTTCTGTTAATCTCAATTTCTACTTTTAGACTAATGTGCATGGATATATATATATATATATATATATATAAGTATACTTGTTTACATCCATATGTGTTTATATATTTATTAAAATAACATTAAAGTTTAAGCAAAAGATCACTGCTTTCACCTGCTGGAGATATCTTTTAAGGGTGAAAGCAGCGATTCTTTGCTTAAACTTTAATCTGTTATTTTAATAAATATTTGCTCTATGGTTCTTATATATTTGATATATATTTATCCTTATCGAGCCCGCTTTGGATTTTAGTCTTCACGTTTATTATTATTACTATATATATATATATGTATGTATATACTGAATACTTAGTTCCCAAGTGATAATTTTTTAATGATTTAATTCTCCAAGTGTTCTGTTTCCAATCCTATGACAGTTCTTTATTGTAAATTGTCTTCCCCTTACTCAGGCCCAGCCAGTAGATAGCGCCACAGTTACAGACCTCCGTACACACAGCAACACACTGAAAGGATTGCTATCTTCCAGTCCTATTATATTTACAGAATGGGAAAGTACTGAGTTTACAACACCTATCTTGGTATGTCTCTCTCTCTCTGTTGCTTTGGTATGTCTCTCTCTCTTTGTTTCTTTTATATTCAAACATCCACATAATTGTAACCCCCACCACCACTTCCAGCCTCAGCAACACCACTACCACACTCACCACAACCAACCCCACCACCACCACCAACACCACTACTACCACCACCACAACCACTACTAGCCTCACCACCACAACCAGCCTCACCACCAACACAACCACTACCAGCCTCACCACCAACACCACCACAACCAACAACAACAACCCCACCACTACCACCACACCACCACCAACAACAAAACAACCCCCTTCCCTGCTCAGATGTTATTTCCCTTGCTCCATTCTACCATTGTCCTTCCCAGGTGACAGTCCCTTGTCCACCAAACCCTGCCAAAGTGAAACGTCTGGCAATGATGAGAGCTCAACGAGAAGAAAGAGCAAAAAACCCTAAAAGGGCCATGTTGGAAGATGTTGAACAGAGAAGGACTGTGAAGCCAAAGGAGATGAAATGTCGGCCAAAGACAGGGAATAGATCTGGACATGGAAGATTAACAGTAGAGGAAGACTGTCTACGACAAATAGAGGAGAAGAAGAGATCAAATCAGCGCTGGTATTTAGGGATTTACGCAAGCAACGATGGTTTCTATCTACCTCTCTATCTATTTGCATGTCTATCTCTTTATCTACCTCTATGTCTATCTATTTATATATCTATCTCTCAACCTATCTATTTATTTGTATGTCTATCTCTCTATCTACCTACCTCAATATATATCTATTTATTTGTATGCCTATCTCTCTATCTCTCTACCTCAATATCTATCCATCCATCTATCAGTATATTTGCATGTCTCCCCCTCTCTATATATGTATGTATTTATATATGTATGTGTGTATGTATATATGTATGTTCGTATGTATGTATGTATGTATGTATGTATGTATATATGTATGTTCGTGTCTATATCTGTATGTGTGTATGTATATATGTATGTATGTATGTATGTATACATATGTAGAAATATATGTAAGTATGATGTGGACTCAGCTTGAGTATTGACAGCATCTGTAACAACCCATCCAACCCTTACTAGTATGAAAAATAGATGTATGACGATGATGATGATTAATTCTTCCATCCCGAACTAAACAGTGAAAAAAACAGACAATTCTCCTCATCCTGTTTTCCCCCAAGTACATACCTGCGTCCCCCAGAAGCTGACAACATAACTGTGTCCCAGAAGCTAACTGACAACGTACCTATGTCCCCCAGAAGCTTACAACAAACCTGTGTCCCCACAGAAGCTGACAACATACCTGTCCCCCTCAGAAGCTAAATAACATACCTGTGTCCCCTCAGAAGCTAACTGACAACATACCTGTCCCCCCCAGAAGCTAAATAACAACATACCTGTCCCCCTCAGAAGCTAAATAACAACATACCTGTATCCCCTCAGAAGCTAAATAACAACATACCTGTATCCCCTCAGAAGCTAAATAACAACATACCTGTATCCCCTCAGAAGCTAAATAACAACATACCTCTGTTTGTGTCTTTTACAGATGATGAAAGTGATCAACTCTACTTTGTGGCCTGCAGTGGCAGTAAGATATGGACAGTTGTTAAAGATGTTACAGTGACTCAGATCAAACTGGATCTACTCCAACTAGAATTGGTGACACCTTACAGCAAGTAATGTACCACCAAGACGAACACTTTCTCTCTCTCTGTCTATATATATATATATATATATGTATCTATGTATATGTATGTATGTATACACAGATTTGGTGGGATTTAGTAATACTTTCTTTTTATGCAACAGAAATAACAATTCAGTAATGTTGTGTTTGATTTAATAAAGATATTTTTTAACTCCTCAGTGAATTCCTTGTTTTTCCCCCTCTCTTTAGATTCCTGGTTCTCCGTACAAGAGTAACGGTAGATGAGGAACATGTAGTTATGATGGCCACAGAAATAGAGAAATATCTTAGCAAACGACTGGTTCAGGTGATTGTTAAACAGAGGTGAGTAAATTATATACATGTGGTAGAGAGTGTATATAAATTATATACATGTGGTAAAGAGTGTATATAAATTATAGACATATGGTAGAGAGTGTGTATAAATTATAAACATGTGATAAATATTATATATATATATATATGTGTGTTGTGAAGGTGCGTGGCTTAGTGATTAGAGAATTGGATTTGCAACTGTAAAATTGTAAGTTCGATTCCCAGACCAGGCGATGTGTTGTGTCCTTGATCAAGAAACTTTATTTTATGTTGTTCCTTCTGTCAGGATTTACAATGAAACTGCGTTAATATACACACTTTCTATTTCTAGTATGTGGGACCCCCTACAAGTAACTCTTCACATGGTCCCAGTAAGTAAAACCCTGTTCACGGTCAATAAACTAAAGGAATTAGATTACATGAATGGTTCAGAAAGTTCTCCAGTTATTAGTGTTAATGAAGGGCAACTGATGAAGATCAGCTTCCGTGGAAATCTAAAGAACACAACACCGGAGAGTAACCATTTCATATACAATTCCAACCTGCAGTCTTCGATTGACTTCACAATTCTTGAAGTGGACAAATATCTTCAGAAGAACTTCCCAGTTTTCCGAGGATTCATCAGACTTTTCAGGAGTAACTTGCTACTTTCAGGTGTGAAAAAGAAAGTAAAACCAGAAGATGAAAACCAGGAATTGTCTGAGATAGAACCAGAAGCTAGCCTAGAATTACTTACTGAGATTCTGCTCACCATTCCCAAAGTAAGCAAAATATTAAACAGACATTCCGCAGTGTGTGTGTGTGTACATGTGTATGCAGCATGTTTATAAACATATATATGGATTTTCACACAAACAACCACAAGAATACACACTTACATTTACATGCACGCACACATACAAACAAGACATTAGAGTCATTTCCCTTTATATAAGGGACATTACTCTAAAACATGCCATGATGTTATCTGGGCTAAATTATAATAATAATAATAATGAAATTATTGTGTACAGTGCTCAGAAGGGAATAAGACATAGTTATAACTGGAATAACAATTGATATATTTATACAGCATCTATTGGCGTATAAGTCGCCCCTCCATTTTACATACAATATTTATAATGTACTGGTGGTAAGTGACGGGGCGTTGAACTCACAATCGTAAGCTTATTTGTTCGAATCTCGGACTGAGTGGTGCATTGTGTTCTTGAGCAAGACACTTTATTTCACATTGTTCCAGTTCACTCAACTATAGAAATGAATTGTGCTGTCACGGGTGCCAAGCTGTACGCCCCTTTGCCTTGGACAACATCATATATAGTATATGTATGTGTGTATATATATATATATCCTCACTTTTCGTTGCTTCACCATCTTTGTTTGTTTACACTCGTGTCCCAACGACTTTTTTTAGCCGTTGCTCGCATCAACCGGAGGTATATGGTCTTTAAAGCGATGAAATACCAATGATGGTTGGAAGATCACTGATGAAGGACCAACTTTATTTATATATATATATATATATACTAGTCCCCCCACCCTACACTCTCAAACGTGAACCTAATACTAACATTTTGTATTGCACTCTTCGCTTTGTTTTAACTATTATATACGTATGTGTATATATATATATATATATACGTATATATATATATATATATATATATATACACATATATATATATATACACATATATATATATACACATTTTGTGCCAAAAGTAAAAACAATATATATTTTATTGATGGCAGACGATCTCTCTCTCTCTCTCTCTCTCTAGTGTGTTATATATTGTTTCTACTCTTGGCACAAGGCCAGCAATTACCTAGTACACTATGTCTTTAAATAATAAATACATTTTCTACTTACCAATGTTTTCATTTACTGATAAAAACTATCTTTTAAAGACACAGGCCGGGGTAATGTAAACATGTTAGTCTTTTCTTTCATAGGCGACATATTTTCAGTTTACGAAGAAACATTTTGTTTTTTAAAGAAAACATGGTAGGTAAAGTCCACAACAATAAACGACCGGTGTAATACAAACAATGGAAGAGTAAACCGGTGTCATATGAAAATATGTCGCCTATGAAAGAAAAGACTAACATGTTTACATTACCCCGGCCTGTCTTTAAAAGATGGATTTTATCAGTAAAATGAAAACATTGGTAAGTAGAAAATGTATTTATTATTTAAAGACATAGTGTTACGTCCCTTCTGAGTTCAAATCCCGCCGAGGTCAGCTTTGCCTTTCATCCTTACATGGTAGATAAAATAAAGTACCAGTAACGCACTGGGTTGATTTAGTCGACTTCGCTCTCCCAAAATTGTTAACCTTGTGCTAAAACAGAAACCATTATTTCAATATAAACTGCCGAGGTTAACTTTGCTTTTCATCCTTATGGGGTCGATAAAATAAAGTACCAGTAATACACTGGGATAATAGCTGGCCTTGTACCAAAAGTAGAAACAATTATTTCAATATAAACTATATAACTTTACCTTATCGTCTTTATTATAACTAAAGATAGTAGCAGTGAAATGGAGGATATAAAATGGAGTTTGGTGTCAGGATACATGTTGTCAGTGATGATGATATATATTTTTTTTCTTTCTATAATTTCTTTATTTTTCTTATATCCTTTCTTCAGACTCACATCCAACCAAATCCTGTGCCAATTCGTGCCCAGGTTGTGATACACAACAGAGATGACCCTATTAATGAAGTCCTAATGCAAGAGTTAGCTATTGAATTAGGGGATGAATGGCGTAGACTAAGCCAATATTTAGACATCAGTCAAATAAGACTACAAGCTATATGGAGATATGCTAAGGCCTGTGATTATAACGAGGAACAGGCCAGGTATGAAATGTTGATAACATGGTTGAAAACACTCCCAAAGTCTGTTGATAAGGTAACTGGCTTTTTATAAGGTTTTGTGTTAAGATAAAATGTTTGAAGGTCCATGGTCTAGATTATTGGGCTATTGAGCATAGGGTGGTGTGGTGTTGGGCTGTTGACCATAGTGTGGTGTGGCGTATGGTATTTAGTTTATGGCCATAGTGTGGTGCCATAAGGCAGATGAGGTTCATTCCTGACTGGCTGCCCATGAGAATTCTTATGTCCATAGCAGCAGTATCTCCTCTCTACCTCACTACATCTGATTTCACTTATACCCAGCTTTTCTCTCAGCACATGAAGGCTGTGTCTTTCATGTACATTAACATTGCACATCTATTGAAGCATGTTGGTTTCATTTCTCTCCAGCCTTCACACATCTCCTACATTCACAGCCCATGTCTCACTACCATGTATCATCACACATCCCCTATATTCACAGCCCATGTCTCACTACCATGTATCATCACACATCCCCTACATTCACAGCCCATGTCTCACTACCATGTAACATCACACATCCCCTACATTCACAGCCCATGCCTCACTACCATGTATCATCACACATCCCCTACATTCACAGCCATGTCTCACTCCTGTGTCATGTTACACATTGGACATAGATGTCATACAGCTAACCTTTCATTTGTAGAGAGAAAACTCTTGTTGTTAACAGAGGTAGTAGCTCTCTAAACTTTGCCATTCTGTTCTTATTCTATCTACTACACACACACACTCATATCTGTACAGATATATACACACACACATCTATATATATATATATATATACACACAAACATAAACACACTAGTCTCATGATGTTTTAAAAGAATACGATTACATTTTTGTATTTTTAAATTGTTTTTCTATACTTTGTAATACCCCCTAAAAAAACAGGTTTCAGTCCTATGTGGTGCTTTAAACAGATGTGGTAGACCTGACCTAACAACAGAACTTCAAATGAAAAACCTACACTTTCAACAACAGAAAGATCACAAGAAAGAAGACATAAACAACAGAGACACAGAATTCTGATTCTATTTACTAACAGAATGTTGAAATGTGAAGAGGAATAAAATCTAGAATATATCTCATTGTTGTCTTGGTTTCTTTATTATTGGTGCAAGACACTAGACTGTGTTACTGGTGTAAGATTTATTGTGGTTCCTTGTTATCTCCTTTGTGAAGTGTAATTGTGCAATGTCAGCTTTTATCACTTTACCCCACACTTTCCTAGGTCTTACTCTTCCCTAGCTTCCTTCAACTTTGAGTGTCCTGCACCTTTTTATACAGATGTCATCCTCCATACCACTGCAATCTCCTCTTCTGCATACTGCATCTGATCCCTCTTATGTCTAGTTTCTCTCTTAGTTCATTGACATTGTTCAGCTATAAACCAAGTGACAGGCATGACACCAACTTCTGGTTCTGATCCAGTTCCATCTGGTTCTGCCAACAATCCATTAGAGACATCTTATATTGTTTCTACCCCATACATAATGTTCAGAGACCATGTCTGCCACTGGTAGTCTAAACACCATACCTATTCCTGGCAGTCCAGAGATAGTGTCTGTATCGGGTCCATTAGCAGCATCTTATATTTCTTTTGCCCCATACATTGTTCAGACACCATGCCTGTCCCTGGAAGTCCAGAGATCAAACCTGTCCCTGGTAGTCCAGAGCCCGTATCTGTCCCTGGTAGTTCAGGATGGGCAAGAAGACTGAATTGATCAGTTTAGTTTAAAGTGATTTACTTATAAGATACAAAAACATTCTTTAAACCTATCCCGCCTGTTGCTGCGTAACACATTCTTACAATTTAATTAGCTGTGTAACACATTCTTACAATTTAATTAGCTGTGTACAAAACAAGATTTGTGCATTAACAAATTTTAATGATAATTTACAAAAAAAAAAGACAATACAAAGTCCAAATTTTAATTTTTTCAATTTTTTTTCACTTTAGTTGGTGTTTTTTTTTTGGGCTTTCATTCTTTCATTTTTCTTTTTTGAATTTTTTCTTTTTTTTTTAATATATTACCTTATAACAGAAGACAGGTCAACAGAAACAAATAAAATGAGGCTATACAATCCAAAATAAGAACAAATACATATTGGATTATGTCTGATATGTCTTTCAGGGGGAAGAGGGAGAGGCCTTTTTTTAAATATTTTTTTTTTAAATTTATTTTTGAAACAAAAAAAAAAACCCAACAAAATAAAACCATGTACTTTAGGCTAACTTATATATTGTGAATTCTCGACAAGAGTTGTTCCAGTTGAGTTTAACAAGAATCTTAATTTATAAAAGTCCTCTATTGAAAAGCTTCCACTCGGATCAAGAGAGCAGCGGGCAAACCTGTTGACCATCATTGCTCTCTCCTTGTCCAGCCAAAAGTCATAAGCTTGTTCCTGACTTGTGAAAGTGCTCCCTGCAAGCTCACTGGGGTATGGTCCCCAAATAACAAGCTCCAACATGCCTCGGAGTATTGCCAGGCAGTCTGGTTTGTCTGATTGGAGTAACTCAAGTCCTCGATACAAACCTTTAGAACATTCCAGAAGCTTCTCATCATCAAAGAGATACTTGTCAAACAGGTTATTTAAGAGTTTGGCACAGAAGTCATTCATGTCCGATGGTAGTTTGTTATCAGCTTTGAAAGAAGGGAGCAAACACACACGTTTCCCACTGAAGTTCTTTTGCGACAGAAGGAATATTCTAACTGGTCGGAAGTGAAGCTGTGGAGATCCGCGATCAAGGTGATGCAGGATCCCACTGACAACTTGCAGGAAAAGGAAAGACAATATCTGGACAAAGCTATCCGGGTTGTGCAGCATGGTGTCTTTAAGGTCGGTGATGTAGTCATGCCAGGCGACCATTGATGAGTACTGACCAACAGCTAAGTGCCAATGAGGACTAGGGATGGCTGCTGTCGATGAAGATGAAGATCCTATCGGGAAGACTGAACATTGGTCGCTGTTGTCAGTCATTGATGGAAGGAATGATGCAGGAATGTCATTGGCAGAGAGGTTCTGAAGTCTCATGAAAGCAGGGTGTGGTACGTAGGAATCACAGACATTATTACCATGGGTCAGCTGAAAGTAGAAAGAGTTTAAATAAATCAAAATAAATCACACAGACAACCTAGACTACATCTAACCCCTTGACAAGTTTAGTGTCCCCCTCTCACATATCACAGACAACCTAGGCTACATCTAACCCCTGGGCAAGTCAGTTTAACCGTTTAGCATTTAAACCGACCGTATCCGGCCAGAATTATCTCACATTTTTCTGTTCAAACCAGCCATAACTGGCTGCTCGTACTGATGTTAAGGTATTGTTCTCAAAATAAATAATATAAAAATCTCGTAGATTCGATATTATGTGAGATAATTATATGAAATAAAGTGTTTACCATGAAAATACAATTGTAAATATAGAGTAATGTAAACGCTAAAGGGTTAATGTCTCCGTCTCACAGAGATCCTAGACTACTGGTGGTGGTGATGATGAAGTTGAGTTGATTGATTGGTAGAATTGTTAGAGCATCAAATGAAGTGTTTACACACACTAACACACACATAAATGTGTGTGTTAGTATACTTATAACTCGTATCATATCAACAGATATATAGAGAGTCCCCCCCCCTCCTCCTACTATACCACCACGCTCTCCTCTTTCAAGTCTTGGTCAGCCCTTCCCTTCAAATCCCCAACTCACACAGACTACATGTGGTAGAAAGGGTCTCTTTAGCCTTGCAGCGGACATGACAAACTCTTTAGTGCTGGTGCCACGATAAAATGCACCCAGTACACTCTGTAAAGTGGTTGACGATTGAACATAGTCAATGTCAAGTAAAGAGGACTCGTCAATCTTATTGAAGATAAGACAATCTCTGTAGAACTGGTGCCATGATAAAATACATCTAATAAAATGAAAATGAAGATGATGATGATATATGTGTGTATACTTACAACAAGATGGCATGATGCTTTGTCTTGTAACAATTTAGCAGAGTATACAATACAATCTTCTGATGTATGTACAGGTTGTTTGCTGATTAGTTCAAAGTCAGACCATTTCAAGAAACCTAAGGTTCGGTCTAAACTTCGAGAGAAGATACTTTCAAAATAGTTATGTATGTGTTGTAGTGTGTCTTGGTTCATATTTGTCAGTTTACTGTACATTTCTTTCACATCATCAGCTCCGAGACTTATTGTAACAGTAGCAGGACGATTCATCGCTACATACTGTTCTGGTGGAGCCCCATGTGGTCGCTTAGGTTTACGTCTCGGAGCTGGTTTAGGTCGAGTTAAAGTACCCATTGTTGGTTGAGGAAGAGGTGCCAATGGAGGCTGAGGTGGTGTCTGTATTGAATGTTCTAGAAGGTTCTCTGATGAGTGTGATTGTATTGGTGTCTTTGCCTCCCCAACTGTTGAGCGGGGTATTCTGTTGTCCTTGGGTAAAGGAGGAGGTACACCTTCGTCATCAGCATTGTCTGGAAAATATAAAGTAAAGAAAGAAACATTATCTTCTAATTGAAAATAAAGTACCAGTAATGCACTGGGTAATTGCTGGCCTTGTGCCTAAAGTAGAAACAATTATCTTCTAATTGAAAAGGAATACTGTGTAAAGGGGTTGTCTGGTAGGGTGTCTAGATGTAGAAACCATGTTAAAAAGGGGTTGAGAGGCCCCTTCAGTCATGTCAAGGACATGACAACCTTCTTAGTGCTAGTGCCACATTAATATATACCCAGTACACTCTGTAAAGGGGTTGGGAATGGCAAGGGATTCCAGCTACAGAAAACCTACCAAACAACCTCCCTTCCCTTCAAATTACCTGCCTTGTTTATCTGACATTTGGAACACAACTTAACAAAGATTCTTACATACAATTATACTGGGAGGTTGTTAGATAAATATAAACACTTTAAAATAAACAACGTAATATCATTGAAGCAAGGGGTTAAAAGGAGTTAAAAGGGGATAAAAGGGTTAAGAAAGTTTGAACATTACTTTTGCTGTATCCATTGATTTCTTCATAAATAGGTTGTGATGCTAAAATAATCTGTCGCTCCTCTTCTTCTGGTATTTCAGGTTGTTGAGGTTCCTGGCTTTGATTAGGGGGTAACTCAGCTGATAATTGGGGAGAGGACTCAGTTGATGATTCCGTCAACGATGTCCTCACTGGTTGTTCAATGTGCATACTTGGAAGTTTGGTGACAGCCTCATTATTAGGGGTCACTGTGCTAATAAAAGTTGCAGTTGTAGGTGGTGGGACTGCTCCTACTGCAACAACTGCAGCCGTAATTGTAGGAGCTGCAGTTGCGACAGTGGGGGGACGCATGCTGGTAATTGGTTCGAGATAACCTTCCGTTGGGAAGTTACTGCTTCCATTGGAGGAAGTTCGAGAAGCAGAGTTGGAACGAGATGGATCAACAGGATAATAGTAGTTATCACGTTGTCCTGGGTATTTTGGTGTGATTGGCTCATATAAGTTTTCTACTGATCCTAAAGGTGAGATATTGGGATCATCGAAGTTTTTGTCTCCACCTGATCCAGAAGAGGTTGAACCACCTGGAAAAAAAAACATAGTATGAAACATATTTCCTAGAATGGAATACAATGTTTTCCCCCTTATAAAAACATAGTATAGAATACATTTCCTAAAATAGAATACAATATTTGTCCACCTATACAGACATAGTATAGTGTATTTCCAACATAAAACACAGTGTTTCTTCCACCTATACAGACATAGTAGAGTATATTTCCTACAATGGAATACAATATTTTTCCACCTATATAGACATAGAGTATAGAATATATCTTCTAGCATAGAATATGGTGTGTTTTTATAAATACTGGTTTATAAATTACAACTGTGGATATATAACATTTTATTTAAGTTTATAATATTTTTATATACTGTTATATATACATCACAACAGTAGATATATATAATTTAGTTATGGTTATAATATATTATATACTATTATATATACATTATAACAGTGGATATATAACCTAGTTGTGGTGTATAATATATTATATACTGTTATATATACATCACAATAGTGGATATATAACCTAGTTATGGTGTATAATATATTATATACTACTATATATACATCACAACAGTGGATATATAACATTATATACTGTTATATATAAATTACAACATTATATATACATCACAACAGTGGATATATAACCTAGTTATGGTGTATAATATATCATATACTGTTATATATACATCACAACAGTCACTTATGACTTTTCATGGCAGACGCTTTTTTATTAACAAAACCCTACAACTTATCTACGAGTATATATAATAATGGTTTCTTATATAGGCACAAGGCCAGCAATTTTGGGGGAGGGGAAACTCGATTAAATCGACCCCAGTACATTACTGGTACTTTATTTTATCGACCCCGTAAGGATGAAAGGCAAAGTTAACCTCGGCGGGATTTGAACTCAGACCTACAAATGTGGTTGGTGTTAGGAAGGGCATCTAGCCATAGAAAACCTGCCAAATAGTCCTATACGAACGAGACACGGGCACCCGACCAACCTTACCTAAAGTGGGACAACTCCCGTCTAACCCTTGCTAGCGTGGAAGATGGACGTTAAAAGAAGATGATGATGATCATAAAGGGCGTAACTCTATGCTGCAAAGCATGGCGTCCGACCCTCTACCTATACTGCCAGTCCACCACCCCAGCATGGCGTCTGACCCTCTACCTATACTGGCAATCCACCACCCCAGCATGGCGTCCGACCCCCTACCTATACTGCCAATCCACCACCCTAGCAAGGCGTCCGACCCTCTACCGATACTGCCAATCCACCACCCTAGCAAGGCGTCCGACCCTCTACCTATACTGCCAATCCACCACCCTAGCAAGGTGTCCGACCCTCTACCTATACTGCCAATCCACCACCCTAGCATGGCGTCTGACCCTCTACCTATACTGCCAATCCACTGCCCTTATGAGTATATACAATAATATAATGGTGAAGATGACAAAGATGATGATGACAATGTGTTTAACTGACCTGATCCAAATGCACTGTCATCACCAAGTGTGACAGTATTACGACGACAAACAGTGCCACTCGGTGACATCTCAGCAAGTAACTGAAACAACAACAACAACAACAACATATAGTTCAGAATCTATAATAACAATAATAATAATAAATGTTTCTACTTTTGGCACGAGGCCAGCAATTACCCCAGTGTATTACTGGTACTTTATTTTATCCACCCCGTAAGGATGAAAGGCAAAGTTAACCTTGGCGGGATTTGAACTCTGACCATAAAGGGCCATAACTCTGTGCTGCAAAGCATGGCGTCAGACCCTCTACTGATTCTGCCAATCCACCAGCCTTTACTGTCAATAATAATAACTCTACAGCCTTTTTGTCCATCTGTTACACACTAGAATCTTTCTGTTCTAAATTTGTTTCATTTACTCGGCAGGGAATACAAAGGTAAGACATGATGTGTTATAATACAAAGGTAAGACATGATGTGTTGTAATACAAAGGTAAGACACGATGTGTTGTAATACAAAGGTAAGACATGATGTGTTGTAATACAAAGGTAAGACATGATGTGTTGTAATACAAAGGTAAGACATGATGTGTTGTAATACAAAGGTAAGACATGATGTGTTGTAATACAAAGGTAAGACACGATGTGTTGTAATACAAAGATAAGACATGATGTGTTGTAATACAAAGGTAATGCATGATGTGTTGTAATACAAAGGTAATGCATGATGTGTTGTAATACAAAGATAAGACATGATGTGTTGTAATACAAAGGTAATGCATGATGTGTTGTAATACAAAGATAAGACATGATGTGTTGTAAATGTTGTAAAATGTTTTCATTCACAGAAAAACTCACCATTTTCTGCCTCCCCCCTCCTCTCTTTCTCTCTCTCTCTCTTTGTGAGTAAGGAATGGCTGGGACTGCTGGGATTCTCCTTGCCTAGTCTTGTAAAGCTACACAGAACTGGGACTCACAAACACACACACATATATAATATACGATGTCCCACTGTATCTTTTCCCCCATAATATAACTGGTATTACACACACAAGGGGCTATTGAGCCCTCCTCACATAACATGTTAGTGTCCTCCTCCATTGAAGGAGTTGAAAAATAATTACTTACCTTCTGTTGACCCAGGTCATAGACACTGACCTGGGTCAACTGATCCTATAAACATGACTAAATAAGGAACAACAACAACAACAACAATGATAATAGTGATTTATAATAACAACAATCAATAATAACAATCAATAATAACAATAATAACAACAATCAATAATGATGATAATAAAAAATATTAATAAAACATAAGCAGAGAAAATATGAGAGATGGTCAGTGATGAGACTGTTATCACTTAATCTCTTCAGATAAGACCAGAGAAAATATGAGAGATGGTCAGTGATGAGACTGTTATCACTTAATCTCTTCAGATAAGACCAGAGAAAATATGAGAGATGGTCAGTGATGAGACTGTTATCACTTAATCTCTTCAGATAAGACCAGAGAAAATATGAGAGATGGTCAGTGATGAGACTGTTATCACTTAATCTCTTCAGATAAGACCAGCCTGTTGAATAAATAATAGTAATAATAATAGTAATAATTACCCCAGTACATTACTGGTACTTTATTTTATCGACCCCGTAAGGATGAAAAGCAAAGTTAACCTCGGCGGGATTTGAACTCAGACCGTAAAGGGCCGTAACTCTATGCTGTAAAGCATGGCGTCAGACTCTCTACCGATACTGCCAATCCACCGCCAATAATAATAGTAATAGCAATAACAGTAGTAATAATAGTAGTAATAGTAATAACAGTAGTAATAGTAATAGTAATAATGGCGGCCATGTTGTTTTGTTTTAGTTAATTTTTGTGAAGCTATAAAAAGAAAGGAAAGAAGAGCAGGAAGGAAAAGAATTGGTATTTTTCGAGAATAAAGACATTCATATTGTTTAAGATGGGAAGAATAATCATGATGACATTATATATATATATATATATATATATATATATATATATATATATATATATATATATAGTCCTATATGAGCGAGACATGGTCACCCGACCAACCTTGACTCAAATTGGGACAACTCCCGTCTAACCCATGCTAGCGTGGAAAATGGACGTTAAACGATGATGATGATATATATATATATATATATATATATATGTATCGGTGGATTGGCAGTATCAGTAGAGGGTCAGACGCCATGCTTTGCAGCATAGAGTTACGGCCCTTGCCATTCTGAGTTCAAATCCCGCCGAGGTTAACTTTGCCTTTCATCCTTACGGGGTCGATAAAATAAAGTACCAGTAATGTACTGGGGTCATTGCTGGCCTTGTGCCAAAAAGTAGAAACAATTATATATATATATGTATATATGTGTTTATTTATATCTATATATCTCTATCTATATTTGTGTATATATATATATTTATCTATCTATCTATCTATATATTTATCATCATCATCATCATCATCGTCATTTAACATCTGCTTTCCAGGCTACCAACATATATATGTATATATATATAAGTATGTGTATATGTGTGTGTACCGTGACAACCATGAAAAAAAGAAAGGGATGCAGCATACTACTATATATGGTGGCTGCCAACTCGTTTTCGAGTACGGCCACTACTTTATATCCATGTAGGAGAACTCCTACCGATGCGCTGAACGAATGTGACTTTAGTCCAGCCAGCAACTTGAAAACTCTGGTACAAACACTACACTTGTGACAATTATTGACACATAGTGCTGGGCCCATGGTACCATGTGACGACAAGTGCAGAGAGATCTCCAGATATAAAGCAATGACTGTGCTGTGAAGCTTTTATAGTGAGCAAAGGCACTGCACAAAGCCAGTCCCACTCTCTTAACCAAGATGATATTTACCAAAAAGAAGAACAAGTCAACATCATTGGATACCATCGGGGTTGCAGATGTTATATCAGAGTTTTCCTATTATATATATATATATACATACATACATATATATATATATATACATATATAAAGGATCGATCGACTTTCGTCAAATCGGACCGAGGAAACAATGTTTCCGTTGGTCTTTCCAGTTGCTAGTACTATCCATCGGT
>OZ024753.1:45156503-45159003 GCA_964016885.1 Eledone cirrhosa
CGATTTCAAAGGTGAGCTTTTAATTCCGTGAGTAAACTCTAAAGAGGGGCGGGAAGATAGTTGAGCTTTAGGAGACTTGTTTCGTCTAGGGAAAGTTCCAAACTTCTTTGGTAGCAGGTCACAATCTCTTAGACCTTGAAAACGATCAGCCTTCCACAGGAATTCTAATTCCACGTCTTCAAATTCTTTACTTGGAACTCTCTTCAGGCGACCCTCCAAGGGAGTCTCAGCTCTCAAGTTATAGATGTCGGAATTCCACAGAGTATTTTCTAAAGCCAAGAGAGCAAACTGCTTTTCTTCCTCAGTCAGTTGAATACTCCCAGGGGGTGTATTCTCCGCCTCTTCGGGTACATCTTCATCATCATCTGGGTATAAATAATCGGAACCACCATCATGGCCAATAATCTCGGGTTCTGAATCAGAAAATATAACTCTATAAGTCCTATTTTCATCTTTATTTCGTCTTATCTTTAAAGCTCCTTTAAGAGGTGTTCCTGATTTTGTCAGGTCGACTTTGGTATTGATGGAGTTGTCTTTGCTTCCCGACTGCTCACAACTTAGAGGCTTCTCATCTGAAGAATGGGTTGCAATTCTTTTAGAAACATTGTCGTCCACTAACGGTTTGATACTAAGCAGCTTAATGTTCTCATTAACATTCTGCTGGTCGTTAGCATTTTTATCGACAATTGGAGAAACGTTTGGTGCAATTGATAGGTTGCTTTTGATTAGCGATGAGTTTCGTTTTGCAGGAACGGGTGGGGAACCTCTGCCAGCAGAATTCCTTCGGGGTTTGAGATGGTTACAGGGGGGTTTGATGTGCTCAGACCGGGGACGTAAACAGTTAGAACACAGATCTTTACGCCAGGCATTTTGTGAGAACTCTGCACACACTTCTGACATCCTGATGCATCATGGGCTAGAAAGAGAGACAGAGAGAGAGTGAGAGTGAGAGAGAGGGAGAGATAGAAGAAGAAATATGGTTTCAAGAATAATAAATATCATGTATACAGAACCAATCTCTCAGACTTTTACAAAGAGCTGAGAAGATGAAGTTAATATAAAGAATGATGTCTAACCCATGCTAGCGTGGAAGATAGACGTTAAATGACGATGATGATGTGTTCATGTGCAGAGATGTTACAAAATAGCTTATAAAATAGTATGAAGACCCCCCAAAAGAGGGAAAAAGAAGTTACCATCAGCTACATGGATCAATGTTGGAACCTAAACACAATTATATATGTGGGTATACATTCATATATTTTTATTTTTCATTAGGTTTGTTGGAACCAGGTGCTAAAGGCTGTAAATACTCCCTAGTGGAGAGACACCAGTTGCTTTAATTTAGTCCTGATGTCAGTTGTGTCACAAAGGAGGTGAACATTAAGAAAGAAACCATTGAAATAAGTTAACCAGCTGGAACCAGTTAGAAAGAATAAAGATTTCGTTTCTACTTCAGTTGATTGGGTGTGAATAAAGTATGAATGTACTGAGTATATTCTGAGAGACAGCTTTTGTTGCCAGCAGAGGTAACAACTGCCCAATCCCACCCCATTCAACCCTTTGTTGACTACACCAGTACTACACCCGTTTCACTACCAATGAGATCACCAAGATGACATGACACCTTCCCTAGTGTTGGTGCAACAATAAAATACACTTTGTTAAGCGAGGGGCCGTATGTAAATTAGATGATGACTGCAGTCCCTTCCTGTCTGAGGACCCAGAAGAGGGCTGGAATATATTTAGAAACTAGATACAGCCCCCTCCTTCCCCCTAGCCTGTCTGAGAGATCAGTGCTTCCACTTGAGTACTAACGACATGTCCAACCCTCACTAGAAGGGAAACTTGTCTTAAATGATGATGATGATGATGATGATGAAAGTGAAGGAAGGATTTAGAGAGAATTTGTGGAACAATTTACCATTTTTATCATATTTTCATACATTATCTAATACTCAAGAGACATCACACCCATGTTGTGTATTGTTGAAGTATTAATTGATGGTGGTGGTGGGGTAAGGGCGTGTGGCGGTGAGGGTGGTGTGGGTGAGAGGTGAGGGGGTGATAGTGATAGTGTTGGTTGGAGGAGGAGGTGGTGGATGTTAGTCAGGCAGTGGTGGTGGTGAGGGTGGTGGCAGTGGTGGTGATGGTGGTGGTGACAATGGTAGTTGTGGCAGTGACAGTGATGGTGGTGGTGGCAGTGGTGGCAGTAGTGGTGAGGGTGGCAGTGACAGTGGTGGTGGTGGTGACAATGGTAGCTGTGGTGGTGAGGGTGGCAGTGGCAGTGGTGGTGGCAGTGGCAGTGGTGGTGAGGGTGGCAGTGGCAGTGGTGGTGGAGAGAGAAGTTATGACTAGATTGAAAAGAGAAAGATTTAAACCACAGATGGCTCCAGATCTAATCCTTTTAATCATGTTGCTTAATAGTGGAGGGGAGGGGATGTAGATATAGGGGTGGGGGTGGCACGGTGGCGGGGTGTGGTGGGGTGGTGAGGTATCG
>OZ024753.1:45179003-45184003 GCA_964016885.1 Eledone cirrhosa
ACAGTCTGACCAGTGGTATGGCTGACCTGCAGACAGAATGGTGAAGGGAGAAAGACTGGGGTGTAGTGTCTGTCTCTGACCAGTGGTATGGCTGACCTGCAGACAGAATGGTGAAGGGAGAAAGACTGGGATGTAGTGTCTGTCTCTGACCAGTGGTATGGCTGACCTGTAGACAGAATGGTGAAGGGAGAAAGACTGGGGTGTAGTGTCTGTCCCTGACCAGTGGTATGGTTGACCTACAGACAGAATGGTGAAGGGAGAAAGACTGGGGTGTAGTGTCTGTCTCTGACCAGTGGTATGGCTGACCTGCAGACAAGAATGGTGAAGGGAGAAAGACTGGGATGTAGTGTCTGTCTCTGACCAGTGGTATGGCTGACCTGTAGACAGAATGGTGAAGGGAGAAAGACTGGGGTGTAGTGTCTGTCCCTGACCAGTGGTATGGTTGACCTACAGACAGAATGGTGAAGGGAGAAAGACTGGGGTGTAGTGTCTGTCCCTGACCAGTGGTATGGTTGACCTACAGACAAGAATGGTGAAGGGAGAAAGACTGGGGTGTAGTGTCTGTCTCTGACCAGTGGTATGGTTGACCTACAGACAGAATGGTGAAGGGAGAAAGACTGGGGTGTAGTGTCTGTCTCTGACCAGTGGTATGGCTGACCTGCAGACAGAATGGTGAAGGGAGAAAGACTGGGGTGTAGTGTCTGTCTCTGACCAGTGGTATGGCTGACCTGCAGACAGAATGGTGAAGGGAGAAAGACTGGGGTGTAGTGTCTGTCTCTGACCAGTGGTATGGTTGACCTACAGACAGAATGGTGAAGGGAGAAAGACTGGGGTGTAGTGTCTGTCTCTGACCAGTGGTATGGCTGACCTGCAGACAGAATGGTGAAGGGAGAAAGACTGGGGTGTAGTGTCTGTCTCTGACCAGTGGTATGGCTGACCTGCAGACAGAATGGTGAAGGGAGAAAGACTGGGGTGTAGTGTCTGTCTCTGACCAGTGGTATGGTTGACCTACAGACAGAATGGTGAAGGGAGAAAGACTGGGGTGTAGTGTCTGTCCCTGACCAGTGGTATGGCTGTGTCCTACTGACAGAATGGTGAAGGCATTGCCACAGAGAATGGCCAGCAACAGCTATCCCACCTCACAAAGCTCCTTCCTCGGGTGTTTGATAATACAGGTGTTTGATAGTACACCTGTATTATCAAACACTGTACCTGTACTATCAAACACCTGTACTACCATGTACCTGTACTATCAAACACCTGTATTACCATGTACCTGTACTATCAAACACGTGTATTACCATGTACCTGTACTATCAAACACCTGTATTACCACATACCGATACTATCAAACACCTGTATTACCATGTACCAGTAACATACTGAGGTCGATTTAATCGACTTTCCCCTCCCCCAAATTACTGGCCTTGTGCCTATACTAGAAATCATTATTTATTTTGAGAACAATACCTGAGTGGCCAGCTAAGTTTGAACTGAAAGAGGTGAGAGAAATCTGGGCTGATATGGCTGCTTTATATGCTAAAGGGTTAACTATTAAATAACAAACTATATTGAAGCTGCTTAGTTTAAACTAACATGCTTTCAAAATTTGACATGAGACTGCAATTGTAGAAGATCAGTTTAAATGTTAAAACTACAGACTTGGTAAAGAATAAAGTTATATAAACAAGGACACACCTGTGTGCAGGTGATGTAGTGCAATCAACAGGTGCAGCAGTTGAGGAAGAAGCATTAGATTGACAAATAACAACACAGATAGAAATAGCTTATCTACGTCAGAGAAGACATTAGAAACTATAAACCCACTCAGTAAACTGATGTATTGATACAAATTAGTCGCAGGACTGTGTGTGTGTGTGTATATATACACACATGTCATATATATATACACACATGTCAGGTCACCACTTGGTGTTACTGGTAACATGTATTCCAGTACAACCTGTCCCATGGTCGGGTCGTTGGCGACTAAACTGGCAACCCCACCAAGGTTTCTTGGTGAAGAGGGTGACTTTGGACATCCTGCAGGACTAAAAACAAAACCTGTCAAAGGGCAAAGGAGCTCTTAAGAGTCAATGGCCATCCAAAATCACCAGGAAAGATGACCCCTTAGCCTTTGTCAAGGCAGAATTCTAGGAGAAGGAAAACTCTGATATAACACCTGCAACCCTGATGGTATCCAATGATGTTGGCTTGTTCTTCTTTTTGGTAAATATCATCTTGGTTAAGAAAGTGGGACTGGCTTTGTGCAGTGCCTTTGCTCACTATAAAAGCTTCACGGCACAGGCATTGCTTTATATCTGGAGAACTCTCTGCACTTGTCGTCACATGGTACCATGGGCCCAGCACTATGTGTCAATAATTGTCACAAGTGTAGTGTTTGTACCAGAGTTTTCAAGTCGCTGGCTGGACTAAAAAGTCACTCGTTCAGCGCATCGGTAGGGGTTCTCCTACATGGATATAAAATAGCGGCTGTACTCGAAAACGAATTGGCAGCCACCATATATATATATATAGAAGCTGAAGCATATAGACAATATGCCCCCACTCCCTCCCACTGCAAAGTGGTCATGGAGGTGCCACAGCAAAAAAGCACCCAGCCCACACTGTAAATGAGGTTGGTGTTAAGAAGCTTGCTGTACAACCACCAGGTCTCAGGTTCAGTCCCACTGAGTGGTACCTTGGTCAAGTGTCTTACAGCTTTGTCAGTTAAATATATATACAGGGTGTCCCCCAAAAATATTTACACATATTTACTAGAATTTTGTTTAAGTGTGTATACATTTTTTTGACACCCTGGTATAAATCATCATCATCACCGCTTAGCGTCCATTTTTCCATGCTACCATGGGGTATATATATATGTGTGTGTATGTATACGTATATATATATGTGTGTATATATATATATATAAACAAAGGGTTAGGTTAGGGTTAGTTGTGTAAAAAGACGTGACAACCTCCCCTGTACAGTTGGTAGAATGTGAGACCATACATAAGCAAAATACAGATCCCTCAGCCTGTCTTGAAGGTCAGTAACCTCACTTCAGTACTGACTTGGTCTATGTAGACCCCTCCAACCTTTGCTAGCAGGGTAGGTAGACATTATATATATATGATCCCCAAACATAGCTTTGTTTATGTTTGGTGAAGAAAGAGAATATATTTATTTGATCTATTTGTAAAACAATGGGTTAGGTTCTAATTAGTAAATAATATAAATAATAATATTAATAATAATGCTTTCTTTATTAACCACAGGGGTTTACACAAAGTAGACATTAAGGACAGTACAGGACAATACAGGACGGTACAAATGGGCATTTCTGCGTGTAAAAAAAACCAGAGGATGTAATAAAAAATAACAAAGAAAAATTCCCCAATAGGGGGGAAACTTCCGAGGGACATTTGTGGAGAAAGCCCATTAAAAGGCCACAGTGACCCTGACCACCAGGGCAAGTGCCCTCTCCCAGTTTTCCACCTTTAATTTACAGACACATACTCAGAGTAGGCCCATTCACTCGGGCCATACTTGCTTCTCTCTCCCATCTTTCAACAAAATGCTGGGAAGAGAGCACTTCCCTCTCTACCCTGATTATTAATAATAATAGTGACTGAAAGTTTTGTAAAATGTGAAATTGATCAGAATAGGATATTTACATATTTTTACCTGGATGATTGGTTATGATGGTGATGATGGTGATGATGATGATGATGATGATGATGAAGATATGTAAATGGTGAAGTAGAGGTGCTGATCTGTCAACACAGGCTTCAGATATCTCCCAAATTGTCACCTATAATGATGTCCTCTGTTGTCACCTAATGTCACCTAATGTCATCTAATAATGTCCTCTGTTGTCACCTAATGTCACCTCTAATGATGTCCTCTGTTGTCACCTAATGTCACCTCTAATGATGTCCTCTGTTGTCACCTAATGTCATCTAATGATGTCCTCTGTCTTATTTTAAACTCTGTTACTTGAGGAATCATATTGGTTCCAAACATAGATTGGTTTCTACTGCTACTACTACTAGTGCTGCTACTGCTGCTACTACTGCTGCTACTACTGCTGCTACTGCTGCTACAACTACTGCTGCTACTACTACTACTACTGTTGCTACTGCTGCTACAACTACTGCTGCTACTACTTCTGCTGCTACCACTACTACTGCTGCTGTAGTAAGTATATACATATATATAAAAATTTTTTTACGATTCTGCCCCGCCCGTCCCCTCAATCTCTCTAATTTCTCATTCTTTCTTCTGATGAAGGACTAGCATCTGAAACGTTAAGACCCTCTTCCTACTACTTCAAGCATTAAACTAATATATTCCTTCCATATACTGTATCGTTTGTGTTGTTATTTCTGTTTACCTTTTATATATATATATAATAATTATCATTATTATGATTTCTGATTTAGGCGCAAGGCCACCCATTTTAGGGTAGGGGAAAGCCATCCACCCCCAACTATGGGTTAAATAACCTCACTAACCCACAATAGACCAAGCATGGTGAGTACAGCTACACCCCTGATGACATGACCAAAACCACACAGAAAGCATTGGAGGTCAACCAGGGAAGGGTTCCTTCAACAGGAGTGAGAAGGCCCTGGATTGAACTGGATAGGAAGACCATGGGCACTGCCCCTTCCTCCAGACCTACCAATATATATATATATAACACCAGCACCAACATTTTTGCAAGAGATGTCAACGTGAATGGACCTGTTATTTTTATCTAGAGACATTTTTTCCAATTCCAACCCACCTGTCCCCTCAATCTATCTTATTTCTCATTCTTTCTTCTGATGAAGGACTAGCGTCCGAAACGTTAAGACCCTATTCCTGCTATATCAAGTGTTAACCTAATATATTCCTTCCATATACTGTACCAATTGTGTTGTTATTTCTGTTTACATTTTATATATACGCGTATATATACATATATAAAAAGGTAAACAGAAATAATAACA
>OZ024753.1:45189003-45191503 GCA_964016885.1 Eledone cirrhosa
GAAGGGGAGAGAAGAGGGGAGCGAGGGGGGAGGAGGGAGAGAAGTAGTAACAGAGGAAAGTGAAAATGAAACTGACAGAGTGACAGATAGATAGATGGAGAGAGAGAGATAGAGGGAGAGATAGATAGATAGATAGATAGATAGATAGATAGAGAGAGAGAGAGAGTCTGAGGAAGAAAGAAATGTAGAGATATGAAAGTGATGGACCAATTTATGTAAATATGAGAAAGACTTTTTAGGAAGGATTGGGAATAGAATTAACTTAGATGTGAAGTAGTTGATAGCTTCTATTACCTAGTTGTGATGTAGTTCTGGTGTTGTGTTAGTCTGGTGTAACCCAGACACCCTAGTATCTAGTGAAACAACTGTAATAAGGAATCAACCCCAGTATTATACCGGTACTTATTTTATCGACCCCACATAGATGTTATTATCTTAGAACTAATACAAACTAACATAGAGGACACCTATGCTAGAAATAGTAGCTAAATCTCCCTCAATCCATGGATTATTATTATCTTTAAAAACAACATATTTGATATAAACAACAGACATGGTCATAACTAAAACATCTTTGATCATAGGGCCTACTCGGTCAGTCTGACCTGGGGCTAAACAACAATATTTTGTTTTTCTCTTGCATACAAACAACAAAATAATCAATATTGCCGGAATAGAATGGAGTCAGTGGTATCCCCTGGCAACGATAAGGTGATGGTGACATTGAAAATGTGTGAGTGACACTATTTCTATCTTCACGTGTTAACAGATCAAACAAATTGGTGTACAGATGTTCGACCAATCAACCAACCAGATAAACAGCCAATGAGAAGACACTTCCTCGTGGACACGTGACACGGGGTGGTGGTGGTGGTGGTGGGGGAACTGTAGACCAAACCACTGGTTAACCACAGACAGACTTACTGGTTGTTCTGTTAACCACACCAACTTTGCAAGAAATAGCAGCCAACCATTCCTCCCTCTAGCAACAGCTGGTCAACTTAAAGAGAAAAACAAAGGGTTACATTAGCTGATGTAGTCCTAGATACATTGTGTCTGAATATAAGATAGGGAGGGTCAGTATTGAGATGGTCTTACATAGGTCATAAGGTCAACTGAATTAGGAGTGACCTGGGGTTATACCTCCACCTCCACCACAAAAAGAAGAAGAAGAAGAAGAAGAAGAAAAAGAAGAAAAAAAAGAAGAAGAAGACTAGAAAGGCCAATTTATCCAAGATTTCAGGGCATGTGTGTTCCAGGTAAATTTGTCTGTTATATCTTACAGGTGAGACAAATGTGCAGAGGTCAACCACCAGCATCCCCACTAAGATGCACAGGTGTGTGTGTCTGTCTACACAGGTGTGTGTCTGCACAGGTGTGTGTGTCTGTCTACACAGGTGTGTGTGTCTGTCTACACAGGTGTGTGTGTCTGTCTACACAGGTGTGTCTACACAGGTGTGTGTGTCTGTCTACACAGGTGTGTGTGTCTGTCTACACAGGTGTGTGTGTCTGTCTACACAGGTGTGTCTACACAGGTGTGTGTGTCTGTCTACACAGGTGTGTGTGTCTGTCTACACAGGTGTCTGTCTGCACAGGTCATATGTAAAAATGTAGGTCACCAATAGCTGGTCACAGGCCCAGGCTATGTGTGAAATGTAGGTCACCCCAAAGCTGGTAATAGGCCCAGAATAGATGCAAAAAGGAAACCCTCAAAGCCCAAGACAAATGTGAAATATAAATCAACAAAAGTTGTAATAGGCCCAGACAAGATATGAAATAGACCCTCCTCCCCCTCTCCTACTGACAGATAACAGGTTCATGGAAAATGTTGAACTACTCCACCTCCAGCTTGAAATAGGCCCCAGGGTTAGGTATGAAATGTAAGCCCTGCCTTATTCCCAAGAAAGAATTAGGCCCAGACCAGATATGAAATGTAGACCAGCAATGCTGGAAACAGGACAGACCAAACAAATACTGGATTTGGATATTTGGAGAATATATGCGATAATCCTCGTTATATAACCAGGGCCGTCTTAATAGCATTATAGGCCCCCCCGGGCAAAGCAGGGCACTGGAGCCCCTACCTACGCAACCACTCACAGGAATAAAAATACAAATGGGTCCCCTATCCTCGTGGGGCCCCCGGGCAACTGCCCAGCGTGCCCATGCGTTAAGACTGCCCTGTATATAACAATTGTTGGTGATGACTAACTCACTCATTTTTGTCAGAGTTAATCTCAATTGGAGGGCCAGAACAGGGTGCATCTGGAACTGACAAAATACCTGATTGAAATCTTGAAAAACCACATCTGGCACACATGTTTTGTAACACCATCTTCTCTCTACACACCATCCTCTCTCTACACACCCTCTCTACACACCATCCTCTCTCTACACACCCTCTCACTACACACCCTCTCTACACACCATCCTCTCTCTACACACCATCCGGTCCCTACACACCATCCTGTCCCTACACAGTATATCCTCCCCCAGGTTT
>OZ024753.1:45209003-45231503 GCA_964016885.1 Eledone cirrhosa
CATCATCACCTTCACAGCTTACTCTTTTTTTTAATTTATCCCGTTCTCTCTCTCTCTATCCCGTTCTCTCTCTCTCTATCCCGTTCTCTCTTTCTCTCTCTCTCACTTTTTTCTCACACTCTTTCTTTAATCACACACTGACACTCTCTCACTTTCTCTTTCTCTCTTAACCTCCCTCCCCCCGCTGTCTTTCTCCATTTATTCCTCTCTCTCTATATATATCTCTTAATCACGCACTAACACACACACTGACATACACATACATACACATACATACACACACTGACACACTCACTTTCTCTTTCTCTCTTAACCCCCCTCCCCCGTCTTTCTCCGTTTATTTCTCTCTCTCTCTCTCTTAATCACCCACTAACACACACACATACGCACACACACACATACACACACACACACATATAACGATAAGGTCTTCTAACATCAAATATAATCAGTTAAAAAAAACGATTATCCAAGCTCTTAGTAAGCAAAAACTCCCTTTAAGAATGTTTAATATAATATAATATAATATATATATATATACACAAATATATATGTGTATGTATGTATGTGTATATATATATATATATATATACATATATGTGTGTATGTGTATATGTGTGTGTATGTGTATATATATATATACTAATATATGTGTATGTATGTGTATATATATATCTGACAGTATGTGTATATATATATATATATATGTCATATATATATATATATATATATGTCAACTTGATATATTTATGTAGTAGTAGTAGTGGTCGTCGTCGTAGTAGTGCTGGTGGTAGTAGTAGTAGTAGTAGTAGTAGTAGTCTGAATGAGCAACAGAGCTGAGATCAGTGACGTTCCAAACGTGACAATCATGTTTATTTTTTTAAGACGGTAGAATGAAATTGAAAAGGGTTTTGGCTGCTGTTTCTAGCAGGCCTTTTGACCACACTCATTTAGTCTCTTTCTCAAATACACACTCTCCCTCCCTCCCTCTCTCTTACCCTTTCTCTCTCTCTCTCTCTCTTTCTCACTCTTTGTAGTAGGGAGATCTAATTCTTCTGAACACGCTTCCCTACACTTTCAGTGGAGCTGCTGCTGCTGCTACTACTGCTACTACTACCACTACCACCACCACCACTACTACTACTACTACTACCACCACCACTACCACCACCACCACCAAAACCACTACTACTGCTGCTACTACTACCACCACCATTACTACTACCCCTACTACTACTACCACCACCACTACTACTACTGCTACTACTACTACTACCTTCACTACTACTACCACCACCACTACTACTGCTGCTACTACTACCACCACCATTACTACTACCCCTACTACTACTACCACCACCACTACTACTACTGCTACTACTACAACCACCACCACTACTACTACCACTACCACCACCACTACTACTACTACTACCTTCACTACTACTACCACCACCACCACTACTACTACCACTACTACTACTACCACCACCACTACTACTACTGCTACTACTACCACTACCTTCACTACTACTACTACCAATACAGCCACTACCATTAGAGATGCAACTGCAGACACAGAGCCTGCTACACCTCTTACTACTACTACTACTGTTACTACCACCACCACCACTACTACTACTACTGTTACCACCACCACCACTACTACTACTACTACTACTACTACTACTATGACTAATAACAATAATTTCTTTATTGGCCACAAGGGCCTGTCTATTGTATTGTCCACAAGGGGACAATACAATAGACAGGGACAGGGGGGGAGGGTTTACAGATATAACATGTAAAAAATATAACAATGAAAATTGCCCAATAGGGGGCATAACCACCCAGGCACGACTTGGGTACCACACCAGTCCTGAACCACCCAGGATGGGCACCCCTATTCTCCTCAAATTAGCCAGCGTACAGGTGCATGTTCAGAGCAGGCCCATTCACACGGGCCATTCTCATTTGCCCACCTTTTTGTCAATGTAGTGGGGGTGGGGCAGCACTTCTCTCTCCACCCTCACGAAACTTAGAAAAGTTGATGAAGGATTGGCTGAAGAGAAAACTGAATAATAATTGTTTCTATTTTTGGCACAAGGCCAGCAATTACCTCAGTACATTACTGGTACTTTATTTTATCGACCCCCGTAAGGATGAAAGCAAAGTTAACCTCGGCCTGGATTTGAACTCAGACCGTAAAGGGACACAACTCTGCTACAAAGCATGGCGTCTAACCCTCTATCGATACTACCAATCTAATAATAATTGTTTCTACTTTTGGCACAAGGCCAGCAGTTACCCCAGTATATTACTGGTACTTTATTTTATCGACCCCGTAAGGATGAAAGGCAAAGTTAACCTCGGAATAATAATCAATCACAATAAATACTAGTTGATTAGTACGAACATTTAACCCTTTAACATTTAAACTGCCCATATCCGGCCAGAAACCTCTCACCTCTTTCTGTTCAAACTAGCTTCACTGGCTGCTTATACTGATGTTAAGGTATTGTTCTCAATATAAATAATATCAAAATCTCATAGCTTCGATATCATGTGAGGTAAAGCCTTTACTGTGAAAATACAATAGTATATATAGAGTAATGTGAATGTTATGTGAGGTATTATGTGAGGTAAAGCCTTTACTGTGAAAATACAATAGTATATATAGAGTAATGTGAATGTTATGTGAGGTATTATGTGAGGTAAAGCCTTTACTGTGACAATACAATAGTATATATAGAGTAATGTAAATGTTATGTGAGGTATTATGTGAGGTAAAGCCTTTACTGTGAAAATACAATAGTATATATAGAGTAATGTGAATGTTATGTGAGGTATTATGTGAGGTAAAGCCTTTACTGTGAAAATACAATAGTATATATAGAGTAATGTAAATGTTATATGAGATATTATGTGAGGTAAAGCCTTTACTGTGAAAATACAATAGTATATATAGAGTAATGTAAATGTTATGTGAGATATTATGTGAGGTAAAGCCTTTACTGTGAAAATACAATAGTATATATAGAGTAATGTAAATGTTATGTGAGATATTATGTGAGGTAAAGCCTTTACTGTGAAAATACAATAGTATATATAGAGTAATGTAAATGTTATGTGAGATATTATGTGAGGTAAAGCCTTTACTGTGAAAATACAATAGTATATATAGAGTAAGGTAAATGTTATGTGAGATATTATGTGAGGTAAAGCCTTTACTGTGAAAATACAATAGTATATATAGAGTAGTGTAAATGGTAAAGGGTTAAGATGTGTACATTGGGAACATTTGAGATATATATATCCCAGTACTGGGAAGATATAAGATGTATATATCCCATTATTGGGAAGATATAAGATGTGTATATCCCAGTACTGGGAAGGTATAAGATGTATATATCCCATTATTGGGAAGATATAAGATGTATATATCCCTAATTGGGAACATTTGAGATGTATAATCCAAGATTTGGAACATTTAAGATATATATATTCCAAGATTGGGATGGGGGGGGGACATCTATCTCAAATAGAACATTTTCCCTAAATATAATCATGCCAAAATATAAAATACTGTACTATATAATAGAGTGTTATATATATAGTATAGAGCGTAAAACTGTGTAGACAGTAGACAAATCCTTAGTGACGTTCCAGCCATGACCATCAAATATCATCATATATTTTCAGACACTACACTGTCCAATATGTCCTGCATTATGTAAAATGATAAGATGTTATTTGAGTGAGATTTGGCTGTTATGTTTAGCAGAACATGAGGCAATATGGAGTAGGAATATAATGTGCTACAGTGCTGTGGTGCAGTAGCTGTTGATATGTATATCAGCATATGGACATGCAACGCATGCAATTGGCAGAGGGACAAATTGGAGCAGCAACAGCAGCAGTAACAGCAGCATAGCAGCAGCAGCAACAGCAGCATAGAAGCAGTAACAACAGCAGCAGTAACAACAGCAGCAGTAACAGCAGCACCACCAACAGCAGCAACAGCAGCATAGCAGCAGCATCAACAGCAGCAACAGCAGCATAGAAGCAGTAACAACAGCGGCAGTAACAACAACAACAACAGTAACAACAACAACAGCAGCAGCAACAGCAGCATAGCAGCAGTAACAACAGTAGCAGCAGCAGCAGTAACAACAACAGTAACAACAACAACAGTAACAACAACAACAGCAGCAGCAAAGCAGCAGTAACAACAACAGTAGCAGCAACAGCAGCAACAACAACAACAACAACAGCAGCAACAGCAGCAACAACAACAACAACAGCAGCAGCAGCAGTAACAACAACAACGGCAGCAAAGCAGCAGTAACAACAACAACAACAACAGCAGCAACAGCAGCATAGCAGCAGTAACAACAACAGTATCAACAACAACAGTAACAACAACAACAGCAACAACAACAACAGCAGCAACAACAACAGTAACATCAGCAGCGGCAATGACAGCAGCACCAACAACAGCAGCAGCGATAACAGCTGTAACTGCAACAGCAGCAGCGACAGTGGTAGTAATAGTAGCAGCAGCAGTAACAGCAGCTGTAGCTGCAACAGCAGCAGTATCAGCAGCAGTAGCAGCAGCAGCAGTAGCAGCAGCAGCAGTGACATCAGCAACAGATGTAGTCAGTGTGTGAGACTGTAGCAGTGTGTCTGTGTGCATATTTATGTATGTGTTTATGTGTGACAGTATGTATGTATGTATATGTGTATGACTGTATGTATATGTGTATGACTGTATGTATATGTGTATGACTATGTATATGTGTATGTATGTATATGTGCATGTGTATCTATGTATGACAGTGTATATGTATATATATGTCTATGACAGTATGTATGTATATGTGTATGTATATATGTGCAGGTGTATCTATGTATGACAGTGTATATATATATGTCTATGACAGTATGTATGTATATGTGTATGTATATATGTGCAGGTGTATCTATGTATGACAGTGTATATATATATGTCTATGACAGTATGTATGTATATGTGTACATATATATGTATGACAGTGTATATGTATATATATATATGTCTATGACAGTATGTATGTATATGTGTATGCATATATATGTGCATGTTTATCTATGTATGACAGTGTATATGTATGTATATGTCTATGACAGTATGTGTGTATATGTGTATGTATGTATATATGTGCATGTGTATCTATGTATGACAGTGTATATGTATGTATATGTCTATGACAGTATGTATGTATATGTGTATGCATATATATGTGCATGTTTATCTATGTATGACAGTGTATATGTATGTATATGTCTATGACAGTATGTATGTATATGTGTATGTATGTATATATGTGCATGTGTATCTATGTATGACAGTGTATATGTATGTATATGTCTATGACTGTATGTATATGTGTACGTATATATGTACATATGTACGTATATATGTATATGTGTATGTATATATGTACATGTGTATCTATGTATATATATGCCTATGACTGTATGTATATGTGTACGTATATATGTGCATGTGTATCTATCTTTGACAGTGTATATATATGTATATATATGTATATATATGTCTATGACAGTATGTATGTATTTCCTGGTTCCTTAAATATGTATATATGTGTATGACACTATGTATACATATATATACATAGTGTCATACGCATACATATGCATGCATATATATGTATATATATACATATGTTTATATGTATGTGTATATATATACATGCTAGCGTGGAAGATAGAGGTTAAACGATGATGATGATGTATGTATATGAGAGTATATATATATATATATATATATATATATATATATATATATATATATATAATGTCTCACTTCGTATACAAGCATCATACAGCCAGCCTTTCTTTCATAAAAAGAAATATTTTGTTATCAAAAGAGGTCGTAGCTCCTTAAACATCTTCCACCCTGTTGTTATCCAAGCTACTATGCTCTCAATGGAACTCCTCTATTGCTAATTAGATTAGGTACCAGAAGCTATCAACTACTTCTATGGATACTATGAGATTGGAAAAAGTTTATATTACTGATTCTTTTACTTCAAACTATCCCTGTACCTCTGCTACAGACAAAGTTTCCCATTTTCCGTTAGCCTGTTATTCCACTACACCTTTTGTGCACCCATGATTTACATTGTGTACATTGAATAAAGCCCCATCATATATTACCTGGTTAATTATGCAGGTGACTAATTTGACTCCTACTTCCCCAGCTGATTCCAGAATCTCAGCAACTACCTCTGATTGACTGTTGGGATATTTAAAACATTACTTAAAAATAAATTTCTAAAATAAAATTATGATGAAAGGTTTTAATATAATCATCATCATCATCATCATCATTGTTTAACGTTTATCTTCCATGTTAGCATGGGTTGAGGCAAGATTGGTCAGGTGACCGTGTCTCACTCGTATAGGACTATCTGGCAGGTTTTCTATGGCTGGATACCCTTCCTAACACCAACCACGTTTACAGTGTGGACTGGGAGGTTTTTACCGTGTTACCTACACAGCCACATTACAGCGTGGACTGCGTGTTTTTTTATTGTGACACCTAAACATTTTTAAATTGAGCAGCTGCTGTGTATCAAAGGTTGGTATCAAAAGGATACGTACTATACATACACCTTTGATGAGTTGTAGTGCACCTGAGCACTGTACACAATAATTTCATTATTTCATTATTGTTTATGTACATGGATGATGATCGCTGGGTGAAGAACTGTCGAGTAATGCCAGTGGAAGGAAGCCAGAGTAGAGGAAGACCAAGGAAGACCTGGATGGAAGTTGTGAGAGCTGATCTCAGATCACTGAAGGAGATGATGAAGGAACACAACAAGTGAAGAGATGCTGTACTGCGAAAGACATGTCCAAACCATGTGAACATGGAACAACATTTGTAGAATGATGATATATATATATTTCACTCTCTCTCCATCTCTCTCTATCCCTCTCTCTTCATCCCTCTCTATTTCTCTCACTCTCTCTCTCTTCATGTCTCTCTATTTCTCTCACTCTCCTCTCTCACCCTCTCTCTACCTCTCTCTACCTCTCTCCTATCTCACCACATTCAACACCCCAATATATTTACTCCAAATATAAAACTACCCAAACCACCCAACTTTATCAGGTAAATTATTGATTATTTTCCTTTATTCACCCCCTCCCCACCTGGCATATCATCACCTCTATATCCCTGGTGAATATACTCGGGCAGGGGGGGGGGCAAATAGTCTGGCACCACCACCACCACCACCACTACCATACCACCACTACTATCACCACCACCACCAAACACCACCACCACCAATATCTCTTCCACACCACCACCACCACCCCCACCACCACTAATATCTCCTCCACCCCCACCCCCACCAATACCCCCACCACCACAACACCCCCACCCCCAATATCTCCTCCAGCACCACCACCACCACCACCACCACACCACACCTCCACCACCACCACCAACTTCCAGGATATATAAGCTATTTTTAAAAGAAATATTCTATGTCTGTCTGTTAATAGAGAACAGGTTTTAATTAGTTAATTACTGTTTAATTTTTAACGAGTCATACACGAAGGGAAAGGGGCAGTGCAGGTGACCTTCACAGTAGGGCCCCTAAAACTGTACAGATTCATGTAATCAATTTAACCCTTTACATAGCAACCCCGCTCAAACTGCCTCTCCTTCTATGAAACATAAACTTTCATTTTAAAGGGTTCCTATCTTAATTAAACTTGATATAAAAACCTTTTGTTGAATAATATTACAAATACTATTGTAATATATATATATACTATTGTAATATATATATACTATTGTAATATATATATACTATTGTAATATATATATATATACTATTGTAATATATATATATATACTATTGTAATATATATATACTATTGTAATATATATATACTATTGTAATATATATATACTATTGTAATATATATATATATACTATTGTAATATATATATATACTATTGTAATATATATATACTATTGTAATATATATATACTATTGTAATATAAATATACTATTGTAATATATATATACTATTGTAATATATATATACTATTGTAATATATATATACTATTGTAATATATATATATACTATTGTAATATATATATACTATTGTAATATATATATACTATTGTAATATATATATACTATTGTAATATATATATATACTATTGTAATATATATATATACTATTGTAATATATATATATACTATTGTAATATATATATACTATTGTAATATATATATACTATTGTAATATATATATATACTATTGTAATATATATATATACTATTGTAATATATATATACTATTGTAATATATATATATACTATTGTAATATATATATACTATTGTAATATATATATACTATTGTAATATATATATACTATTGTAATATATATATACTATTGTAATATATATATATACTATTGTAATATATATATATACTATTGTAATATATATATATATACTATTGTAATATATATATATATACTATTGTAATATATATATATATACTATTGTAATATATATATATATACTATTGTAATATATATATATACTATTGTAATATATATATATACTATTGTAATATATATATACTATTGTAATATATATATATATACTATTGTAATATATATATATACTATTGTAATATATATATATACTATTGTAATATATATATATACTATTGTAATATATATATACTATTGTAATATATATATACTATTGTAATATATATATACTATTGTAATATATATATACTATTGTAATATATATATATACTATTGTAATATATATACATATACTATTGTAATATATATATATATACTATTGTAATATATATATATATACTATTGTAATATATATATATATACTATTGTAATATATATATATATACTATTGTAATATATATATATATACTATTGTAATATATATATATATACTATTGTAATATATATATACTA
This sequence comes from Eledone cirrhosa, assembly GCA_964016885.1. NCBI lineage: Eukaryota > Metazoa > Mollusca > Cephalopoda > Octopoda > Eledonidae > Eledone > Eledone cirrhosa. The sequence continues at coordinate 45,218,054 of OZ024753.1, forward strand.
TTGTAATATATATATATACTATTGTAATATATATATATACTATTGTAATATATATATATATATACTATTGTAATATATATATATACTATTGTAATATATATATATACTATTGTAATATATATATACTATTGTAATATATATATACTATTGTAATATATATATACTATTGTAATATATATATACTATTGTAATATATATATACTATTGTAATATATATATACTATTGTAATATATATATACTATTGTAATATATATATACTATTGTAATATATATATACTATTGTAATATATATATACTATTGTAATATATATATACTATTGTAATATATATATACTATTGTAATATATATACATATATATGTATATTTCGTTTCTGAATTTGTTTAGCAAGATTCTTTATCTGAAAACGTGTGTTGAAACCGATATTGTTAAATTTATAATAAATTGGAGTGAAAGCAACTGGTGCGTGTGTTTCTTATTGGCAACATGACCCTACCAAAGCATAACAATATATATATATATACATTGTTATATATTGTTATACTTGGGGAGGGTCATGTTGTTATAATATTGCCAGAAATAATAACAGAACACACTCACTGTTTGGTTTGGGTTGGTTTTCACTTCTGTATCTTTTATATCTCCATAGTTAGCGCCATGCTGGGGAACCGATATATATATATATATATATATATATGTATATATATATATATATATGTGTATATATATATATATATATATATATATCTTTCACGTCAATATCATTTATTTCCAAGTCAGAAATTTTAAAGAATTATCTAGAAGAAAAGCTAAAGTCATCTCTCTCTCTCTCTCTCTCTCTAGCCACCACCACTACCATCATTATTCCATTTTCACCATCCCCACATATCTACCACATACACCACCACACCATCCCTACCACCATCCCCACCACCATACCGCTACCATCTCCACCCTCCCCACCATCACACCACCACCATCTAACAAAAGAAACATTTTATTTATGTTCCGGAGACCCCACCATCACCACCCCCACCCCAACCACCACCACTACCACCACCCACCACACCATCACCCACCACACCACTACCACTACCACCACCCACCACACACCTCCACCACCACCCACCACACACCTCCACCACCACCCACCACACACCACCACCACCACCACGACCACCACCACCACCACCACGACCACCCGTCATTACCACCACCAACCACCACCACCACCCCACCACCCCACTACCACCCACCACACCACCACCACCACCACACACCTCCACCACCACCACCCACCACACACCACCACCACCACTACCAAATATTGTACAATTTAATTATTGCTAAGTTGTTGTATTAGTCTGCTTTCTTATCAATACTGCATTAAAGACTTTTAACATCACCTACCACACACTTGTATATATATATATATACATACATATATATATACATACATACATATATATATAGGTACATATATATACATATATATATATATATATATACATGCACACACCAACACATATTTCTATATCAGTACTCAATACTTCATTTAAATCAACTACCCTCTTCAACACACTTATATACAGCCTTGTACCTACATACACATATATATATATATATGTATATATATGTATATATATGTATATATATATATATATATATATATATATATATATATATATATATATAGAGAGAGAGAGAGAGAGAGAGAGAGAGAGAGAGAGAGAGGGAGAGAGAGATAGAGAGAGAGAGAGAGAATAATAGCTAACTAGCTAAAAAGATAGATTAGAGAGAGAGAGAAAGAGAGAGGGTGGGGGAAGAAAAGATAAACAAATATAAATACAATAAATCAAAATTTAATATTTTAAAACTCTTAATTTTTTTAATGTCTTTTTTTCTTCACTTAAATGGAAATTGGTTTTTTAAAAAAAATTCTTCATATTAGTACACTGTAGCAAATATCATCATCATCATCACTGTTCCATGCTAGCATGGGTTGGACAGATCCGTTCCAACAAACCCTCCCTCCACTTGTTAAATTACTTTCTCATCTTTTCTATCAGATTCAGCAATTTGAGGTCAGTCTAAGACACCCGTGTAAGGTGTCCTGACAAGGTAAAGGTCAGTCTAAGACACCCGTGTAAGGTGTCCTGACAAGGTAAAGGTCAGTCTAAGACACCCGTGTAAGGTGTCCTGACAAGGTAAAGGTCAGTCTAAGACACCTGTGTAAGGTGTCCTGACAAGGTAAAGGTCAGTCTAAGACACCCGTGTAAGGTGTCCTGACAAGGTAAAGGTCAGTCTAAGACACCTGTGTAAGGTGTCCTGACAAGGTAAAGGTCAGTCTAAGACACCTGTGTAAGGTGTCCTGATAAAGTAAAGGTCAGTCTAAGACACCCGTGTAAGGTGTCCTGACAAGGTAAAGGTCAGTCTAAGACACCTGTGTAAGGTGTCCTGACAAGGTAAAGGTCAGTCTAAGACACCCGTGTAAGGTGTCCTGACAAGGTATAGGTCAGTCCATGACACCTGTGTAAGGTGTCCTGACAAGGTAAAGGTCAGTCTAAGACACCTGTGTAAGGTGTCCTGACAAGGTATAGGTCAGTCCATGACACCTGTGTAAGGTGTCCTGACAAGGTAGAGGTCAGTCTAAGACACCTGTGTAAGGTGTCCTGACAAGGTAGAGATCAGTCTAAGACACCTGTGTAAGGTGTCCTGACAAGGTAGAGGTCAGTCTAAGACACCTGTGTAAGGTGTCCTGACAAGGTAAAGGTCAGTCTAAGACACCTGTGTAAGGTGTCCTGACAAGGTAAAGGTCAGTCTAAGACACCTGTGTAAGGTGTCCTGACAAGGTATAGGTCAGTCTAAGACACCTGTGTAAGGTGTCCTGACAAGGTAAAGGTCAGTCTAAGACACCTGTGTAAGGTGTCCTGACAAGGTAAAGGTCAGTCTAAGACACCCGTGTAAGGTGTCCTGACAAGGTATAGGTCAGTCCATGACACCTGTGTAAGGTGTCCTGACAAGGTAAAGGTCAGTCTAAGACACCTGTGTAAGGTGTCCTGACAAGGTATAGGTCAGTCCATGACACCTGTGTAAGGTGTCCTGACAAGGTAGAGGTCAGTCTAAGACACCTGTGTAAGGTGTCCTGACAAGGTAGAGATCAGTCTAAGACACCTGTGTAAGGTGTCCTGACAAGGTAGAGGTCAGTCTAAGACACCTGTGTAAGGTGTCCTGACAAGGTAGAGATCAGTCTAAGACACCTGTGTAAGGTGTCCTGACAAAGTAGAGGTCAGTCTAAGACACCTGTGTAAGGTGTCCTGACAAGGTAGAGGTCAGTCCATGACACCTGTGTAAGGTGTCCTGACAAGGTAGAGGTCAGTCTAAGACACCTGTGTAAGGTGTCCTGACAAGGTAGAGGTCAGTCCATGACACCTGTGTAAGGTGTCCTGACAAGGTAGAGGTCAGTCTAAGACACCTGTGTAAGGTGTCCTGACAAGGTAGAGGTCAGTCTAAGACACCTGTGTAAGGTGTCCTGACAAGGTAGAGGTCAGTCCATGACACCTGTGTAAGGTGTCCTGACAAGGTAGAGGTCAGTCTAAGACACCTGTGTAAGGTGTCCTGACAAGGTAGAGGTCAGTCCATGACACCTGTGTAAGGTGTCCTGACAAGGTAGAGGTCAGTCTAAGACACCTGTGTAAGGTGTCCTGACAAGGTAGAGGTCTGTCTAAGACACCTGTGTAAGGTGTCCTGACAAGGTAGAGATCAGTCTAAGACACCTGTGTAAGGTGTCCTGACAAGGTAGAGGTCAGTCTAAGACACCTGTGTAAGGTGTCCTGACAAGGTAGAGGTCAGTCCATGACACCTGTGTAAGGTGTCCTGACAAGGTAGAGGTCAGTCTAAGACACCTGTGTAAGGTGTCCTGACAAGGTAGAGGTCAGTCCATGACACCTGTGTAAGGTGTCCTGACAAGGTAGAGGTCAGTCTAAGACACCTGTGTAAGGTGTCCTGACAAGGTAGAGGTCAGTCTAAGACACCTGTGTAAGGTGTCCTGACAAGGTAGAGATCAGTCTAAGACACCTGTGTAAGGTGTCCTGACAAGGTAGAGGTCAGTCTAAGACACCTGTGTAAGGTGTCCTGACAAGGTAGAGGTCAGTCCATGACACCTGTGTAAGGTGTCCTGACAAGGTAGAGGTCAGTCTAAGACACCTGTGTAAGGTGTCCTGACAAGGTAGAGGTCAGTCCATGACACCTGTGTAAGGTGTCCTGACAAGGTAGAGGTCAGTCTAAGACACCTGTGTAAGGTGTCCTGACAAGGTAGAGGTCAGTCCATGACACCTGTGTAAGGTGTCCTGACAAGGTAGAGGTCAGTCTAAGACACCTGTGTAAGGTGTCCTGACAAGGTAGAGGTCAGTCCATGACACCTGTATAAGGTGTCCTGACAAGGTAGAGGTCAGTCTAAGACACCTGTGTAAGGTGTCCTGACAAGGTAGAGGTCAGTCTAAGACACCTGTGTAAGGTGTCCTGACAAGGTAGAGGTCTGTCTAAGACACCTGTGTAAGGTGTCCTGACAAGGTAGAGGTCAGTCCATGACACCTGTGTAAGGTGTCCTGACAAGGTAGAGGTCAGTCTAAGACACCTGTGTAAGGTGTCCTGACAAGGTAGAGGTCAGTCTAAAACACCTGTGTAAGGTGTCCTGACAAGGTAGAGGTCAGTCTAAGACACCTGTGTAAGGTGTCCTGACAAGGTAGAGGTCAGTCCATGACACCTGTGTAAGGTGTCCTGACAAGGTAGAGGTCAGTCTAAGACACCTGTGTAAGGTGTCCTGACAAGGTATAGATCAGTCTAAGACACCTGTGTAAGGTGTCCTGACAAGGTATAGGTCAGTCTAAGACATAGGTAGCACAAGAGACTTACCCAAGGTGCCACACAGTAGGACTGAACTTAAAACCACAGTTTAAAAGTGAACTCCTAACACACTCACACCAACGCACTAGCTATGCCTGGTTACTAACTGGCTTCCATATAAATAAATGTGCCAAGTAGTTTGTTAGTCAACATTGCTACTTGAACAGTGATGACTGTCACAGATCTCACTAAACAGTCTTTGGAACTGGTAAGATGTAAGATTACTAAATGTCAACAGTATTTAGTATTGCTTCATAAGTTTCTACCTGTTTTTGGTAGTAGTGATGTTTCTTTAATGGCTCGGCAGGAAGTGTTGTGGTGTGGTGTGGTGCAGTGTTGTGTGGTGGTGTGGTTGTAGTGGTGTAAAGTAGTAGTGTGGTGATGTGTGGTTGTAGTGGAGTGAAGCGGTGGTGTGGTGGTGTGGTTGTTGTGGTGTGGAGTAGTGGTGTGGTGGTGTGGTTGTAGTGGAGTGAAGCGGTGGTGTGGTGGTGTGGTTGTTGTGGTGTGGAGTAGTAGTGTGGTGATGTGTGGTTGTAGTGGTGTGGTGATGTGTGATTGTAGTGGAATGGAGTAGTAGTGTGGTCATGTGTGGTTGTACTGGAGTGAAGCGGTGGTGTGGTGGTGTGGTTGTTGTGGTGTGGAGTAGTAGTGTGGTGATGTGTGGTTGTAGTGGAATGGAGTAGTAGTGTGGTGATGTGTGGTTGTACTGGAGTGAAGCGGTGGTGTGGTGGTGTGGTTGTTGTGGTGTGGAGTAGTAGTGTGGTGATGTGTGGTTGTAGTGGAATGGAGTAGTAGTGTGGTGATGTGTGGTTGTACTGGAGTGAAGCGGTGGTGTGGTGGTGTGGTTGTTGTGGTGTGGAGTAGTAGTGTGGTGATGTGTGGTTGTAGTGGAATGGAGTAGTAGTGTGGTGATGTGTGGTTGTACTGGAGTGAAGCGGTGGTGTGGTGGTGTGGTTGTAGTGGAGTGAAGCGGTGGTGTGGTGGTGTGGTTGTAGTGGAGTGAAGCGGTGGTGTGGTGGTGTGGTTGTTGTGGTGTGGAGTAGTAGTGTGGTGATGTGTGGTTGTACTGGAGTGAAGCGGTGGTGTGGTGGTGTGGTTGTAGTGGAGTGAAGCGGTGGTGTGGTGGTGTGGTTGTAGTGGAGTGAAGCGGTGGTGTGGTGGTGTGGTTGTTGTGGTGTGGAGTAGTAGTGTGGTGATGTATGGTTGTAGTGGAATGGAGTAGTAGTGTGGTGATGTGGTGGTGTGGTTGTTGTGGTGTGGAGTAGTAGTGTGGTGATGTGTGGTTGTAGTGGAGTGGAGTAGTAGTGTGGTGATGTGTGGTGTGGTTGTTGTGGTGTGGAGTAGTAGTGTGGTGATGTGGTGGTGTGGTTGTTGTGGTGTGGAGTAGTAGTGTTGTGATGTGGTGTAGTTGGTCATTCTTTGGTAAATATATGACTATATTTAGTCATATGATGCAAAAGTTGTTGATGTAATTACGAAATTTTATACATATTTACTTCCTTATAATATATATATATATATATATATATATATATATTATATATATATATAATATATATATATATATATATATATATATAAGAATTGAAATACTAGAGAGCGTTGGAGTTAAACACACTCATATTATAGAAATGACAGTATAAGATATAGCTCAATGTAATCCAACAGAGCCGAAGAATTATAAAAAATAAACAAAGAAGCCTTCAATACATCAAAAGTCTTTATTAGCCAACAATGTTTTGTCCCATTAATAAGGACTCATCAGGGCAAGTAAAGATACAAGAAGCATTAACGGCCAGAACAATCCCAAACTCAGAAGAATAGGGAATTTATATCTATGAAAGCTTAGGAAAGATATCAAGGAAAAGCATGCTAAAGCTAAAAGTATATATATTATATATATAGTCATTATATATATATATATATATAAAAACACACAGAGACACACACACAATAAAAGATACATGTTTTAAATACATAAAAACAATGAAGATTTCACTAAATAAAGGACTCAATACATGTGCATGCATGTGATATTCATTATAATTTGTTGGCAGGGACTTCTAGAAAAGTCCTCGTCAAAACCAGTGGAGCGTCTATCAATATATCGCTAATTCACTGTTAGTTAACTCTTTCGTTGCCATAGTTCCACTAAAAGACTGCCTAAGATTTATAAAGAATTTTACAAACAATCAAGAATTTCTGTTATAAATCTGGTGTATGGAACATAACTTAATAAAGGTTCTTTACATAAAATTATGATGAATGGTTTATAGATTAACACATGCAAGCATGGAAAAATGGATGTAAAGACAATAATTGTTTCTACTTTTGGCACAAGGCCAGCAATTATCCCAGTGTATTACTGGTACTTTATTTTATCAACCCCATAATGATGTAAGGCAAAGTTAACTTCAACGGGATTTGAACTCAGACCGTAAAGGGCCGTAACTCTATGCTGCAAAGCATGGCATCCGACCCTTTACCAATACTGCCAATCCACCAATATATAAAGTAATAATAATAACATATTTTATTTTTAATTATTATTAACCTCTTTTTAATTGATTTTATTTCAATGTTATTTTTTTTAATTGTTTTTGTTGTAGGTGTTTTTATAGTTTTCTTTCAGGTTCTTTTTCATGAACATCTCTCTTTTTAATCAGCTTACAACAACAACAACAACAACAGTAGCAACCACAATAACATGAATGGCTGTTAGACATGGTATTTAATTAACAGAAACAACATTACACCTGCCTTCACTAGAAACATTATATATATATGCAAGCATGGAAAACGGAAGTAAAAGCGATGATATATATATACATGTATATGTGTATGTGTATATATATATACACACACATGTGTATATATATATACTATATAGTCTCTTCTTTCAGTGTGCTTATACATAAGGGTTTTTAACTAACATGTCCTCACTTTTATTCATCTAAGATCTGTAGGCTTTGGGGTGGGGGAGGGGGGGGGGGGGGAGATGTGAAGCAATACATGTTCATACATACACAAGGGGTTTAGCTAACATATCCTTCTGACTCTGAGCTCAAATGCTGTAAACAAATAAAACTACATGTCTGTACCAGAGCAGACTTCTCACTCAAACTGTAAGACATTGGATGCCATTTCTAAATTATAAAATGTGTAAAAATATTTGGTGTCTATGTTGTTCTGTCAGGAGTTGTAACCAATAGATAGTATCAGTGGCGGAAAGACCAATAAAACATTGTTTCCCTCGGTCCTCATTTGACAAGTTCCACCCATACTGGGTAAGCAAATGAAGTTGGGGTCTTGTCAATAGAACTCTATGCCATATGTTGTTGGAATACGAAATTTCATGAGAGCCATAATATCGTCTGTTGTTGTTGTTGATGTTACCTTAACTTCAGACCCAGCAGGTCTACTGTCAAAATCTTCATCAACATCCTGTGGATTTCACTGAGTTACAAGTATTTAAGATTTGATACAACTCTCTGTCATTTCGGGTTAACTTCATCCTTTCCTCACACCTGTCTTAGGAAGCCCTAAAAAAATACATGAATAACGAGTGCTGCCCTCTGCCCCTTTCACTAAATTATGCACACACCATCATCATCATAGTTTTTATATCAACCTTTTTCATGCTGGCATCATGTGGATGGGGGGAACTTTTTGAAGACATGTTTTACAGCAGGATACCCTTCTTGACACCAACCCTTTCAGTTATTTCTTATCAGCAGAAATATAGTGTACCCATTCTAAACAGGCACACACACATATATATGCATATATATATATATATATGTTTATATATATTAATAAATATTTGCTCTACGGTTCTTATATATTTGATATATATTTATCCTTATCGAGCTCTCTTTGGATTTTAGTCCTTCAAATTTATTATTATTACTATATATATATATATATATATATATATATATATAATAACTAGAAATTGATTAACATGAATTATCTCCTCTGATTATTCATGTTTATTTATATGTTAATCAATTTCTAGTTATTATAAAATGCTCGGACCTACTCGTTAGAATCTTAGAGCTTATTTTGCGGGTGATATGGCGCATGTCTTTCTGGCATGACACCCATATTTTGATTTAGATTAAATTCATTTGATTTATCTTAATTTTGTAATATATATATATATATATATATATATATATCATCATTATATATATATATATATTATATATATATAACAAAGAAGGTATAGATCTAGCTGTCAAAAAGGCCAGAGCTCAGCTGTTGGGGTCCTGACTCTTTTCCTACACACATATATATAATATATATATATATATATATATATATATATATATGTTATTCCGGGTTGAATCGGAGGTAACCACAGTAAGTAAGGTACTCAATACATAGCAGAGTATAAATGTTTTAATATATAGAAGAGCTTCTACAGGACTAGAACTGTTTCATTCGTGAGAAATCATCAGGAAGCTCTCTCTCTATATATATATCATCATCATCATCATCATATATATATATTATATATACTAAGACTGTGTTTTTACATCTCTGTGTTTGTCTTGTCATTTCTTGAACTATATATATATATATGTATATATGTATGTATGTGTGTGTGTATATGTATGTATATATGTGTGTGAGTATATGTATGTATATATGTGTGTGTAAATGTATGTATGAGTATATAAGTAAGGAGGGGAAGAAAGACTGTGAAATGTAATCAATGAAGTGGGGGAGGGAAGTGACACCAACTGGAATTACAGATCTCTTACCCTCCCTCTCCCACATCCAGATTACCTGCACCTAACACATACACACACACACATAGATATAAGCACACAAAGGGGAGGTATATATACACACACATAGATATAAGCACACAAAGGGGAAGTACATATACACACACACACATAGATATAAGCACATAAAGAGGAGGTTATACATACACACATATATAGATATAAGGACATAAAGAAGAGGTATATATATATAATACACACACACACATAGAAGGTACACACACACATACACATCGATATAAGCACATACAGATGAGATATACACACCCAAACACACACACAGAGATATAAGCACATACAGATGAGGTATACACACCCAAACACACACACACACATAGATATAAGCACACAAAGAGGATGCATACAGACACACCACCCCAAACACACACACAGAGATATAAGCACATACAGATGAAGTATACAAACACATACATATACACACACATATACACACACATATACATGAACAGACATGCTAAGCTGGAAATATAATAGAGACAAGTAAATGGATTCTAATTGGTCTGAGAAGGACAACAAAGATGGTATAGAGGGTGTGAGAATTGTATAGACTGATCAGTGTGACTGTATGTGTGTATATATATCTATATCTATATATATATATATATATATATATATATATATATATATACACACACACATATATATGTATATATATATTTATGTACACAGATATATATATACATCAAAAGTATGTGTAGAAATCAATCAAGGAGGAGAGATAGGAGATTATTTGGGAGAATTATAAGTATTGTATTCTCTAACAATTAATTTATACACACACACACACACACACACACACATATATATGGAGTTTTCGGCTTGTATTGGCCGATAGTGCTTCTTGTAGTTTTGATTGCCCTGATGAGTCCCTTAATAGGACGAAACAGTGTTGGCTAATAAAGACTTTTGATGTATTGAAGGCTTCTTTTTTTTATTTTCATAATTACATTGAGCTCTACCTTTTACTGTCATTTCTATAATACGAAGAGGGTGTTTAACTCCAACACGCTCCAGTATTTTAATCCTTATATATATATATATATATATATATATATATATATATATATATATATATATATATATATATATATATATCATATATAAATGTGGTTGGTGTTAGGAAGGGCATCCAGCCGTAGAAAAACCCGCCAGACAGTCCTATACGATTGAGGCACAGTCTCTCGACCAATCTTGCCTCAAGTGGGACAATTCCCGTCTAAACCGGGACAATTCCCGTCTAAACCCATGCTAGCGTAGAAGATAGCCGTTAAACGATGATGATGATGATGATGATACATATATATATATATATATATATATATATATATATATATATATATATATATATATATATATGTATATATATATATATATATATATATAATCAAAAGATGGTTAAAAGAGTTCCATGTATTTTATTATGCGCATTTCAAAAACAAATATCATCATGGGATGATATTTGCGTTCTCATCAGATAAAATAGGGAGACATGATATGAAGTTTAAAAAACACTTGTGAGCAGTAAAGTGTATAAACCAACATATGATATATATATATATATATATATATATATATATATATATATATATATGTTTCACACCTATATATATATATATATAATATAATATATATATATATAAAGGTGTAAAACACGGTGATATAGGAAAGAAGGAAGGAAAGAGTGACAGTAATGTTGAGTCATGGTTTTATCCTATTTCCTGTCACACTCATTTCATGTCTGCTTTTAACTAATAACCTATCCCTCATCTCTCTCTTCTCACCTCAACCTAACCATCTCTCCCTCTCACCTCATCTTACCTTTCCACCACTCTGACCATCCCCCTCTCTCACCTGAACCTACCTATCTCCCTCTCTCACCTCAGCCTACCCATCTCCACCCCCCTCTCTGACCATCCCCCTCTCTCACCTGAGCCTACCCATCTCCATCCCCCTCTGCTCTGACCATCCCACTCTTTCACCTGAACCTACCCATCCCCCTGTCTCACCTGAGCCTACCCATCTCCACCCCACCCCCCCCGCTCTGACCATCCCCCTCTTTCACCTGAACCTACCCCCCCCCCCCTCTCTCACCTGAGTCTACCCCCCCTCTCTGACCACCCCCCTCTGCCACCTGAACCTAAACACACCCACCTTGTAGTTGGATATAACAGATAGTCATACACATGGTTGGGTGGGGTCTAAGTGTGGTACAGCTTAACCTAATATCAATCTATCTATCTACCTGTCCATCAACCTATTACATAAAGAAAGATATCTATTATATCTAAGTAGGGCATCTGTATAAGACCAGCGAGGTTTTGTGGGGTAGAGACTATTGTATCAGAGTAGACAGGGGTATAAGACCAGCGAGGTTTTGTGGGGTAGAGACTATTGTATCAGAGTAGACAGGGGTATAAGACCAGCGAGGTTTTGTGGGGTAGAGACTATTGTATCAGAGTAGGCAGGGTATAAGACCAGCTAGGTTTTGTGGAGCAGAGGCCATTGTAGTAGAAGTAGAAAAGATAGAGAAGAGACATCATGTCTGTGAGTGACTTTATGTAGATTAGTCGAGTGGTGGTTGTTGTTGTTGTGGTTGTTGTAGTTGTTGTTGATGACTGTCAAGGAAGAAAGACTGCCATGTTAAAACTCAGAGGTCTTTGGCCTAATTTTCATCTACAATCTAGACTGGAGATTATAAGTACAAACAAAACATTTAATCCCTGATTAATCTCACAGATTAGCAGCTTCCTCAAATTATAAAAAGACACAGTACAGCAGGTTTACTATATATATACTATATATACTGTATATATATATATATATATATTGTACACCAAGAGACACAGTCTAATATATAGCAGGTTTACTATATATATTGTATATATATATATATATTATACACCAAGAGACACAGTCTAATATATAGCAGGTTTACTATATATATTGTATATATATATATATATTATACACCAAGAGACACAGTCTAATATATAGCAGGTTTACTATATATATTGTATATATATATATATATTATACACCAAGAGACACAGTCTAATATATAGCAGGTTTACTATATATATTGTATATATATATATATATATTATACACCAAGAGACACAGTCTAATATATAGCAGGTTTACTATATATATTGTATATATATATATATATTATACACCAAGAGACACAGTCTAATATATAGCAGGTTTACTATATATATTGTATATATATATATATATTATACACCAAGAGACACAGTCTAATATATAGCAGGTTTACTATATATATTGTATATATATATATATATTATACACCAAGAGACACAGTCTGATATACAGCAGGTTTACTTATATACTATATATGATGGTTATACACCCTGGAGAGGTGATGTTGCGGCTGAAATATTGGGGTATTTGTTTTACTGTTTAGTCAGAGAGAAAAAGGAGAATGTTGATGACAGAGCTTTGACAATAAACAAAATAAACAACCATAACGGGAGGGGGGGGGTATTAAACTAATCAACTGAAAACTTTGAAATAAATTGAAGTGAAACCCAACAGGTGTGTGTGTTTTATTGGCACCATGACCCTACCAAAGTATAACTTTGGTGATAAGAATAAGGAACTATATGTATATATATAGTTTCAACAGCGACTTCAGTGTCTAGAATTTGCTGTCAAAATGGCAAGAGCTCAGCCGTTGGGCTCCAACTCGCTAATATATTTACACT
>OZ024753.1:45233409-45240909 GCA_964016885.1 Eledone cirrhosa
CCGTGGCAAATGGAGAGATGCCATGCTGAATTAGGCCGTGTCCCACCCTTGCAAGCAGGGAAAAGTGGACATAAAATGAAAATGATGATGATGATGATGATATATATATATATATATATATATATGTATGTATACACCACACATACAATGTCATGAAAACAACAAACAATGGTAATGATATATACGCATTTACTAGTTTCAGTTATCAATCACTTTACAGTGAAAGGTTGTCACATTGTTGATATATATATATACACACACTTGATATATATACACACACACTGTTGATACATACTATCACACACGTGTGTGTGTATATATATATATATATATATAAAGATTGGTGCTCTGAAATAGGGATGTATACATGAATGTATGTATAGTATATTTGGCATACGGTCTATTGCCAAATATAATATATATATATATATATATATATACCGGGTATATATATATATATATATATATATATCAGACCGGGGTGGTGTGTTATTTCCTTGAGCAAGACACTTTATTTCACATTGCTCCAGTTTACTCAGCTGTAGAAATGAGATGATAGGGACTGGGGTCCATATCATTCCACTGCAAAGTGGTCGTGTAGGTGTCACGGCAAAAAAGCACCCAGCACTCACTGTAAATGAGGTTGGTGTTAGGAAGGGCATCCAGCTGTAGAAATCAAGCCAGAATCAGTTCCCGTCCCACCCTTGCAAGCAGGGAAAAGTGGACGTAAAATGAAATGATGAAATGAATATATATATATATATATATATATATAGGAACAGAGTCAGGACCCCGACGCAGCCGTTTCGACAGCTAGATCCGAAGTAAGCCAGCAGTATTAGATCGGCGGGAATCTAGCTGAATTTATCAAGGAGTACAGTCCATATATGGACATAAAGTCAAAATAAAACAAAAAAGCAGAAATATCAAATCAAACAATTCTAAAAATTTGTTGTTTTCTCATCTGTCACAGGGAGTGGTCAATGGTTTGGGGATGTCATGGATATGGTTAAATTCCTTCATAGCAGCGGGGGGGGGGGGGGGTGGGGGGGCTGAACTGGTGTGTAGAACAAAGAGGAACGGAATCCAGGCCAAAAAACAGACAAATATGATCAAAACATGGTCACCTGACCTAACTAGTCTCATATTGTGACAACCTGACTAACCCATACTAGCAAGGAAAGGGGCCTGTTAGATGGTGGTGATGATGGTGGTGATGATGATGATAGTCATGATGGTGGTGATGATGGTGGTGATGATGGTGGTGATGATGATGGTGGTGATGATAGTCATGATGATGTGTGTGTGTGTGTGTGTGTGAGTGTGTGTGTGTGTGTGTGTGTGTGTGTTAGTGTGTGTGTGTGTGTGAGTGTGTGTGTGTGTGTGTGTGTGTATTGAGGTCAGTTCAACAGTTCAATCAACTGTGTATTCTTACAAAATTGGCCTAGTGCCTAATGAAAGGCAACCATCATCACCACCATCATCATCACTGACATCACCACCACCACCACCACAACACTACCATCACCACATCACTACTATCATCATCATCACTGCCATCACCACAACACTACCATCACCACCATCATCATCACCACCACATCACTACCATTGTCAACAACACCGTCATCACCAACATCACAACTATTACCATCACTACCATCACTAATACCAACGCCATCACCACCACCACTACCACCACTACCATCACCACCACCATCACCACCACCACCACTACCATCACCACCACTACCACCACTACCATCACCACCACCACTACCATTACCACCACCACCACCACCACTACCATCACCACCACTACCATCACCACCACTACCATCACCACCATCACCACCACCACTACCATCACCACCACTACCATCACCACCACCACCACCACCACTACCATCACCACCACCACCACCATCACCACAACCACCACTACCATCACAACCACTACTACCATCACCACCACCACCACCATCACCACCACCACCACCACCACCATCACCACCACCACCACCATCACCACAACCACCACTACCATCACAACCACTACTACCATCACCACCATCACCACCACCACCATCACCACCACCACCACCATCACCACTATCATCACTATCATCACCACCACCACTACCATCACAACCACCACAAGCATCACCACCACTACCATCACCACCACCACCACCACAAGCATCACCAACACTACCATCACCACCACCACTACCATCACCACCATCACCACCACCACTACCATCACCACCACTACCACCACCACCATCACTACCATCACCACCACCACCACCACAAGCATCACCAACACTACCATCACCACCACCACTACCATCACCACCATCACCACCACCACTACCATCACCACCACTACCACCACCACCATCACTACCATCACCACCACCACCACCACTACCATCACCACCACCACCACCACCACCACCACTACCATCACCACCACCACAACTATCACTACCACTACCATCATCATCATCACCACCACCACTACCATCACCACCACTACCACCACCACTACCATCACCACCATCACAACCACCACTACCATCACCACCATCACCACCACCACTACCATCACCACCACCACCACCACCACAAGCATCACCAACACTACCATCACCACCACCACTACCATCACCACCATCACCACCACCACTACCATCACCACCATCACAACCACCACTACCATCACCACCATCACCACCACCACTACCATCACCACCATCACAACCACCACTACCATCACCACCATCACCACCACCACTACCATCACCACCATCACCACCACCACTACCATCACCACCATCACCACCACCACTACCATCACCACCATCACAACCACCACTACCATCACCACCATCACAACCACCACTACCATCACCACCACCACCACCACCACTACCATCACCACCATCACCACCACCACTACCATCACCACCATCACAACCACCACTACCATCACCACCATCACAACCACCACTACCATCACCACCACCACCACAAGCATCACCAACACTACCATCACCACCACCACTACCATCACCACCATCACCACCACCACTACCATCACCACCATCACCACCACCACTACCATCACCACCATCACAACCACCACTACCATCACCACCATCACAACCACCACTACCATCACCACCACCACCACCACCACTACCATCACCACCATCACCACCACCACTACCATCACCACCATCACAACCACCACTACCATCACCACCATCACAACCACCACTACCATCACCACCACCACCACCACCACAAGCATCACCAACACTACCATCACCACCACCACTACCATCACCACCACCACTACCATCACCACCACTACTACCACCACCACTACCACCACCACCACAAGCATCACCACCACTACCATCATCATCATCACCAATGCCATTAGTGTTGCTATTGCTTAATTAAAGCAGCAAGTAACAACAGAATGCATGTATATATATATATATATATATATATATATATATACATATATATATATATATATATATATACATATATATATACATATATATATATATATATATAGATATATATATATATATATATATATATATATATATATATATACAATGGTGGACTGGGTCTAAAAATATTGGGTGTCAGGAGATGAAGGGGGCCCACCTACACAGAAATGGTATCATTTAACTTTGATTTTGAAAGTAGGTTTATAATTATTAATTTTCATTATACTTTTGTAGCTGTCTCGGTAGCCTAGTTGGGGGAATCATAGACAGCGGTGATCCTGGTCTGAAGTTCGATCCTCGTTGGGAGTAGGGTTCCTAGTAAATCTTTTCAGTTTTTATTTTACATCCGATAGAAAAAGAAAAAAAAAGAATTTCATGTATCTCCGGACCAGGATTGAACCCAAGACCAGGATCTCCACCGTCTCTAGTCCCTACCACTAGGCCACAGAGACAGCCATGAAAATCTTATGAAAATTCATACTTATAAACCTACTTTCAAAATTTTCAAAACAAAGTGTTGTGGTGTTGACCAAATGCTTTGCTTAATTGTTTTATTTATTTATTTTTTTTAATCATTCTTTCTCTTAGATTTCTGGTATTTTTTTAAAGCTAAGCATTGGCCCCTAAAATACTACAGTGGGCCCTGCAATGCTACCGTTGTCCCCTAGGGGCCCACTTGCCATTGGGCTACCTGGCCAGTCCGCCACTGTATGTATATATATTAAGATAAGCAGAACAAGTAAAATTCAATCAATTTTTTAAAATACATTAAAAAATATAATATAAATATTTACCTCTCCTAGTGGCCCTTACTGATCAGTTTCGCTTTGTAAAACCTCATAAATCCGATGGATTTATGATGGAAAACCAAAGCTCATCAGAGAAGCATTTTCCCTTCCTAGGGCTAAACGTCCCAGGAATGACAAAATATATAACCTCCTGCCAGCAAGTATCCCTGGACATATTAACTTCAATATGTATATATATATAGATATATATATATATACACACACACATATCATCATCATCATCGTTTAACGTCCATCTTCCACGCTAGCATGGGTTTGGACGGGAGTTTTCCCACTTGAGGCAAGATTGGTTGTCTTGCTCACATAGGACTGTCTGGCAGGTTTTCTACGGCTGGATGCCCTTCCTAACACCAACCACGTTTACAGTGTGGACTGGGAGGTTTTTACCGTGTTACTTACACGGCCACATTACAGCGTGGACTGTGTGTTTTTTGTCGTGACACCTATACGACCTCATTTATTTCGGACTGGATGTTGTGGTACCAACATAACTTTACATCGAAAGGGGTGGTGTGGATGGGGTGGGGGTAGTGGGACGGGGGTGCATTTTTGTTAAGAGGTGCTTACTGACTGTAGTAGGTTTCACTTTGTACTTAGGTAAGGCAGGTCTTCTCTATTACTGTGTAGCGCCAAAGATCTCGGTCCAGTGACATTGTCTTGGAGAGGTGTCAGTGTGTGAGGTCGGAATTTATCAAGTCGTCCCAGGTTTTTCTGGGTCTGCCTACTCCGTGGCTACCATCTATTTTTATCGCCCTGCACTTTTTTATATCATCATCATCATCATCATCAACGTTTAACGTCCGTGTTCCACGCTTGCATGGGTTTGGACGGGGGTAGTCCCACTTGAGGCAAGAGTGATTGTCTTGCTCGCATAGGACTGTCTGGCAGGTTTTCTACAGTTGGATGCCCTTCCTAACACCAACCACATTTACAGTGTGGGTCTGGGAGGTTTTTACCGTGTTGCCTACACGGCCACATTACAGCGTGGACTGTGTGTTTTTTTGTCGTGACACCTACACGATCTCATTTGTTTCGGCCTGGATGGCGCGGCACCAACATAACTTTACATAGAACGGGGTGGTGTGGATGGGGTGGGGGTGGTGGCGGGACGGGGTGTATTTTGTTAGAGATGCCTACTGGCAAGGCGGGTCTTCTCTGTTACTGAGTACCGCCAAAGGTCTCGGTCCAGTGACATTGTCTTGGAGAGGTGTATATATATATATATACATATATATATATATATATATATATATATATATATATATATACACATATATATATATACTTATATATATGTGCATATATGTATGTGTATTCATATATATATGTACACATATGTATGATTGTATATATATATATATATATATATATATATATATGTATATAAGCATGTGTGATTGTGTATGTGCATATATGTACATGTGTGTGTATAAACATATGCATATATTTATATGCATGTGTATGTGTTCTTTATACATGTGTGTATACTAGTGTATGAGTAGTACTTGTCTAGCTGATGAAGTAGAGCAGGTGACAGGGTGGAGTGAGGGCGTGGCTGGGTATTAAATGTAATAGGAATGAGAAGAGGGGAGGAACTGTTGGCATGAATCCCATTTAAAGCCTTACTAGAGAATGGTAGAGAATGGTAGAGAATGGTAGAGTAGCACATGGTAGCACTAGGAACCAGAAGTACTTCAACAAATACTAACACACATACATGCACATGTATATACATATATACTGTTATGTATATATATATATGTATATATATATATATGTATATATATATATATATATATATATACATGTACATATATATATATATATATAATGTAGGAGGTGAGTTTTATTGTAGTACAATAAAGCAATGCAGATATCGGATAAGAAGCACTCTACAGTTTGTGGGACTGGAGTATGCATAATATAAGATCAAAAGATGGTTAAAGGAGTTCCATATATTTTATTATGCGCATTTCAAAAACAAACATCATCAAGCAATAATATTTGATGAAAACACAAATATTATTGCTTGATGATGTTTGTTTTTGAAATGCGCATAATAAAATATATGGAACTCCTTTAACCATCTTTTGATCTTATATTATATATATATATATATATATATATATATATATATATATATATATACATATACATATATATATATATATATGTATATATACATAAATAAATATATACATATATATATATATACATATATCATCATTTTTCATTTCATTTTACGTCCACTTTTCCCTGCTTGCAAGGGTGGGACGGGAACTGATATATATATATATATATATATATACATATATATATATATACATATATATATATATATATACATACATATATATATATACATATATGCATAAATATATATATACATATATATATATACATACATATATATATATACATATATGCATAAATATATATATACATATATATATATATATACATACATATATATATATACATATATGCATAAATATATATATACATATATATATATATATACATAAATATATATATATACATATATATATATATACATACATATATATATATACATATATGCATAAATATATATAAATACATATATGTATATATATAAATATATACGTGTGTGTATATATGCACACATGTTCACACATACACATATATATCTATATGTGTCTGTAACTGTATATGTGTATGTGTGTGTATATATATATATATATATATATATATATATATATATATATATATATATATATCAGAATGGAAGGGGTAAGACCATTACTCTCGAGAGTACTCAATACTTGGGCCAGTAGAGTGGGTAATATGAAAAATTCGGGACCCTGACTATAGTTCAGATCCAGCTGTTGAGACGGCAGGAGTTCAGCCGTAGGGGTCCCGAAATGTTCATATATATATATATATATATATATATATATATATATATATATATATATATATATAGATATAATAACTAGAAATTGATTAACATATAAATAAACATGAATAATCACAGGAGATATTATATTATAAGTTATCTATTTTTGAAGTTCTGGATAACTTTATTTAGTTACTACCTAGCTATGTGTGCTTACACACTTGTAAAAATTATCTCCTCTGATTATTCATGTTTATTTATATGTTAATCAATTTCTAGG
>OZ024753.1:45250909-45260909 GCA_964016885.1 Eledone cirrhosa
ATACATATAGACAGGCACACACATACATATAGACAGACACACACACATACATATAGACAGACACACACACATACATATAGACAGGCACACAGATACATATAGACACACATACACATACATATACACACACAGGCACACAGATACATACATATACACACAAGCAGACTGAGACACACACACAGATGTAGTTGTGTTACCAACGCACAGCCCCCCCCCCCCCCCCGCCACACACCCAGCTATTCATTGACAGCTGAGAGACTTACACAAAGTCAGTCAGACAGACAGACAGACAGATTAAGAGACTGACAGTCAGGCAAGCAGATCAACTGACAGATAGACAGACAGACAGACAGAGAATCAGACAGACAGACAGTCAGACATTCAGACAGACAGACAGACAGACAGACAGACAGACAGACAGAGAATCAGACAGACAGACAGACAGACAGACAGACAGACAGACAGACAGACAGACAGACAGACAGACAGACAGACAGTATAGCTCACGTTAGGGCTAAACCACAACATACAGATCCTCTGACATCCAGAAACTTCCAACTTATTTTGTTTGTAAATAGTCGAAAGATCAAACGTCCTGTCTTGTGTCTGTTACTGTCCCATGTGAACTGGACCTATGGGTATCGACCTTAAATATACTGAAACCATGATGACCTCCACTGGTCAACTGATAAGAGGGGACTGTCCTCTGTTTTGTCCATCTTTTCCATTGTTTTTGAGCACCTTTTTTGTATTTATTTTGTATGATGTTCGCCACATGGGAGACTTTTTCCAAATTAGGTTGTGTCAGTTACAATAACATCAGTGATAAATAAACATGTAATACATATACATGGCACAGGAAAACATGGAAAGGCTGGCCACATGGATACTTCCTGGTCAGTGTCAGCCAGATATATATATATATATATATATCAGATATATATATATATATATATATATATATATATATATATATATATATATGTATGTGTGTGTTTGTGTCTGTGTAAGTATGTCATCATCATTTTACATCCGCTTTTCCCTGCTTGCAAGGATGGGGCAGGTCCAATTGTATCTGTGTGTGTGTGTGTGTGTGTGTGTGTAAATAGATAGATGTATAGATAGATACATATATATATATATATATATATATATATATATATATAGACAGAGTTAGTGAGATATAAGACAACCCAAGTGTGTTACATAATACAGTATTTTCCATATCATATCTCAGATATAATCACTACCCCCCCCCCATATCTCAGATATAATCACTACCCCCCCATATCTCAGATGTAATCACTACCTCCCCATATCTCAGATGTAATCACTACCCCCCCCCCCCCCATATCTCAGATGTAATCACTACCCCCTCCCCCCTACTCTAATTATCCCAGTTTTAGGGAACCAGACAGAAACTTGTCTGAATATTTAAATAACAATGGAACCAGCTGGTTCCAACCTTACTCTAGCTTGGAAGAAAATGGTCCTCCTGGGCCTCATTTTCATAGAAGACCTCTGATATAATGGCACATAGAGGGCGTTAGTGGTGTCTTCATGTTAATTTATACATTACATATTGTACACTGTGTTAATAGTCCTGTTGATGTTGTTGTTGTTGTTGTTGTTGTTGTTGTTGGTGTTGTTGGTGGTGGTGGTGGTGGTGGTGGTGGTGGTGTAATGGTGGAGGTGGTGTTCTGGTTGTTGTTGTAGATGATGATAGTGGTGGTGGTGGAGTTGTTGTAGATGATGATGGTGGTGGAGTTGTTGTAGATGATGATGGTGGTGGAGTTGTTGTAGATGATGATGGTGATGGTGTTGTTGTAATGTTGGTGGTGTTGCAGTGGTGGTGGTGGTGTTGTAGTGGTGGTGGTGGGGTGGTGTTGACCACACCAGACACCACATTAACACCCTCTACCCCACCAACACCCTACCCTGCCCCTACCAGTAGACACAAGACCACCCCCCACACCACCCACCCCCACCCCAGACAACTAGGTAAACAAGGGGAGGGGGTGTAACCAGCCAACCATAAATCTTCAGTGAGTTGGTCAGGATTGGGGGAGGTGGGGGAGGATATGGAGGGGTGGATGGGGGTAAGGTTAGATGGAGGGAGGGAGGTAGAGGGGGTGAGACAGGGGGTGAGGGGGATGAGACGGAGGGAGTGGTGGAGGGGATGAGACGGAGGGAGTGGTGGAGGGGATGAGACGGAGGGAGTGGTGGAGGGGATGAGGCGGAGGGAGTGGTGGAGGGGATGAGACGGAGGGAGTGGGTAGGGGGGGTGAAGGTGGAGATAGGGAAGTCACTCAGTTGCATCAACTCCCCCACCCACACACACACCCCACCTCACAGTCTACATTGTGACAACAAAACAACAATATATGAAACAAAGAATCGGATGAGTGATGTGGTGGCCGTGGGGTGAGGGTGGTGTGGTGGCGGTGGTGGTGTAGAGGGTGGTGTAGGGTGGTGTGGGGGTGGGGGTGGATGTAGGGAGAGAGGAGGAGGTGGATGTGGTGGAAGTGTTTGGAAAGTTTGAAATTTTCTGATTGTCTGGGGTTGGTCCCTATGAGGGGTGGTGGTGGTGGTGATGGTGGTGGTGGGGGTAGGGGGTGATGAGAGGTGATGGTGGGGGATGGTATTATTTTTTTATTGTTTAATTTGATTATTTTAAATTTATTTTTAATCTGTTTTGTTATATTTTTAATATTGTTTAAGTGGAGGTTTTACTCCCTAAAATTTGGAGTTTCCCCCCAAAACAATTGTAAAGAAATAACTATTGAATTGTTGTTTCAGTTAAAATTAGGGATCCGATCATAAAGTGAAAATATAAAATTATATAAAAATAAAATTAAAGGATCACCATAATAAAGACAAAATATAAAATGACCAAATGTGCTGACCTAATGGACGCCCTTTATATAAGATGTCCCCTGGTTTTATAAGGACATTGTGAGACAAAATATAGTTTTTGTATATTTCTTGGTGAATTTATTAAAAGTTATTTCAAATAACAACAGCAAAATACTTATTTACTAATTGAGGCAGAAAGCAGGTTAGTCCATTCCATTAAAACCCCAGTATATGACTGGTACTTTATTTTATCTATACCAGGAGCATGAAAGGTAAAAATATATTAAATAGACCTTACCTCTGTCTTCTTACTTTTATGTTTAGTACCATTACTAGCACTGGTATATACCAACACTAACAACACTACAACTGCCACAGTCACTAACAACACCACCACCACCAACACCACCACGACCATCACATCCACCACCACCAACACCACCACGACCATCACATCCACCACCACCAACACCACCACCACCATCACATCCACCACCACCAACACCACCACCACCATCACATCCACCACCACCAACACCACCACCACCATCACATCCACCACCACCAACACCACCACCACCACCATCACATCCACCACCACCAACACCACCACCACCATCACATCCACCACCACCAACACCACCACCACCACCAACACCACCACGACCATCACCGCCACCACCATTACCATCAACACCACTACTACCATCACCACTACCATCACTAACAATAACAACTGCCATGACAACAAACACAACAATGGGAACAACCACAACCACAACAGCAACAACAACAATGACAACAACAAACTAAACTCCACTGGTTTCAATTGCCTGGGAAATATGAAGTGTGACAATTTGGTATTGACTCATAGTGATGGTTGTGGTGGGGGTGGGGTTGGGGTGGGGGTGACAGGGGGGTGACAGGGGGTGTGACAGTGGGGGGGGCAGTTTGGTTACAGTGGGGGATGACAATGGTGGGGGATAACAGTAGTGGTGGTGGGGGTGACAGTGGTGGTGGTGGGGGTGACAGTAGTGGTGGTGGGGGTGACAGTAGTGGTGGTGGTTGTGGTAGTAGTAGTGGTGGTAGTGAAGTCGGCAATGTTGTCTTCTTCTGCACCCCCACTCCCCACCAACCACCCCACCGACTCTTACAAATCCTTCTCCCCCTCCCTCCCCCCCACCACCACTAAGTCTTTCCCAATCCCAGATAGAATCCCAGAAGATCCCATTTCTCTGGAGGGAAGGTATGGTACCTTCAGGATTATCAGAGGTAGTGGGGGTGGGGAAGAGGGGGGTGGAGTTGGAGAAAGGGGTAGAGAGTGAGACAGAGAGAAGGAGAGACAGAGAGAGAGGGAGAGAGTTAGGAAGGTGGAGAGAGAGAGAAGGAAGAGAGAAAGAGTTAGGAAGGTGGAGAGAGAGGGGGAGGAGAGAGGAGATAAGGAGAGAGACAGGGTGTGTGTATGAAAATAGAACCAATTCAAGTTTCATTTTCCAGTTATGATTGTGACATATATACATTATATAGCACACACACACATATATATATATATACACACTATATAGCTCACACACACACATATATATATACACACTATATAACACACACACATATATATATATATTTATATATACACATATATATACACACACACACACACATATATATATACACACTATATAACACACACACACATATATATATATATTTATATATACACATATATATACACACACTATATAGCTCACACACACGCATATATATATACACACATATATATACACACTATATAGCTCACA
Organism: Eledone cirrhosa; assembly: GCA_964016885.1. Taxonomy (NCBI): domain Eukaryota; kingdom Metazoa; phylum Mollusca; class Cephalopoda; order Octopoda; family Eledonidae; genus Eledone; species Eledone cirrhosa. The sequence goes on from OZ024753.1 coordinate 45,255,565, forward strand.
CACGCATATATATACATATATAGATATGTATGTATGTATGCACATTATATAGCACACAGACATATATATATATATATATATATATATATATATATATATATATATATATATATATATATATATGTATATATATATATATACTACCAGCCGAAATACGATTCTCGCTGAATTTATATTTTTATATATATATATATATATATATATATATATCTGCACTATCAACAAGTGTTTTTTTAGCCTTCATATCATGTTCTCCTGTTTTATCTGATGAAAACACAAATATTATTGTTTGATGATGTTTGTTTTTGAAATGCGCATAATAAAATATATTGAACTCCTTTAACCATCTTTTGATCTTATATTATATATATATATATATATATATAGATAGATAGATATATATACACACTACATTCAAATACTACTCACACACACATATATATATACATATATATAGGAACCAGTAAAACCCCGACAGCTGAGCTCAAGCCGTTTTGACGGCTAATTCAGAATTAGCCGTCGAAACGGCTTGAGCTCAGCTGTCGGGGTTTTACTGGTTCCTATTACCCACTCTACTACCTCAAGTATTGAGTACTTTGGTGCGTTATGGTCCACCTGGTTCCTTACCACATTTCCTTCGTTATACATATATATATATATTTGAAAATGTGAGAGTCCCAAAGCCAGACATTGACAATAGTAACAGTTAATTACTATATATAATAGTTGAGGAAATTTGGTAAATTATATTTCCAGTTGACTATATGAGAGGTTAACATGTGACCCACTGTCCAGTTGACTATATGAGGGGTTAACATGTGACCCACTGTCCAGTTGACTATATGAGGGGTTAACATGTGACCCACTGTCCACTTGACTATATGAGAGGTTAACATGTGACCCACTGTCCACTTGACTATATGAGGGGTTAACATGTGACCCACTGTCCAGTTGACTATATAAGGGGTTAACATGTGACCCACTGTCCAGTTGACTATATGAGGGGTTAACATGTGACCCACTGTCCAGTTGACTATATGAGGGGTTAACATGTGACCCACTGTCCACTTGACTATATGAGGGGTTAACATGTGACCCACTGTCCAGTTGACTATATGAGGGGTTAACATGTGACCCACTGTCCAGTTGACTATATGAGGGGTTAACATGTGACCCACTGTCCAGTTGACTGGAGTGCATCTAAAATCAGATGGATGTAAAGGTAACTCTTTGACTACACAACCATACCTTCATCTGAGAGGTGAGGTATCAGGTATGGCTGTGTGGTTGAAGAGTTAGCTACCACCCTGTATTAACTTACTATAACTTAAAGCTAACTCTTTGACTACACAACCATACCTACATCTAAATATAAATAAGTTTGTAGAATGAACGATGTGAAATTCAATATAGATTTCTCTATCAGTTGTTCTCCATGGCTGCTAGGATTTGGTTGGTTCTATCTGGAAATATCATTAGAACCATGTTAAGAACCATTCTGTAGAATCACTGCTCAAAGACATCAAACTAAGACAGACACACACACACAAGAAAAAGTAAGCCTTGTGAGTAGAATTTGGTAGTTGGAAACTGTAGAAGCTTATCATATATGTGTGTGTGAGTATATGAGTGTATGTGTGTGTGTATGTGTGTGTGTGTGTGTGTGTGTGTGTGTGTGTGTGCGTGTATGTGTGTATGTATGAGTGTGTGTAAGTGTGCATATGTGTGCATACACACATGTCTGTGTATGTTTATGTTTGTGTCTATGTCTGTGCTATGTTCTGTAACTTAGCAGTTTGACAAGAAAACATCGATAAAACAAATGCCAGACTTGAAAGAAAATTAGACCATTACTGGGGTCGATATGATCAACTACATTCCTTTAAGGCAGTGCCCCAGCATGACCACAACCACATAACTGTAACCAGCAAAACAATAAAGTTATATAGTTCTTATTACATGAATTAATTTGTTTAATCTTATGTCCTTTATTGTATAAACTTTTGTACTGGTAAAGTGATTAAACGATTAACATTACTAAGTTAATTTCATCTTATTTACCTTATGTTAATTCATTCTAATTAACAACATTTAGACTAATTACTAAGCTGTTTTAGTTAAATATTAACTTTGATGATAAACTACTGGGTGGTAGGAGAAGTGGAAGAAATGTTGAACTGGGACTTAATTGGTAATAATAGTTAAAGAAGAGGTCATATAATAGTTAAAGAAGGGTCATATAATAGTTAAAGAAGGGTCATATAATAGTTAAAGAAGGGGTCGTATAATAGTTAAAGAAGGGGTCGTATAATAGTTAAAGAAGGGGTCGTATAATAGTTAAAGAGGGGTCGTATAATAGTTAAAGAAGGGGTCGTATAATAGTTAAAGAAGGGTCATATAATAGTTAGAGAAGGGTCATATAATAGTTAGAGAAGGGTCATATAATAGTTAAAGAAGGGGTCGTATAATAGTTAAAGAAGGGTCATATAATAGTTAAAGAAGGGTCATATAATAGTTAAAGAAGGGGTCGTATAATAGTTAAAGAAGGATCATATAATAGTTAAAGAAGGGGTCATATAATAGTTAAAGAAGGGGTCGTATAATAGTTAAAGAAGGGGTCGTATAATAGTTAAAGAAGGGTCATATAATAGTTAAAGATGGGTCATATAATAGTTAAAGAAGGGGTCGTATAATAGTTAAAGAAGGGTCATATAATAGTTAAAGAAGGGGTCGTATAATAGTTAAAGAAGGGGTCATATAATAGTTAGAGAAGAGTCGTATAATAGTTAGAGAAGGGTCATATAATAGTTAGAGAAGGGTCATATAATAGTTAAAGAAGGGTCATATAATAGTTAAAGAAGGGGTCGTATAATAGTTAAAGAAGGGGTTGTATAATAGTTAAAGAAGGGTCATATAATAGTTAGAGAAGGGTCATATAATAGTTAGAGAAGGGTCATATAATAGTTAAAGAAGGGGTCGTATAATAGTTAAAGAAGGGGTCATATAATAGTTAGAGAAGGGTCGTATAATAGTTAGAGAAGGGTCATATAATAGTTAGAGAAGAGTCATATAATAGTTAGAGAAGGGTCATATAATAGTTAGAGAAGGCGTCATATTATAGTTAAAGAAGGGGTCATATTACAGCAAGAAGGGGTAATATTACCAAGGAGTCAGCTAAGGTGTTAATCTCTCTGAAAGGGTTTGATGCAATAAAAAATAAACAAGCAAACAAAAGTATCTGATATCAGATCCAACCACTGGAAACAGTGGAAACAGTCTTTCCATTGCTAATATTATCAGCTTGTCACAACTGTTGACAGAGATGGAATTTGAACTGAGAATATACAGAGTTGGGGGTGAAATACCACATAGCATCTTGTCAAACTCTTTAACTCTACCATTCCATCACCCCAGGACTGGTTCTTGATTTACTGATTCTGAAAGGATGAAAACCAAACTAGGTTTTGTCAAGATTTGACCTCATATCACGGTAAACTGGATCAAACTAGGTTTAGTCAAGGTTTGAACTCATATCACAGTAAACTGGATCAAACTAGGTTTAGTCAAGGTTTGAACTCATATCACAGTAAACTGGATCAAACTAGGTTTAGTCAAGGTTTAAACTCATATCACAGTAAACTGGATCAAACTAGGTTTTGTCAAGGTTTGAACTCATATCACAGTAAACTGGATCAAACTAGGTTTAGTCAAGGTTTGAACTCATATCACAGTAAACTGGATCAAACTAGGTTTTGTCAAGGTTTGAACTCATATCACAGTAAACTGGATCTAACTAGGTTTTGTCAAGGTTTGAACTTATATCACAGTAAACTGGATCAAACTAGGTTTAATCAAGGTTTGAACTCATATCACAGTAAACTGGATCAAACTAGGTTTTGTCAAGGTTTGAACTCATATCACAGTAAACTGGATCAAACTAGGTTTTGTCAAGGTTTGAACTCATATCACAGTAAACTGGATCAAACTAGGTTTAGTCAAGGTTTGAACTCATATCACAGTAAACTGAATCAAACTAGGTTTTGTCAAGATTTGAACCCATTTCACAGTAAACTGGATCAAACTAGGTTTTGTCAAGATTTGAACCCATTTCACAGTAAACTGGATCAAACTAGGTTTTGTCAAGATTTGAACCCATTTCACAGTAAACTGGATCAAACTAGGTTTAGTCAAGATTTGACCTCATATCACGGTAAACTGGATCAAACTAGGTTTTGTCAAGATTTGAACCCATTTCACAGTAAACTGGATCAAACTAGGTTTTGTCAAGATTTGACCTCATATCACGGTAAACTGGATCAAACTAGGTTTAGTCAAGGTTTGAACTCATATCACAGTAAACTGGATCAAACTAGGTTCTGTCAAGGTTTGAACTCATATCACAGTAAACTGGATCAAACTAGGTTTTGTCAAGGTTTGAACTCATATCACAGTAAACTGGATCAAACTAGGTTTTGTCAAGGTTTGAACTCATATCACAGTAAACTGGATCAAACTAGGTTTTGTCAAGATTTGAACCCATTTCACAGTAAACTGGATCAAACTAGGTTTTGTCAAGGTTTGAACTCATATCACAGTAAACTGGATCAAATACTAAGACATTCAATCCGCCACCCTAACAACTCTGCCAAAGTTAATTCAATCAACTACAATAACAAAGCAATCTTCTGGAATAATTAACCATTAACAACATCAAAAGAAAATCAATTACAAAGGCCTCTACTCCAGCGTTTATCAACCTTTTAAGGATGCAATACAACATTTATTTCACTAAAAATGGAGTGATATTGGCAGAGTTGTTTGAGAATTGAAGGAATAGCCTCGTAGTATTTATTCTGGATTTTTATATTCTGAATTTAAATTGCAGCCAAGGTCAACTTAACTTTCATCCTTTTGTGGTCGATAAAATAAACTAGCTGTCAGAATAAAGGATAATATATTAATAAGGGTGTCAGACAAAGAGGGAATCGTGTTGGGTTTTATTCAGGTTGCTTATATCCAGATTTGTATGAGTGTCAGAAAAAGAGGGAATCTTGTAGGGTTTTGACTCAGGTTGCTTATATTCAGAGTTCAAATTCCACTGAGGTCAGGTTTGTCTTTCATAGTTTTAAAGTCAACAAAACAAATTACCATTCCGATCAGAGAATTAATAGAGTTGTTAGAATATCAGATGACTTATGTGATATTTCTCCCAACTCCTTACAATCTAAATACAATTCCCATCGAGGTCAACTTTACTATTCATTATTTTATTGGGAGGGGCAAGGATTGGCAGTATTGGTAGAGTGTCGGACACCATGCATCGTAGCATAGAGTTACGGCCCTTG
>OZ024753.1:45265909-45275909 GCA_964016885.1 Eledone cirrhosa
AAAGGTTGGCTAGGTCACCACACACTGAGTGAGTCAGTACCTAAACAGTTCTACTGGTTACTAATGTGTGTGTGTGTGTGTGTGTGTGTGTGTGTGTGTGTGTGTATATATATATATATATATATATATATGGAGGCACATGGCTTAGTGGTTAGAGCATTGGCCTTGCAATCAAAAGGTTGTGAGTTCAATTCTCAGACTGGGTGATGTGTTGTTTCCTTGAGCAAGACACTTTATTTCACATTGCTCCAGTTTACTCAGCTGTAGAAATGAGATGATAGAGACTGAGGTCCCTATCATTCCACTGCAAAGTGGTCGTGGAGGTGCCACAGCAAAAAAGCACCCACACTCACTGTAAATGAGGTTGGTGTTAGGGAGGGCATCCAGCTGTAGAAATCAAGCCAGCATCAGTTCCCGTCCCACCCTTGCAAGCAGGGAAAAGTGGACGTATGATGATGATGATATGTTCTTTTATATAATTATTCCGTTCTATAATTGTTTCAATAAAATCCGCTTTAAGAACATTACGTAATTACTTAACAATTGCTTACATAATTTCTCAACTTAATAACAGCCCACCTCATCGTGAATGTGTAATAATAATTCATGAGAAATTTTTAGGAACTTTAGTTTATATAAATAACTAAAAATCAATTAAAACAGAGGCAAATGTTCAATTTGATGGAAAATTTAATAGCAAAATTGTAACTTTTCATACCTGATTCACCTTATCAATATCACCTTATTAGAGCTTCCTATATTTTCTATGTACCTCATAATCTCTCAGTGCTTCAAGAATACAAATTGTTTGTTTTTCACTTTAATTGAAGATAGATAGATAGATAGATAGATAGATAGATAGATAGATAGATATATGTATGTGGGTGTGTGTATTCTTCAGCAAAATGTGAGATAATAAACCAATGCCTTTTACAGAGAAATAAACTAACAAAGATTTAAGTAAAATGTCAGATTTTGGTGATTGTGGGTGGGTGTAGGGGTGGGGAGGGTATATATTGTTTATGGTTGTTGTTTTGTTGGGGTATTTTGTGTAACATATCACACATACATATTACACATACCTATATATATATATATATATATACTATATACACACACCAATATATACACATACTCATATATATATATATATATATATATATATATACAAGTCCAACCCTTGCTTGCAAGGAAAGTGGATGGTATAAACAATGATGATGATATATATATATATATATATATATATATATATATATATATATATATATATATATATATATATACATATATATATACATATATATATAAATGTATTTAATATATATATGTGTATGTAATCTGTGTGTATAAAGTCGAACCCTTGCTAGCTAGCTGGGAGAGCAGACATTAAAATGATGCTGATATATATATATATATATATATATATATATATATATATATATATATATATATATATATATATATATATATATGTGTGTATAGTGTATATATAACATCAGGCTTGTTATCTTTCTATTCCCCTTCACTAATCATTTAATTTCTAAAACTCTTTCCATTTCTAAAATATTTATTTAAGATTTTATATATTCATAAAATATCAGCTGTCACCACACTGTAATTATATACATTTCCTTCTGTGTGTGTGATATATGTATGTACACATGTATGTTTGTTCTCCTGGTTTTATTATTTTACAAGACATGTTTACACACACACACACATCACCCTCATCAGCTCTCAAACCAGCAAAATGGTTTCGCACAATTTAATTGAAAGTACCATTTTAAAATGCTGGATCGTGCAACGGAAAAATAAATCTTTTTGCTGGTATGATATCATCATCATCATCATCATCACGTGTGTGATAAAAGAAACAGCACAGATAGAAGGACGAAAGAAAACAAATAAAATAAAATAATGGGCTGGTGGACCTCAATCTGAGATGTCTGACCTAAATAGAAAGCTAATGATAGTTATGATAAAGTTAAAACAATGTTGTCTCTGAGATGAAGCAGTCTGTAGTTGAATACATATGAAAATGAGAAAACTCATCGCTAGAACAACTGTTAAAGACAGTATTTAAAAATGCCCTAGAATGGCCATATTTCAATATGGCCTCCCTACGACTCTCTCAAAAGTTATGGGTTCATACTTACAAACATATTGTAAATAACTATATATTATATAAATATCGAGTTTGAGATATGAGTGTATTAGAATTCGTAAGAAAATAGGAAAACTCAGCGTAAGGAAGCTGTTAAAACAGCAAAATACTGTCAAAGCTTTTTGCCACCTTATCTCCCCATTGCCCCAGGAGGGGTCACCCTAGCTCCATATTTCCATACTGGGTGATTGAAGCTCCCCAGTTCCATAGTGTGCCACCCTAGTCCCGCTGTGCCATCCCCACTGTCATAGGGGTCACCCTGCAATATGACCAGATACTATATATATATATATATATATATATATATATATATATACGGGGTAACAAATAATAGTTAAATGCAGTCCACCTAGGTAAAGTCCAGTTATGGTATTCCAGGTAGTGGATGATATTGTGATTAAACCTTTTTTGTATAGCAAACCATGTCAACCTTCTTTCCTGATTTATTATATATATATATATATATGCGTGTGTGTGTGTGTGTAGAAGTTCTATTTAAATTGTTGGGATACAACAAGCAAATATTTTTATAACTGATATAAAGCACTCAACAAATTATTGGAGTAAATATACGATATTAACAAATGGAAACTATATTTATAAAACCATATTTATTTCATTATACATATTTCAAGGACAGCAAGTTAAATTATGGTGTGCTTTCATCAGATAAAATATAATATAGAGCAGTTTTATAAATAAATATTGACATACCCTTAAAGAATGCGACCATTTCTGTTGGAAGCTCCCAGATAGTGGGGTTATATATATATATATATATATATAATTCAAAATGTTAACAAAATAGATATTCTTGTGATCAAGTATATTTTATTATACATATTTCAGAGGTACTGAGTTAAGTTCAACAGTACGTCCTCATCAGATAAAATAAGATGATGCATGACATACCCTGACATACTCTCTCTCTCTGTCTGTGTGTGTGTCTGTGTCTCTCTCTTTGTCTGTGTGTGTGTATATGTGTGTCTGCGTGTGTGTGTCTGTGTCTGTGTATATGTGTGTGTGTATGTGTGTCTGTGTATGTGTGTCTGTGTATGTCTGTATGTGTGTGTCTGTATGTATCTGTGTGTCTGTATGTGTCTCTGTGTGTATGTGTGTGTATGTGTGTGTCTGTGTGTATGTGTGTGTATGTCTGTATATGTCTGTATGTGTCTGTGTATGTCTGTGTCTGTGTGTCTGTATGTGTGTATGTGTGTATGTGTATGTGTGTGTATGTGTGTGTGTGTATGTGTGTATGTCTGTATGTGTCTGTGTATGTCTGTATGTCTGTATGTGTGTGTGTCTGTGTGTGTGTATGTCTGTATGTATGTCTGTATGTGTGTGTGTGTGTGTCTGTATGTCTGTATGTGTGTGTGTGTGTCTCTCTCAAAATACTCTAAGTATCCAAGAGCCCCTACCCTGATATGTTATTACATCATAACTGTTGAGCAACATTTCAATATTTCAATGTGGGAGGTCGTCCACCTTTTGCACATAGTCTCCCCTATAGGGTCACTGGACCTGCTAAACATAGCAGTCAAGTCTCCATCAAACTACACCCTAACTCACTCATTCATAACCTTTTGGTTTGCCTCATGACCCCTGCTGACCCTCAACATAAAAGCATATTTACCCTTAAATACAAGGGTAGGCTGAAAAGTTTATATGCTGACTATGAAGGAGTGATGCTAGAGCTGTGAAATCTTGCATGCGTTAATTTCAACTCTTCTTATCAATAACTGCATTGTTTCTTTCTAGGGATTATGTTGAAAAATAAACCCCATTTGGTCATTCCATGAGAGTATCTTGGTCAGTCTATGAACTTTTTTCAGAGGCTGACCAAGATACTCTCATGGAATGACCCTCGTAGATACAACAACACCAATAACAAGAATAATGTATATGTGTGTATATATATGTGTGTGTATGTGCATGAGTGTGTACGTATGTGTGTATGCGTGAGTGTGTGTATGTGTGTGCATGTATATGTATGTGTGTGGTGTGTATGTGTGTGTGATGTATGTGTGTGTATGCGTATTGTGTGTGTGGTGTGTATGGTGTGTGGTGTGTGTATGTGTGTGTGATGTATGTATGTGTATGCGTGTGTGTGTGTGTATGTGTGGGTGGTGTGTGTGTGTATGTGTGCGTGGTGTATATATGTGTGTGGTGTGTGTGTGTGTATGTGTGTGTGATGTATGTATGTGGTGTGTGTATGTGTGTGTGATGTATGTATGTGTATGTGTGTGTGCGTGTGTATGTGTATGTGTGGTGTGTGTGTGTGTATGTGTGTGGTGTATATATGTGTGTGTGTGTTTACTACCGCCATTCCTGCTAATGTTGTTATCTCTCTATACACATGTTATATAATATAAACACACTGGATCAGAATCTTATTGTCAGCATAACTTACTGTTTATTTAGTCTTGAAATATATTATATATATATTATATATGTATATATATATATATTATATATATATATATATATATATTATATATATATTATATATGTATATATATATATATATATATTATATATATATATATATATTATATATATATATATATTATATGTATAATATATAATATGTATAATATATATATGTATAATGTATAATGTATAATATATATATGTATAATATATATATATATTATATATGTATACATATATGTCCACCTCGTCCAACAGAGTGGTTGAGAGAGAGAGTGGGGGGGGAGACTGAGAGAGGGGGGAGGGGGAGTGAGAGGGAGGGAGATATAGAGACATAGAGAGAGAGAGAGACTGACAGAGAGGGAGAGATAGAGGGGGATATAGATATAGAGAGGCAAAGAAAGACATATATATATATATATATATATAGAGAGAGAGAGATAGAGAAAGAGAAAGGGATGGGGGCAAAGAGACAGGGAGAGACATAATGAGAGGGCGGGTAAACAGATATAGTGAGAGACACCAGAGAGAGATAAACATATATATATATATATATATAGAGAGAGAGAGAGAGAAAGAGAAAGACACAGAGAGAGGGAGATGACACAGTGTGGAATTCCAGGGATAAAATGTTCCATGGAGAATGTATTTATCTTCTCCATGTTATTCAGAGTTGTAGAGTCTTTAGAATCAAACAAGACATGACTGTTACAAGACATGAATCTTACAATACAAGAACGGACATTCTTAATCTTTTTCACAATAAAGGATCTCTTTTAGTGAAATATATTTTCCCACGGACCCCTTTACTACAATTATTTCCCTCCCAGATTGTTATACAATGACAATAATAATTGAAACAGAGAAATATTGACTTAAAAAAGAATGGAGTAGATTTTATGTTTTTATAACAATATTCTTAAAATATTTAACAGACCCCCTCAAATACTGACTCTGTGGGTCCCTAGGGGTTTGTAGAACCCATTTTGGAAACCTGCTGTTATAAGTTAACATCATTATTACTCCAATATTCCATTGTACAAAACCAATGTCTTCAGAATTTTGTTTATTTTATTTAATCTCAACTTTCAGTAACTTCTTTCAGATCTTCCCAAGACACAGGCGCAAGGGATTTCATCTAACACACACACACATATTTGTGTCATCATCACCATCATCATTTTACGTCCACTTTTCCCTGCTTGCAAGGGTGGGACAGGTCCTATTCAGCACAGCATCTCTCCACTTGTCACAGTCCTTCGTCATCTCCTCCGTGAGTTTCAGCGATCTGAGGTCTGCTCTCACCAGAAACAGTTCTGTATGAGCAAGACCCGATCCTCTGATCCAACCTGCCTCAAGTGGGACAACCCATCTAACCCATGCTAATGTGGAAGGTGGACATTAAATGGCAATGATGATGACATATATATATATACATACATATATATATTATATATATATATATATGCTGATGTCCATCTTTGTCTGATCAGTGGGTTTATATGTCCTGTTATCATTAGTTTATTTTATTTAGTTAAAGTTATGGCAAAGTCTTCTAATTAAATTTTTAAACACTGCTCACCACTTTCTAAACATGTTCTTGATAATAAATATTGACAATATATTGGTATCACTTACCTGAACTTCATAATAAATAACAAAGACGTCCTCTTATATAGCCCTAGGGTAAAATCCTGATAATTGTTGGTCTGATTATTTCGGGTTTATCTTCCAATGAAGAAAACCTAGAAAAAGAAGAAAGTGTTGCATTAGAAAATGTTGGAATTTAGTAAAGTGTTGTGACATGGTGACACTGGTGTGAAACATGGTGACACTGGTGTGTAACATGGTAACGCTGGTTTGTAACATGGTAACACTGGTGTGTAACATGGTAACGCTGGTTTGTAACATGGTAACACTGGTGTGTAACATGGTAATGCTGGTTTGTAACATGGTGACACTGGTGTGTAACATGGTAATGCTGGTGTGTAACATGGTGACACTGGTGTGTAACATGGTAATGCTGGTTTGTAACATGGTGACACTGCAATTCTATATATTACAAACAAAACCTGGTAAAAAGAAACTAAAAAAGTGTAAAGATAATTGAAGAAGAAGAAGAAGAAGAGAGGATGGAGAAGATGCACTCAATAAGTTTATAGATGTTAGATGGATGAAAGTAGGGCAGGATGTTGGCAGAGTTCTTGGGGATGCAAATGACTGAGAATGAAAGTCACAACATCAAGAAGAAGAACAACAACAAAGGGTGTGATGGGGGGGGGGGGGGGGGCATGATTCAGCCGCTGGACTATGGCCATTCTGGAGCAGCACCTTACGATGTTTAAAGAAAGGATGTGCCTATATTTCTTTATGAATTACCTTTGATAGTCTTTGAAATAGTTGTGATAATGTTGTGAAGAAAGTAATCAAATACAAGATTAGAAGGAGAGGTAGTGAGAGGTGTGGGTTGTGTTGGGGGCGGAGGGTGAAGAACCACAGGTGTTGAAATCTCAGAAGGATTCTAATTAAGGAAATTGAAGTAGGTAAGTAGGTAGGTGGATGGGTATGGCTGGAAGTAGCTAAGTGGTGAAAGCCAAGTTTCCTTTTCTTTCATGTATGTGTGTGTGTATATGATATATGATATCATCATCATCATCATCAACATTATCAAAATAGTTATGTCCAGTTACGGTGCTAGTATGGGTTGGACAGGTTGTCATAACAGTCCAAGACCAGGTAAACCAGAAAATAACATCTTGATTATACATTCCATATATATATATATATATATGTATATATATATATATATATATATATACCCATGCTAGCGTGGAAGATAGACGTTAAACGATGATGATGATGATGATATGATATATATATATATATATATATATATATATATACATACATTCCATATATATATATACATATATTCTCTATATATACATATATATATACACATACATACATTCCATATATATATATATATATATATATATATATATATATATATACATACATTCTCTATATATACATATATATATACACATACATACATTCCATATATATATATATATATATATATATATATATATATATATATATATATATATGTATAATATATATATATATATATATATATATATATATATATTTTTATTTATATATATATATATATATATACATATACATTACATAATTACATATATATATATATATATATATATACATATATATATACACACACATACATTCCATATATATACACACATATATATTCATATTTCTTCTTTCCTATCTAGATAATTCTATAAATATAACCAGTTCCTGTAGACACGACATAGTATTTCACTCACTTCCACATAACTCCATCAACACCTGTAGATGTTTCCAATATGAAAAACTGTGTTGAGTGGATAAACAATCTGTCATACATACATACATACATTTATAGGAGACGATCGACTTTCGTCAAATCGGACCGAGGGAAGAGTGTTTCCGTTGGTCTTTCCACTTGCTAATACTATATATCGGTCGCAACTCCAGGTAGAAGGAGCAACGTGAAATGAAGTGTCTTGCTCAAGGACATAACGCATCGCCTGGTCCAGGAATCGAACTCACAACCTTACGATTGCGAATCCAATTCTCTAACCACTCAGCCACACGCCTTCTACATACATACATATCGTTTAACGTCCATTTTCCATGCTAGCATGGGTCTGTATATATATACATACATACATATATATATATATATACAGACCCATGCTAGCATGGAAAATGGACGTTAAACGATGGTAATGATGATAGATATATACACCCACACACGCACACACATATATATTCTTTTTATAAAACGTTTTTTCTTTTCCATTTCAGGTAGCTGCGCGCCATCATCCACTTTTCTAAAATATAAATCATACACAAAACGCCAGCACCAACAGTTTTGCAAGAGATGTCAACATGAAAGGACCTGTTATTTTTATCTAAAGACATTTTTTCAAAATTCCAACCCACCCGTCCCTTTAATCCATCTCATTTCTCATTCTTTCTTCTGATGAAGGACTAGTGACCGAAACGTCAAAACCCCCTTCCTGCTGTATCAAGCGTTAACCTAATATATCCCTTCAATATACTGTACCAATTGTGTTGTTATTTCTGTTTACCTTTTACATACATATATATACATATATATATATATATATATATATATATATATATATATATATATATATATGTATATTGATCACATCCTTCAGAAATAACGAAGCAAACACAACACAGTACAAGGAAGAAATATATTAGTTTAATGCTTGATATAGTAGTCTTAGGTAAGTTGATGTTACAGACACTAGTCCTTCATCAGAAGATAGAAAGAGAAATAAAAGATGAAATAGAAAGATAGAGAGTGAAAAGAAAAAAGAATGAAAAAAAAAATTGATAAAATAATACACGTGGATATTCAACACATATATATATATATATATATATATATATATATATATATCATCATCATCATCATCATCGTTTAACGTCCGCTCTTCCCTGATTGCAAGGGTGGGACTATATATATATATATCATCATTCATCATCATTTCATTTTACATCCGCTTTTTCCCTGCTTGCAAGGGTGGGACGGGAACTGATTCTGGCCTGATTTCTACAGCTGGATGCCCTTCCTAACACCAACCTCATTTACAGTGAGTGCTGGGTGCTTTTTTGCCGTGGCACCTCCACGACCACTTTACAGTGGAATGATAGGGACACTGGAGCAATGTGAAATAAAGTGTCTTGCTCAAGGAAACAACACATCACCCGGTCTGAGAATTGAACTCACAACCTTTCGATTGCAAGGCCAATGCTCTAACCACTAAGCCATGTGCCTCCATCCATATATATATATACACACACACACACACACACACACACACACACAATATGTTGAAAAGGTAACACACCAGAGAGAGGTATATAGTGCGTTATTTACAGGGAATAGCGAGGGCTTATGCCTCCATTAATTTATCGTGATATATATATATATATATATATATATATATATATATATATATATATATATATGTCATTCTTAATCTATATTGAATTTTAAGAGATTCAATACTTTGAAAATGAGGCACACACACACCCATGCGTACACACATGGAATGTATTACATTTTTTTTTTTGTAAAATTTCAAACTAAAGAAATTAAGGTGTAAATTATTTTCCATATGATCCCCTATAAATTAATATTGAGTACTACATAAATAATTAGTTAATTTGATAATTGTTTCTACTTTAGGCACAAGGCCAGCAATTACCCAGTGCATTACTGGTACTTTATTTTATCGACCCAGTAAGGATGAAAGGCAAAGTCAACCTCGGCGGGATTTAGTTAATTTAGTTAAT
>OZ024753.1:45288409-45303409 GCA_964016885.1 Eledone cirrhosa
AGGAGGGATCTAGAAGGTGTCTGGGTCTAATTGTAACTACATAGACATCTAAAACTTTGGTGAAGGCATGGTACATATACCAAGTCACACTCGATTGTGAGGGGGGGGGGGGGCTTTAGTAGTAATATGTATAAACACATACATGTTAATACATATACATACACACACACATGTACACATATACACACATGCAGACATATATACACTCACATGTAGATATATATACACATGTATACATACACACATATAGACATAGACACATGTAGACACACACACACACATGTAGACATATACACACATGTAGACATATATACACACACATGTAGACATATACACACATGTAGACATATATACACACACATGTAGACATATATACACACATATAGACATACACACACATGTAGACACGCACACATGTAGACATATATACATGTAGACATATATACATAAAATGTAGACATATATACAAACAGGTACACATAATCGCACACACATGTACACATATATATACACACATGTACACATATATACACACATGTACACATATATACACACACATGTAGACATATATATACACATGTAGGATGGTGATTGATGAATTAGTATACATGGGAGGGGGGGGGGTTATCTGGATAGAAGCTTAGGAATCAGTGATTACCAAAAGTGATTGACAGTGAAGGGGGTGTGGTGGGTGGGAGTGAGGGTGGAGATTGTGGTGGGTGGGATTAAGGAGTATATGGTGGGTGGGATTACGGATGGAGGGTATAGTGTGTGGGTGGGGTTAAGGTGTGGGGGGTATGTGTGGGGTGGGGTATGGTGTTGGGTATAGTGTGGGGTGGGGTTAAAGACTGAGGGTATAGTGTGTGGGATTATGGAGAATATGGCGGGTGTGGTTAAGTATAATATAGTGGGTGGGATTAAGTTGTTGTTTAGCCCCAGGTCAGCCCTGATCTAGCAGGGTGGTGCTAGAAATGACTGCACAGGTAAGAGTGGGGATGTCAACAAGTCCTCGGCTGTTGGAATATATTAGGGTAGAGATCCCATTAGGAGGGAGGACTTGTCTCTTGAAACTTTGCCTGAAATAATAATATTGAAATTATTGTGTACAGTGCTCAGGTGCACTACAACTTATCAAAGGTGTATGTATAGTACATAGAATAATGTAGAAATGTGAGGAAAGGGGACAGTGTAAGCAAGGTCCCTGAGCTTTTCCAGAACATTTGATTAACTACCTACAATGTCACGTGACCATTCAAATAATGTTGACTGTGTACCTAGATGATGATGATGATGATGATAGTGATGATTCTGAACATAATGATGATGATGATGATAGTGATATAGAAGACAAGACAAACCAGATGACTTACAAATATAACAAACAACCATCATCAGAAATATGTCTAACCTTTTAAACCAACTGTCAAACCATACCCTTCCTTGTGCGTGTGTGTATATATATATATATATATATATATATATAAATATATATATATATATATATATATGTATATATATATAAATATATATATATATATATATCACCCATAAACATACACAGATCCTCTTGCTTTCTCTTTATATACACATCCATCTATATAATCTAGTTGATGTATAAATGTGTGGTTTAGTGCATTTATATAAATAATGCAATTTGAGCTGGCTACAAATGTGTAATGTAGCATGACATGTATAAAGAAGCATGTGTAATGTTGTCAGGAATGTATATACACATGTATGTATGTAGGTATGTTTACATGTGAATGTATGTATGTGTACACATGTATGTATGTAGGTATGTGTACCTATTTCTGTATGTACACGTGTGAATATGATATATATATATGTGTGTGTGTGTGTGAGAGTGTGAGAGTGTGTGTGAGAGTGAGAGAGAGTGTGAAGGCATGTGGACTAGTAATTAGGATGTTTGGCTCATGATCATAATATTGTGGGTTTGATTCCTGCTTAATACCTATATATATGCCAGGAAATGCCAGTGGAAGGAAGACGCAGTAGAGGAAGACCATGAAAAACATGGGCGGAGGTGGTGAGAGCAGACCTCCGATCACTGAAGCTCACGGAGGAGATGACGAAGGACCGTGACAAGTGGAGAGATGCTGTGCTGAATAGGACCCGTCCCACCCTTGCAAGCAGAGAAAAGTGGACGTAAAATGATGATGATGATGATATAGTGTATATTATAATATATATTAAACAGTAACAACAACAGTAATACTTACCTCTAATGTTGTACTCCTAATATCTTCTGATAAATATGTCTGTATCAACATATATATTTATGTATATATATATATATCCATCACCTCACAGTACTGTGTGTGTATGTCATTACCTCACAGTATTATGTGTGCGTGTGTATCACCTCACAGTACTGTGTGTGTGTATGTCATTACCTCACAGTATTATGTGTGTGTGTGTGTATCACCACAGTACAATATATATAACCTCTGAAGTACCCCTCTCTAGATATACATACTCACACATTGTGTACCAACAATATATTGGGGGCCAATTTGTCTCCACTAGTTTATAAGGACATCTATTCAAGGGATCTCTTTTTCACCAGATTAATGTGGAGCTTTTCCTTTGGTTTATTTGAGCCTTAAAATAGCTTTCTAGGGAGTTTCTCAATAATATCCTTTGACACAATTCTCAAAATATGTAGAGTTTTTTTTTTATATTTTTTACAGAATTTATTAGGGTTTATTCAAATACTTTGAACAGGTAAGTGAAAGTATTTATTAGGGATTTTCTGTAAACTTTCCTTATTGCAATATAAAGCTGCTTAGCTGCTTATAATCACAGATGTTATCAAAATTAGTAGGTCCCACTCAATATTGTTAATTCATCTGCATAATGTTATCAACCAGTTTATATTATGTAAAAGTGATTACAATAAGCAATTCCACTCTTTCCTTCCAATTCTCATAATCTATAGTTGTGATGCAGTTTTATATTGTAACACATTTTTTCTCCTTTTTCGATTTTTAAAGTGTTTTCAAGGGTTTATTAAGAAGCATTTTAAAGGTTTACTTTAAAAATCTCAAGAGCTATATTTAAAATCTTTTTTTGATCTTTAAAGAGTTTCCTTAACCTTTTATAAGGTTTGGATTGCGCTGAGTTTTTTTTTTAAATGTGAAGAAAGTCCTTGAAATATTAAGGTTTCTTTTTTATTTACTCCCTGTTTTTCAATGGCATTTTCTAGAAAATTCAATTTATGTCCTTTAATATTTTCAATTTATTTCAATTCTTGATATTTTTGCTTCATTTATGAATCATACCAACATCATTGAGAAGGCATTAACATCACTTCTTCACATTTTCAAACTCTGGCATATAAAATCCCAGGCTGTGTGTTTCCTATAGAAGAATTTTATATTCATTATTAGACTTCTGATACCTTTTCTGGAGTGTGTCTGTACCATCATTTTGTCTGTTAGTATTTTGTAGTGATGGCATAACTTCCAGTGTATGTAAACCTTTACAGTTGTTGTTACGGCGGTACAGTCATGGGTGTCATAATCCAATGGTTTCCGGTTCAGTCCCACTGCATGGCACATTGAGCAATGTCTTGAGGGAAATTTGGTAGACAGAAACTAAGTAGAAGCCTGTCACACACACACATATATATATATATGTGTGTGTGTGTGAGTGTTTGTTTATGTCCTGTAACTTAGCAGTTTGAGTACCACAGTTGAAAAGAAAGTGCTGAGATCTATATGATTGACTACATCCCTTTAAGATGGTGCCCCAGCATGGCCACAGTCTAATGACAAACCAGTAAAAGAATGAAATAATATTAAACAGTTTACTTTTTTGGTAGCTGCTCTGTATTTGATGGTGGTGGTGGTGGTTTTGATGGTGATGGTGGTGGTGTTGTTGGTGGTGGTGTGGTAGGTGTAGTTGGTGGTGTGGAAGGTGTAGTAAACTGATGTTTATCTCCACCACACCCCTCCTTTCTCACTGACACCGCCATCTCCACCTCTGTCATTCTTGTTTCCATTGTTGTCATTATCAGTCACTTGTTGTTATTGTTAATGGTGGTGGTGGTGGTGGTGGTGTTGGTAATGGTGGTGGTGGTGTTGTTGGTAATGGTGGTGGTGGTGTTGGTAATGGTGGTGGTGTTGATAGTGGTGGTGGTGGTGGTGGTGGTAATGGTGGTGGTGTTGGTAGTGGTGGTGTTGATAGTGGTGGTGTTGGTGGTGGTGTTGATAGTGGTGGTGTTGGTAATGGTGGTGGTGTTGATAGTGGTGGTGTTGATAGTGGTGGTGTAGTGGTGGTGGTGGTAATGTTTATGTTAACATAATTTCTTCAACACTGGTTTATTAACTAATAATGTTATTTAACGTTAATCAGTCCTAAAGACATTCCAACCGTGACCACCAAATCTAGTAAATATATATATATATATATTTAGGACACTATTACTAAATATGTCCATTGTTGTTGTAATAAGACAGCAAAGCTGTGTAATGTGAAATGATGTTTGGCTATTGTTTCTAGCATTTTAAGTTACCACCCACAGGCCCCCTTCTTTGTTCATTGTTTTTATTATTTAAAACGTTTTTAATTATTTTAAACATATTTATTATTACTATTATTATATCTTTACAGTGTGTCCGTAATTAATATAAATATTAATTAAGAAGGAATGTCTTTATAGTAATAATGTTACCGTAGTTATTATTGTTGTTGTTGTTACTGTTACAAACATGTGACTGTTGTTGTTTTTTTAATTAATAAATGATAATTATAATAATTAATATTATTGTTGTCAATATTATTGTTATTGTTGTTGTTGTTCTAATAAGCAATAATATTCTTGTTGTCACTATTGTTATAACTGTCACTGTTGTTGTTTATGATTTAATTAATAATAATAATATTGTCAGTATTGCTGCTGTTGTTGTTGTTGTTGTTAATATTATTTATTTAACCCTTGGTCAGCTCAAATTAAGTAAAAAAAAAAAACAACAGAACAGGTTTTTTACAATTTTGTTCAAATATAATTGTTTCTGATTTAGACACAAGGCCAGCAATTACCC
The DNA here is from genome assembly GCA_964016885.1 of Eledone cirrhosa. NCBI lineage: Eukaryota > Metazoa > Mollusca > Cephalopoda > Octopoda > Eledonidae > Eledone > Eledone cirrhosa. Next base: position 45,293,476 of record OZ024753.1, read on the forward strand.
CAGTGTATTACTGGTGAGACACAAAACCAACAATTTAAGGGAGGGGAAAGTCAAATAACTCGATCCCAGTGCGACACAGATGCTTTATTTTATCTACACCTGTAAAGATGAAAGGCAAAGCTAATAATCGGCGGCATTTTGTCAAATATGTCACAAACTTTACATTATTCAATTTGTTCGTCAGATTCTTTAAAAATATAATAATAATATTGCTGGTAACGTAGTTTATATATAAATATATTATAACGGGTGGAATATAGTCGGTGGTGGGTTCTTATATACGAGGTTAAGCTGAAAAGTTCATGAGATGATTATAAAGGAGTGATGTTAGAGCTGTGAAATCTTGCATGTATTAATTTCAACTCTTATTAATAACTACATTGTCTCTTTTAAAAATATAAACCTCATTTGGTGATTCCATGAGAGTATTTTAGTCAGCCTATGATCTGTTCAGCTGACCCTCGTATATCTAATGTTGTTGTCACTGTTATTGTTTCTATTAATGGAGATTACCATATTTAACGGTGCCAAATGTACGTATGGTGTCTGCTGTTCATCGTTACATCTTCTCGTGGTCGTTTCATTAATTATTCTTCCTTAATTTTCTCTTTCTTTCTTTCTGTCTGTCTCACTACGTCCATCTTGTCAGGTTGAGCGGCGACCATTGATTGTTGTGAAGAGAATTGGTTGATGGCAGAGGACACATGGGGGGGGGGGAGAGAGAGGAATAGATGATAGAGTAGGAGGGGGAGAGAAGCACTGAGTGAACAGGAGGGGAGATGATGTAGGAGAGAGCGAGATAAAGTAAGAGAGAGTAAGTTAGAGAGTTAGTGACAGGAAGAGAGACAGAAAGAGAAAGAGAAACAGTTATTTCGATTAGAAAATTGTGAGTGAGAGGGGGGGGGGGAAGTGTAAGAGAGAAGACAGGGGAGAAACATGATAGAAAGAAGTGAGAGGAAAGAGAGAGGGAAAGATAGAGTAAGAGACACAAATAGAGGGGGTAACAGAAAGCTCTAAATCTATTGAAACACCTTTGAACCGTTCTAACCATGACCATCTACCTAGGCACAGTCCACCTATGACTACATAATTTAATGTTCCCTTGTCTAACAATCTATAGTAAAGTCTACTTTATTATAAACATACATTTAGGTTAGGGCATTGGCCTGCGGGTTAACTTCTCCTCCCCTACCCCACCCCAAAGTCATAGGTCATGGCTGACGTCTCCCTGCCCCCCACACTCGACACCACCCTGAAGTCTCCCTCACCACTACACTCCACCTCAGCCACACCACTCCACCCTGTCCCAACCCATATCTGATTAAATCTATCAAGAAACAAGAACAACAAAGAATTTACAATAAGAGAGAGAGGGAGAGAGAGAGAGAGAGAGAGAGAGAGTGTGTGTGTGTGTGTGTGTGTGTGTGTGTGTGTGTGTGTGTGTGTGTGTGTGTGTGTGTGTTGGTGAGATCAGTGGTTGTGTGAGGTTCCCAGAAACAGATGTGGGTTATATGTACAATGGGTAACACCAGAGGCCTAACTAGAGCAAATAGTCCCTCCCTCTGGCAATCTGGCAAGCAGTGGAATTATATCCCTGCCCAGACATCTGACGGCCACCTTCCAGATAACTATAAAGTCCAAGTGGTTCCCCTCCCCTGCTTCAGGTGCCGTCCATGGCACCTGCCATACTCTAGTTACACCCCTGGGTGACACTTTCATCACTGTCATCCTTCCTGTGTCCACAATCAAAGACAATCACGCTATATCTGAAATGAAGAAGGGATGGTCATGGCTGGAACACACTTGATTATAAGTCTGATTGATCAGGGTCTGACCTAGGGCTAAACATCAACAATAACAACACCACCACTACCACCACCAACACAAGCCCCACCACCATCACCAATGTAAACACCACCAATAACAACACCACCAATAACAACAGCACCCCAACGACACCCACACCACAACAACAACAACAACAACAACACTATATATAAAATGTAGGTTAATATAGTTTTGTCAGTCATTAATGTTCAGAAAATGTGTCATAGTCAGAAGCCATGACAGGACAAAACTAAATCTGTGAAGACATAAAAGTCTTGAAGATTTCAAACTTTTAAAAACCTTTCAAGTATTGTTCTATAAGAGTAAGATTTCAGTGAAATATATCAACGTGGGAACAAACTAGAGTTTCTATTGAATTTGTAAAGTGGGAAAAGCAGTGGAGTGGTAAAAATTGGTAGAGCATCAGACATACATGCTTTATATTATTAGATTGATATGAGTGTTGGATTACAGAGTAATTCTATTGTTCTGTTGTCATTGATTGTGGAGTTGGGAGAGGGTGGGTGGATAATATATAGTACCAGTTATGTACTAGGGATCAAGACAAACACCAACACACTGCCAGCACTAACACTGCCACCACTAACACAACCACCACTAATACAGCCACCACCAACACTACTAACACAACCACCAACACCACTAACATAACACTACCACTACTACTAACACAACCACCAACACACACCACCAACACCACTAACATAACACCACCACTACTACTAGTACAACCACCAACACACACCACCAACACCACTAACACCACCACTACCACCACTACTACTAGTACAACCACCAACACCACTAACACCACCACTACTACCACCAACACACACCACCAACACCAACAGGGTTAATGTTTTGGGTGAGTTGTAGTGGAGGGGTTAATGAGGTCAGGGTCAGGCTTAGTATTTGGAGAGAAGTGTGGGGTTAGGGTTAATGTTTGGGGTAAGGTGTGGTAGAGAGGTGAATGAGGTAATGATAAATTCAAGAAATCAGTGAGAGTATGATGGGAGAGGTAGAATAAGGTGGGGGAGTAATGAGAGAGAGAGAGAGAGACAGAGAAAGAAAGTGTGTGTATATGTATTGGAGGGACAGTCAATGAGAGTATGATGGGAGAAACAGTGTAGATTAGAGGAGGAGAGAGGGAGAGAAAAACAGAGAGAGAGAAAGGGAGTGGGAGAGAAGGGCAGACAGAGAGAGAAAGAGAGGGGGAGAGTATTAGAGACAGTAATGTTGAAAGACAACATTAGATAAAAATACAATAAAAATACAAAATATTCAACAAAAAACAACAGTAAAGATCATGAAAAGTAGGTGGAAGGCCACATTTTAGATGAAAGATAGATAGATAGAGAGAGAGAGAGAGAGAGAGAGAGAGAGAGAGAGGACAAGAAGCAGAAAATAAAACAGCCCCCCTCCCCCTAGTTTATATTTGGTATTTCAACAATACAAAATATTTCTCTATTAATTCTAAGACTTCGCTTAAAACAGTTCAAGTATTTGTTTTAACTATTTTAGCCGACTGATGTTGAGGTTAAGATAAAACAACCCTAATAGATGTATAGACATGTCTAGTAGTCTTATTTAACAGGACTTTTGTTGTTTTAACTGTGGCAGAATGGTTAACATAACAAACCACCATGATTGGGTTGGCTTTCAGGTAAGAGTTTTACCTGGAGTGAAATAACACTAACGAGATGGTGAAATGACAAACATTCATTGTTGTTGGTTGGTGTTAGGGTTAGGGTTAGGGTTAGGGTTAGCAAATATTTACCTCCTGTCAATGACAAGTCTACACATACACACACACATCTATATATATATATACATTAACATATATATACACACACACATACATATATATATACACTCACACACACACTATATATACATTAACATATATACATATATATATACACACACACACATATATATACATTAACATGTATACATATATATATATATATACACACATACATATATATACACACACACACACATATATATACATTAACATATATATATACACACATACATATATATATACACACACACACACACTATATATACATTAACATATATACATATATATATATACACCCACAGGGAAACTTTTTTTCACCTATTTTTGCGATTGAAACTCGGGTTACAGGTTCAAACCAACCCTGGGTAGGTGAGCAACATTGTATAAAAAGATGTGGTGTCGTTCATGCCTTTCTTAGTGCTGTTAGTCAAATTTTATTTCTTAGTAATAAAAACAAGGATTATCGTCGTCGCAACCGACGGAGTGCCACCCCTCTCTCTCTCTCTCTCTATATATATATATATTTTTATTTTTTATTTTATAGAAGGAGCTTCTACAGGAATAGTACTGTTTCATTCAGATAAGATTTCATCTGAATGAAACAGTACTAGTCCTGTAGAAGCTCCTTCTATAAAATAAAAAAATTTTACTCTGCCATGTATTGAGTACCTTGTATTGAGTACCCGACTCAACCCGGGACCTACGTATATATATATATATATTTTTTTTTTAAGTAATTATATATATGTTCGGATCAAATACAGAGAGAGAGATACATTATAAATACATACATACATACATACATACACAAATACAGAGAGAGAGATACATTATAAATACATACATACATACATACATACACAAATACAGAGAGAGAGATACATTATAAATATATGTTCATACATACAATACACAAAAGACTTTCCCAACTGAAACTTTTTTGCACCCATTTTTGCGATTAAGTAAAGACAGAGTTATCGTTCTTGAGATTTCGGCTCGGAGAAATTTTAGGAACTGATGTCGCTAAATCGTCAAATTATTTACCTGCCCCGTTGCATCATGGGAGGGGTAATGGCTGAATTTTATTTTTGCAACGACGGCAAATTTCATAATTTCTTACCCGGCATCTTGTTCCTTGTTTGATATAAGTAAATAAATAAAACAATTAATTTACTCCTCACCTCTCTTTAATCTGAAAATCAAATTATCGTGGGAGCTTTACGTTAACCTCTTTCGCCCCCACGGTAATTTGATTTTCAGATTAAAGAGAGGTGAGGAGTAAATTAATTGTTTTATTTATTTACTTACATCAAACAAGGAACAAGATGCCGGGTAAGAAATTATGAAATTTGCCGTCGTTGCAAAAATAAAATTCAGCCATTACCCCTCCCATGATGCAACGGGGCAGGTAAATAATTTGACGATTTAGCGACATCAGTTCCTTAAATTTCTCCGAGCCGAAATCTCAAGAACGATAACTCTGTCTTTACTTAATCGCAAAAATGGGTGCAAAAAAGTTTCAGTAGGGAAAAGAGATTAACCATTATTATATCGGAGGTTCTCGTTAATTTTTAATACGCTACCTGGGTAACTATGTGTGTTTACACTCTCTACAAATTATCGCCTGTAAATTGTTTGATGTCTTTATTTATTTTATATATATATATATATATATATATATCAGACATAGCAGTGACATGAACAAGCAAGTTCAGACATGGATGGAAGTGCATTGATGGATGTATATACATGTTTGTGTATGTATGTATGTATATATATATATATATATATATACATGAGATGCTACTCATCATGCTTGCCAAACATGTGGTAGAGAATGTAAATCAGCAGGAGGGCTCAAGCCACATGCAAAATACACGAACTCCAACCACAGCCGACTATTCCCAGTGAATGTTTTGGTTGCAGACTCTGTGCAAGACATTTTAGATCATTGGCTGGGCTAAAAAGCCACATTCGATCGCAGCGCTGTTAGTTGCTATCGTGTGTGTGTGTGTAGATATGCTTATGTGTGTGCGTGTGTGTATATATATATGTATATCATTATTGATGTTGTCGTTATTATTATTGTTGTTATTATCATTATTATTATTATTGTTATTAATGTGTGTGTGTGTATGTATATGTATATATATATATTTTTTTCATTTTTATTTTCTTTTTATTTATTTATTTATTTATTTATTTATTATTATTATTTTTTTTTTCTTTCTCCTCGTGCAATGGCCATACTCGATAACGAGGGGGCAGCCATCATATATATATATATATATATTGGGTCAAGTATGGAATTTGTAGAAAAAAACATATATATATATATATACAGACATAGATGCCACTCGTACTATCTATCTATATATATCTATATATATAACGTACATTTACTGGTGGTACAACCTCTTAGTTAAGAGTATCACATGTTTATGTCAACATTCAGGTTTGCCAGAAGATAAATCATTGAAAACTTAGAGGACCAACCAAGTGGGTAGGGAGCACATACAACCCGACCTTCACACCACCCCACTGTACCAGTCATCATCATAGTCCGAGGGGTGGGGGGCAAGCTTGTATCTTACTCTAAAATACTGCAAATTTCCACAAAGATATGTCCACTAGTAAATATACTATAAACATTGGAGTATTTTCTGCTAAATCATTATAAGATGTTAACAGTTAAACATGAATGTTTTAAAAGGACGGGAGGTTTGATATCGTTAAAGGAATGGTCTTGAGTAGGTAGGTCACTACAGCCTAATATCCGCAGCCATTAAAAGTTTCAGGAGTTACTTCCCTTCATAATTTCAAGGGAAATAACTCCCTGATCGTTCGACTTACTAAAAATAGCAGCCAAACAACCTCAAATCATGTCATATCAAGCCTGTTGTTGCGCAGATAAGCATATATTTCAACACAGACTGAGATAAAGGATTAAAGATACAATATTTACTCATATTTTCTGTCCAAGTTATAATATAAGAGCTGAAATAAATATGACATTTTGTGCAACGCTCAACTAATTTTGTCAAATAATAATAATAATAATAATAATTGTTTCTACTTTTGGCACAAGGCCAGAAATTATCTCAGAGCATTACTGGTACTTTATTTCATCGACCCCGTAAGGATGAAAGGCAAAGTTAACCTCGGCGGGATTTGAACTCAGATTATAAAGGGCCATCATGCTATGATCCAAAGCATGGCGTCTGACCCTCTACCGATACTGCCAAATGATTTCTAGTATAAGCACAAGGCCAACAATTTTAGGGGAGGGGAATGTCGATTAAATCTACCCCGGTACATTACTGGTACTTTATTTTATCGACCTCCCTGTAAGGATGAAGGTAAAGCTAACCTCAGCAAGATTTGAACTCAGAACGTAAAATGATAAATAATAATTGTTTCTACTTTTAGCACAAGGCCAGCAATAACCCAGTGTATTACTGGTACTTTATTTATCGACCCCATAAGGATGAAAGGCAAAGTTAACCTCGGCAGGATTATACTATAAGAACATCACATGTGTGTGTGTGTATGTATGTTCTTTCTTGAACATGGCAGACCTTGTAGTCTCTTGATGTCACTGGTTGTGACTTGGTAATAACTCGTATGAACATAAAGCAAGATAAATGAAAAAAATAAAAATAATCTGCTCCTGAAATCATTTAAAAACATTTCTATTTGCCACAATCAATTTATTTATTTAATTTTTTTTTTTTTTTTTCAGTTTTAAAATATTTATAGGATGGTCACCAGGGGAACAAGATGGGGGTCAAGGATTTGTCAAAAGTTGATATCACAATTTTACTCCATATTCAAAGGCAGGGAGATAATATATATTTTTATTGTTTTTAGTCATTAAATGTGACTATACTGGGGCAACACTGCATTCAAGGTTGTTTTTTGTGGTTGTTTTTTTTAATATTGGATGGCTAAGTCTTCCTTGGCATAATGTAACACACACACATCATCATTTAACATCCATTTTCCCACACTAGCATGGGTTAGACAAGTTGTCCTGTTGTAAAGCAAGTCAGATCAGGTGACTGTCTTGCTCATACAGAACTGTTTCTGTCATGGTTTCTACAGCTGGATGCCCTTCCTAACACCAACCACATTTACAGTGGACTGGGTACTTTTTATCATGGCACCAACACAACCGATGTCAAGTTGGACTGGGTACTTTCTGCCACACACACTAAATACCTTATGGTATACAATGTGTGGTGGGGTTACATGTTTCTTCATGCTGTGGAGGACTTAGTAATTCAACACACACACACATACACACATATATACGTGTGTGTGTGTATAAGCATACAGTTGATTACATTTTAAATACAGTCTATTTAATAAAATATCCAATGTATCTTTGGTTTCATCAGTTCTTGGTGAGTCTGGACAGGGGTTGGCTGGGTCCATCAGTTTTAGGAGAGTCTGGACAGGGGTTGGCTGGGTCCATCAGTTTTAGGAGAGTCTGGACAGGGGTTGGCTGGGTCCATCAGTTTTAGGAGAGTCTGGACAGGGGTTGGCTGGGTCCATCAGTTTTAGGAGAGTCTGGACAGGGGCTGGCTGGGTCCATTACTTTTGACTTTCACTCTTTTTTTTCTTTTACTAATTATTTCCTTGAAAGTTTATTAGAAACTGAAGAACAGTCATGGAAGATGTAAAGATTTCTTCCAAAGTAGTGGCAGCAACAGAACCATTTCTTTATTTCACTGAGAGAATTTTAAATAATTCAATAGTTTTAGTGTCTTTGTAAAGTTGAGAATCTTTCATTAGATTCTGCAGAGATAGAGAATGATAGAAGAGAAAGAAGAAACATATTAGAGATTTCATAATAATAATAATAAAATAAATGTAAATAAAGACAAATAAATAGTATGTTTCTTCATCATCATCACCATTACCATATACAGTACTATATATATTATATATACCTTTATTGCCATATATACACACACCACCACACCACTACACATTACCACCACACAGTACTATATATATCACAACTTTGAAGGAGGTTGAGGAGACTAAAGATCTTGGTCTGCGGGTCGACTCGTCCTTCAAACCATCAAAACATTGCATTCAAGCCGCAAACAAGGCAAGGAGCTCTCTTTTTTTTATTCGATGCTCCTTTGCCAAACTTACTCCAGAAATTTTCAGGCCTCTCTATGTCGCCCTCGCGAGACCGCACCTAGAATATGGCATCCAAGCATCAAACCCATATCTCATCCGGGATATCCATCACTTGGAGGTCGTTCAATGACTAGCGACTCGAATGGTACAGAGTCTTCATGAGCTGCCCTACGAAAGCCGGCTGCAGAAGCTGAACCTCTTCTCCTTGGAGCGTCGACAGCTAAGAGGCGATCTCATTTTGGCTTACAATCTCTTCAATGGCCATTACGATCTCCCTCAAGATCTCCTATTCACTCCGGCACTTGAAAGGGGTCTACGTGGACATGACAAAAAGCTGTTTCACTGCTGCTTTCACTTTAAATAGACGGAAAGCTGCTTTCTCGATCCGCATCTCTGGACCCTGGAATCGGCTTCCAGAAGTAGTCAACGTGTCAACCACGCAACAATTCAAGGTGACATTGGACCGGTGTTGGACCACTGGGTTTCGGACTGTGTAAATGTTGCCCCTCTCCCCTCCTTACATGGCATCTGAAGCATCTGTGTTTTAATTTCTGCCAAATATATTGAATTGAATTGAAAAAAAACATATACCTTTATTGCCAGGATCACTGCCATACTATACCACACACCCACTGTCACACCCCACCACACACACCACACACACCCACTGTCACACACCACCACCACACACTACCACACACACCCACTGTCACACACCACCACACACACACACACCCAGTCACATACCACCAGGCACACACACACACTACCACACACCACCACACACTACCACACCCCACCACACAAACACACACACCACCACACACACACACCCACTGTCACACACCACCACACACTACCACTACACAGTACTATATACACACACACACATATATATATATCATATATACCTTTATGTCAGGATCACTGCTATTTTTCTTCAATGTAAACTTCAAGAGATGTTGTCTGGCTAACGAGGCAGAAAACGATAACCCACCTGTCACTTTATCATCATTAATTACCTGATTCAGGTAATCAACAGCTGATCTAGAATAAAGAGGAAGGGAGAGAGAATGAGGAGGAGGAAGACAATGAGATTGCAATTACTTCACAGGTATGTCTCTG
>OZ024753.1:45305909-45315909 GCA_964016885.1 Eledone cirrhosa
AATTTCTTTAATTTCTTTAGTCAAAATACAGCGATAGCTTACATTTCTAATAATTTCAAACCCACTTGCTGTTTCGAAAAAATTCGAAAATATTCTTACATATATAAGTATATATATATATATCATCATCACCGTTTTACGTCCGTTCTTCCACGCTAGCATGGGTTAGACGGGTTGTCCTGTTGTGGGCAGTGTCTGGTCGGCTGACCATGCCTTGCTCATACAGGAACTGATCTGGCTTGATTTCTACAGCTGGATGCCCTTCCTAACACCAACCTCATTTACAGTGAGTGCTGGGTGCTTTTTCGTGGCGCCTACACGTCCACTTTACAGTGTGGGCTGGGTGCCTTTTTGCCGTGGCACCTCCACGACCACCTTGCGGTGGGGGGGGGGGGGGGGGGGGGGGGGGGGCATATTGTTTATATGCTTCAGCATGTACCCATGGGAGGTCGGGTACCCTGTATTACTGCGTGACGCCAGAAGTCACGGTCGTGTGTCATTGACTTTGAGAGGTGTAGTTGGGTAAGGTCGGCTTTTATCACCTCATCCCAAGTCATCTTGGGTCTCCCCACTCCGCGGTTTCCATCAACTTCTAGTGCTCTGCACCTTTTTATGCAGCTGTCATCCTTCATACGCATCACATGTCCATACCAGCGTAACCGCCTCTCCTGCACGCAGCATTTGATTCCTCTTATGCTCAGTCTCTCTCTCAATTCATTTATGCTTTGTCGTTCACGTATATTACTGTTACACATCCATCGGAGCATGCAGGCTTCGTTTCTCTCTAATCTACGTAGGTCTTCCACCTTCAGCGCCCAGGTCTCACTACCATGCAACATCGCTGTTCGGATACACGCATCATACAGTCTGCCTTTCATTCTGAGGGAGAAGCCTTTTGCAGCTAGCAGTGGTAGTAGTTCCCTAAACTTCTTCCATCCCGTTCTTACCCTAGTTATTGTACTTTCTGAGCACCCACCTCCGTTGCTAATTCGGTCACCTAGGTAGCAGAAGCTGTCTACTGTTTCTACAGGGCCCTCCCAGAGATTGGTGGTACTTGTTTCCTGTGGCTGTTTGCTTGCTGTTTCAGCACAGCTGCTGCATGTGAATCCTACATTCTTAATTAAGCTTCCTGAGATCCCGCTACATCTCTTGTGTACCCATTGTTTGCATTTGGGGCAAAGAATGGAGTTCCTACCTACACCTTTCCTACATACTGAGCAAGGCCATTTCCCTGAGGGGATCTGGGTTCTGTTTTCTCGTCTACTTATAAGGACCTTAGTCTTTGTCATGTTGACTTTGAGGCCCTTTCTCTCTAGTCCCTGCTTCCAGGTTTGGAATTTATTCTCTAGTTCTACCATAGATTCAGCTATGAGTGCGAGGTCATCAGCATACAGGAGTTCCCATGGGCATCCGGTCTTAAACTCCTCCGTTATTGCCTGCAGGACTATGATGAACAGGAGAGGGCTAAGAACAGAGCCCTGGTGGACCCCAACCTGTACGCTAAATTCCTCGCTATACTCATTGCCAATCCTAACTTTGCTGACTGCTCCCCTATACATGGCTTGTACCGCTTTCACAAGCCATTCATCTACTCCTAGTTTTCTAAGAGCCCACCAGATTACTGCACGTGGAACTCTGTCAAAGGCTTTCTCAAGGTCGACAAATGCCAAGTAGAGTGGCTTACTTTTAGCTAGGTACTTTTCCTGTAATTGCCTCACAAGGAAGAGCGCATCAGTGGTGCCTTTCCCTGGAACAAACCCAAATTGCATCTCGTCTATATTCACCCGGTCCCTAATCAGCTGTGCTATAACTCTTTCTGTTACTTTCATGACCTGGTCCATCAACTTTATACCTCTATAGTTTCCTCTATCTAGTGCATCGCCTTTACCTTTGTAGCAGTTGACAATGATGCTACTGCACCAATCTTTTGGTATGGCCCCCTCTAGTATTACCTGGTTAACGATACGTGTGGTTATAGTGTGACCTACAGACCCAGATGCCTTCAGCATCTCGGCAGCTATACCCGATGGACCGGTTGCCTTCCCTATCTTCATATCTCTGATTGCCTTACTTACTACGCTGCCGCTGACTTGTACTGCTGGTCCCTCTATAGGGTCTACGTGGGGTAGGGTCTCTTCTTCCCATGCATTCTCCTCATTTAGTAATCTATCATAATGACTCTTCCATGCATCTTTCTTCTCAGCACTTGTGAGGGCAAGCTCACCTTTATCATTCCGGATACACTTCTCTCCAATGACATCACAACTATCTCTGACACACTGCCTCGCAATCTTGAATACCTCATGTTTCTGGTCCTCACGTTGTAAAACATGCTTGAATTTTCTATCCTCTGCTTCCCTCCTAGCTAAGTATACTTGTCGCCTAGCTTCCCTCTTGGTCTCTATGTAATGTACCCTGCTCCCCCCGTTCTTCCATTCTTTCCATGCCTGTCTCTTGGCCTTGACTGCTTCATCTACCTTATTGTTCCACCACCAAGTCACTCTCCTCCTGCTTGAGGTCTTACTCCAGCCACAAACCTCATCCGTCGCCTCTAGTAAGTTATTTTTTAGGAACTCCCAGTTCTCTTCTACGTTAAATGTCTCTATCTGTTCTTCTTTACTGTCGTAGGCGTTGAGTAAAATATCTTTAAATCTGTTACTGGTTGAGGGGACTTTCAGCTTCCAGATCTTTCTTCTCCAGGTTGGCCTCTGTTTCAGGGCTCGTCTAGTTCTGACCGTGAGGTCGCTGACAACTAAGCTATGTTGGGATGTACATTCCTCACTAGGGAAGGCTTTTGTGTTTACGACCGTCCATCTGTCACGTCCTCTGATGAGGATAAAATCTAACTGACTAGAGTGCTCCCCTGATCTATAGGTGATCAGGTGGTTGTCGGGTTTTTTAAAGTTTGTGTTACATATCGACATGTCATTGGCGTCGCAGAATTCTAGAAGTCTGAATCCTTCCTCATTCCTTGTGCCAACTCCATGGCCTCCATGTACTCTATTGAAGCCGTCGCAGTGTTTACCTACGTGTCCGTTAAAATCTCCTGCAATGATTAGGAAGTCCTTGTCGTCTGTTAGAGCAGTAGTGTGTATTAGGGACTCGTAAAACCTATCCTTAAGTTCGTCTGGCAGCCCCGATTGGGGTGCGTAAGCTGATATATATATATAAGAACATGAGGTTTTTTTTTAAATGAAAAAAATGAGATGTCCTACACGAGTGAAAGTAAAAGGAAAGAAAATGAAATTGAAAATGCAACTGGAGTCTTTTTAAGAATATTTATTTGTTTCCTTTACCAGTTTCAGATGCGAGAAAAACAACAAACGTTCAACTTTTGAAAAGCATAAGAACTGTGAAACTGGTAAAGGAAACAAATAAATATTCTTAAAAAGACTCCAATTGCATTTTCAATTTCATCTATATACATATATATATATGTATATGTATATATATATATGTATATATATGTATATATATATATATATATATATATATATATGTATATACACACACACACAGACATAGTGAGGTGTATACGTGACAAATTCCATAGTATTAACATCAGCCACATACCTGGGTGGACATGGTAGGCCTTCTGAGCCACAGAGAAACCATTTCGATTCCCATTTCTTGAAGAATGTAAGCCAGCTGCCAGGAGAGTCTGGACCAAAATAGGGGCCACTTCCTGTAAAGTGAGAGAAAAGATGAAAGAATTAAAAATTTGGGTTGGATGGGGCTTTTTGAAGCAACATTTAACAGCCAGATGCCTTCCGTGATATTGGCCCCTTTTAGGGACTTCTTACAAAATGCAGGAATAAAATATACTTGTGTATATAAACCAGATAGATACACATGGCTTTACAGTATATAGATATATAATTTAAAGTTTATTCTGGGGTCCCTTACCTTATTTAAACTCTTATCAAGTTGCTGTGCATACAATATCGCAGTTGATGCCATGTATGTGTCCTCTGGTACAAACCACATGATGGCTTTAGCCAACAAGATCCACAAAGAAGCTTTCCAAGGATATTTCTGTATAGTTTTCTGTATGTAATAGCAGCCGGCCTTCACCTCACCCTGAAATACAAGTCAGCAAATAGATTTACAATACAAAATATAACATTAATTACCTCTTTCATTACTATATTCCTAATGGAAGACACCGACCATGATTTTCAAATAATTTATTTAAATAATCAAGAATTTGGAGGAATTTACTAACAATTATTAAGCTGGCCAAAATCGATTACAAAGACCCCAGTATGTGACTGGTACTGTATTTTATCAAGCCTGGAAGGATGAAAGGCAAATTTGACGTCAGTAGGATTTGAACTCAGAATGTAAAGGGTAGTAACTAAATGCCACAAGACATTTTGTCGGATACTCTACTGATTCTGGCAATCCTCCTCTCCTCCCTCCAATGTTAGCTAGTGTATATTAATAACAACAGGTATACCTTAACGAAGTATTCAGCAGCACACAGCCATGTGATGTCTGCCAGGTGATCTCCATTAGTGTCTTCCATCTTCATTAGTTCCTGGACCACAGCAGATGCCAGCACATGATCAGCTCGTATTAAGGCAATAGCACACAGGGCCTTAAGACCTTCCACCGATGGCACAGACATCTGTGAACTGGAAATAGAAACATGATAAGTTAGCAACTTTACATAGAATATTACAAACAATTCCCAGCTGTATTTGTCTGACTTCATCTGTCACTGTTAGGTTGAAACTAAAACAATTACATCATGGAGGAATCATTTGATATTCCTCAGAAGGACCTTTATCAGGCATTGTTTTATGGCTAGAGGACCTTTCTGGCACCAACTTTTTTAGTTGCCTCTTACAACCTGCAGAAATGTGGTGTACCTATTATAAACCAGGTATATACCCAGATATGGTATATACCTGGTTTAGAATAGGTACACCATATCTGGGTATATACCAGGTTTAGAATAGGTACACCATATCTGGGCATATACCAGGTTTAGAATAGGTACACCATATCTGGGTATATACCAGGTACACCATATCTGGGTATATACCAGGTTTAGAATAGGTACACCATATCTGGGTATATACCAGGTACACCATATCTGGGTATATACCAGGTTTAGAATAGGTACACCATATCTGGGTATATACCAGGTTTAGAATAGGTACACCATATCTGGGCATATACCTGGTTTAGAATAGGTACACCATATCTGGGCATATACCTGGTTTAGAATAGGTACACCATATCTGGGTATATACCAGGTTTAGAATAGGTACACCATATCTGGGCATATACCAGGTTTAGAATAGGTACACCATATCTGGGTATATACCAGGTACACCATATCTGGGTATATACCAGGTACACCATATCTGGGTATATACCAGGTACACCATATCTGGGTATATACCAGGTTTAGAATAGGTACACCATATCTGGGTATATACCAGGTTTAGAATAGGTAGACCAGGAATATGGTTTTATTGTGTCTCAATAATAAATGTCAAGACTTACCCTGTCATCAGAAGATCGACAGCTTCTTTAATTTTACCCATGTTCAACAGGACAATTGCTTGAGCTGTCATAACCTGGGAATCAAACTCTTCAGTCATCTGTAGGGCTTTACCATATTCTGCAGGGATAAATATGTGCATATATATATATATATATGTGTGTGTGTACATATGTATATGTGTGTGTATATATGTATATGTGTATGTGTGCATAAATATATATATATACAGGGTGTTCCAAAAAATGTATACACACTTTGATTATCTGTACAGGTAATAATTATTAGAATACTGTTGAAGTGTGTATACATTTTTTTGGAACACATTGTATGTGTGTATATATATATATATATATATATATATATATATATATATTCTAAACCAGATTCACAGAGAAAGTGATTAGTAATAAAGTGAAAAAAAAAAAACAGGAATAAAAAAAAATAAAAAAAATATTTTTGGAAAATATTTTAAATTTGCAAAACTGACCTTCAAAACTCTGGTAAAACTCTCCGGCCTTAAACAATGTCAAAGCCAGTCCACAGGTACCTCCGAAGTCCAGGTTTTTTCCAATAATTTTGTACTGCTGTAAAGCACCATTGTAATTTCCCAGGGTGCTGATGGTGGTGGTCGGAAGGATTTGAAATAGAAGAACCATCATTATCATCACCATCAATATTACTATTATTATTATTGTTATAATATATATTCTTCCTAATTATTATTAATTACTCACCTCATTACTCGAGCTAAATTACTGCGGACCTTCAACTGGAATTCTATGTCTGAGTTCTTGTCTTTCTCCAACAATCCAATACATCTAGAGTGGCAACAGATATAACAGATATAGAGAACAGATATAACAGATATAAAAACTATAGAAAACAGATATAAAAGATATAGAAAACAGATATATCAGGGACAGAATATATACACACATAGTATATATATACTATGTCAGAATAAAATACAGGGTGGTCACAGTTGGAATGCCTTAAATCATAAGTCTACTTGAGCAAGAGCAGACAAGAGCAACAATAACTAGATCAACAACAAAGATAACAACAGATACATCACTATCAACAACAATTAAAACACTAACATTAACACCAACAACGTACTACATAGAATGGAACGTACTTAGAAAATGACTTCTCTGCCATAGAGTGTAATCCGTGGCGTTCTAATAAAATACCGTACATGTTGAAAGCCACAGTATTTTCTTTGATACGTTCTGAAATAGAAAGAAAGATGACTTGAAAACCAGAACAACAACATTAAGTCAGGATAGAGAAGGGTCCTCTCCAAAACCATATCTGGTTCTTTGTAACAAAACCACCTCTAGTCCTACCAAACAAAACCAGCCATCTTAAATGGTTGATGTTTAAATTAATTGTTTCTACTTTTGGCACAAGGCCAGCAATTACCCAGTACATTACTGGTACTTTATTTTATCGACCCTGTAAGGATGAAAGGCAAAGTTAACCTCGGCGGGTTGATGTTTAAATTAATGTCATCCCACATAATTTGATATAAACACTTTAGGTTAAATTAGTTACTAAAACCATCACTGTAAGTAATTAATAATTTCTTTTAAATACCTTCAAATTCATCATTAACTAATTAAAATACAATATATGTCATTAGAAATATGGTAATGAAAGGGTTAAGGTATATATCATATATGTACATATAACATATATATATATATATATATATATATATATATATATATATATATATATATATATATCATCATCATCATCATCATTTTCATTTTACGTCCGCTTTTCCCTGCTTGCAAGGGTGGGACGGGAACTGATTCTGGCTTGATTTCTACAGCTGGATGCCCTTCCTAACACCAACCTCATTTACAGTGAGTGCTGGGTGGTTTTTGCCGTGGCACCTCCACAACCACTTTGCAGTCGAATGATAGGGACCCCAGTCCCTATCATCTCATTTCTACAGCTGAGTAAACTGGAGCAATATGAAATAAAGTGTCTTGCTCAAGGAAACAACACATCACCCGGTCTGAGAATTGAACTCACAACCTTTCGATTGCAAGGCCAATGCTCTAACCACTAAGCCATGTGCCTCCATATATCTATCTATCGATAGATATATAGATATATAGAGAGAGAGATGGAGAGAGAGATGGAGAGATACCTATACAGAAACACATACCTGTGTATTTTGAAAGAGCATCACAGGCAGCAGGAATAACAGACATCCGTTCAATGTTATAGCGGTAGAGGGGAGTGTCATGTTTGGATTCATCTAGCAGCATGGCACACACCCAGTGGCCATATCCAATAAGAGATTCAACCTGCATTGAATGGCAACAATATGTAATATATATATATATATATATATATATATATATATATATATGTATATATGTAAAAGGTAAACAGAAATAACAACACAATCAGTACAGTATATGGAAGGGATATATTAGGTTAATGCTTGATATAGCAGGAAGAGGGTCTTAACGTTTTGGACGCTAGTCCTTCATCAAAAGAAAGAATGAGAAATAAGATAGATTGAGGGGACGGGCGGGTTGGAATTGGAAAAAATGTCTCTAGATAAAAATAACAGATCCATTCATGTTGACATCTCTTGCAGATAGATAGATAGACATATATATATATATATATATATATAGAGAGAGAGAGAGATAGATAGATAGGGAGGTAGAGAGAGAGGGAGGCTTCAGAGAAGGGGAGCGGGAGAGAGAAGGTGGGGGTCTAGAGAGAAAGTATAGAGTACTTACATGGTTACCAAGCTGGGTGGTGTGACGGAACAAGTCCATAGCATCATCATGGCCAACAGTATCAGCAATAAATGCCTACAGGAAACCAACAAGACATTCACTATATATCTCTACAGGAAACCAACAAGACATTCACTATATATCTCTACAGGAAACCAACAAGACATTCACTATATATCTCTACAATTTCAATAAGATATCAAATCAAATAAAAGTTCTTTAAGAAAATTTATTCATATTAAAAAAAACCCCAATGATTTTAAAATGTTTATCATATAGTTCTGTATGAGCAAGACACGGTCATCTGACTCGATTTACCTCAAGTAGGATAACCCGTCTAACCCATGCTAACATGGAAATGGTCGTTAAACGATGATAATGATATCCATATATTAAATAAATTTTTCCATTCTGATTTTATTTAACAAAATTTTATTAAGCATTGTTTTAAATATCAGTTTATTAATGAAAGAGTTAGTTATTTTACTAAATCCCCTCAAATATTTGATTATTTTCAACATTGAGTGAAATATTAGCAATAGAGAGACAACAAGGGCTGAGATAAGCATTGTTTAACATACAAACTGCTACTAACCTGTCCAATCCAACAGGCGATATAGTTAGGATCAAGACTCTGGGCCACTTTGAAGGCTTCATGGGCAAGCTGGAATATATAAGAGAGAGATTGGTATTAGAAAGAACAACCAACAGTAGAAACCATGACAGGTAGGGAATGTATGAACAAGACAAGGTCCTCTGACAACTCTAGGCTGAGAACATGATAGATATGGTACATATAAACAAGACAAGGTCCAGATATTTCTAGGCTGAGAACATGACACTGTCTTACCTACGTCAGATTAAACAGGTAATGTAAAAGCAATAATTGTTTCTACTTTAGGCACAAGGCCAGCAATTACCCAGTGCATTACTGCTACTTTATTTTATCGACCCTGTAAGGATGAAAGGCAAAGTCAACCTCGGCGGGATTTGAACTCAGATCGTAAAGGGACGTAACTATGCAGGAAAGCAAGGCGTCCGACCCTCTACCGATACTACCAATCCACCGCCCAATGTAAAAGCAATAATGGTGATTATACAGAACTGTGTGTGTTTGTGTCAACAAGGTGTGTCACATAATGTGGTCTCACCAAGAGGTCTGTTAAGACTATCACGTCATGTGGTACCACTAACACACCTGTCAACACCATCATACAATATGGTACCACTAACACACCATCATACAACATGGTACCACTAACACACTTGTCGACACACCATCGTACAACATGGTACCACTAACACACCTGTCAACACTCCAACAATGCAAAGTTGCCAATTTACCTGAAGATTTTCGTTCCGCAAGTAAAGAGCTCCCAAATTCGTCCAAGGTACAACATTCTGTAACAGAAATATCATATATATTTCACAAGGTGTTGGTCAGCCAGAGAGGCTATAAGTACCAAATACTTTGTTCAAGATAATTAAACTGTCATGGAAGGTGTGTTGCTCCAGCAGGGGAGTAGTCGTCCAATAAACCAGTAAATGAAATAATACTTACATTTTTGTCTAGTTCAATAGATTTGGCAAAACAGTGCTGGGCCAACTTTGGGTTGTAGACAACTAAAGAGAGAAATAAGAGAAGACAACATCAGTGTGTGTGTGTCTGTGTGTGTGTGTGTGTAGCTGTCTGTGTGTGTGTGAGGAATAA
>OZ024753.1:45320909-45355909 GCA_964016885.1 Eledone cirrhosa
AAATATGTTGATATTGTAGATATAAATATGTTGATATTGTATATATAAATATGTTGATATTGTATATATAAATATGTTGATATTGTATATATAATTATGTTGATATTGTATATATAAATATGTTGATATTGTATATATAATTATGTTGATATTGTATATATAAATATGTTGATATTGTATATATAAATATGTTGATATTGTATATATAAATATGTTGATATTGTATATATAATTATGTTGATATTGTATATATAAATATGTTGATATTGTATATATAAATATTTGATATTGTATATATAAATATGTTGATATTGTATATATAAATATTTGATATTGTAGATATATGTTGATATTATAGATATAAATATGTAGATATATGTTGATATTCATCATCATCATCATCATTTTTACATCCGCTTTTCCCTGCTTGCAAGGGTGGGACGGGAACTGATTCTGGCTTGATTTCTACAGCTGGATGCCCTTCCTAACACCAACCTCATTTACAGTGAGTGCTGGGTGTTTTTTTGCCGTGGCACCTCCACGACCACTTTGCAGTGGAATGATAGGGACCCTAGTCCTATCATCTCATTTCTACAGCTGAGTAAACTGGAGCAATGTGAAATAAAGTGTCTTGCTCAAGGAAACAACACATCACCCGGTCCGAGAATTGAACTCACAACCTTTCGATTGCAAGGCCAATGCTCTAACCACTAAGCCATGTGCCTCCATATTATGGATATAAATATGTAGATATATGTTGATATTATAGATATAAATGTTGTATATATGCTAGTGTGGAAAATAGACATTAAACGACAATGGTGATGGTTGTAGATATAAATTGATATTGTATATATAAAGTGTAGATATAAACATGTATATAGATGAACTTTACACCCTACCCTCATAACTGGATTATTAGTTTGTTAAGAATATATATATCTTACTTACCCACCGGGACCAGCTTTGTCAGTCACAGACTTCAAATATTCTAAAACTTGCTCCTGAAAAGAAATACCAAATTCATCATTTTAAGAAATAAAGGGTTCAATTGAAAACAATTAGTTGTGATATGTTTATCAAATACTGTTGTTGTTTAGCCCAAGGCTAACACTGACTGACCAGAACTATGATTAAAAGCATCCCACCCATGACCATTCCATCTGTGTGGGGTATTTATTTAATATTCCAATCACTTTGTTTAAGATCGTTTGTTTTATTTGTGGTGTATCTGGCTGCTATCACTAGCAGCTCATGAGACCAGGTAGTGGGACTGTCATTGGCTATAAATACTGGCTCTCTCTTTCAGATAGACCAGCATTTTTAGATAGATAGAGTATCGATTTAGAAAGATAGACCCGTATCACAACAGGACAACTCGTCTAACCCATGCTAGCATGGAAAATGGATGTTAAACAGTGATGATAATCATAATGATAAGACCATCTGTTTAGAAAGATAGACCATCACTTCTGCCAAGTATTTCCATGTTAGCATGGGTTGTATATGACATTCTGAAGTAATACAGCAGGCCACACCAAGACAGTCAGTGAGACCAGGAATAAAGACACCCATACTGACCTCTCCATCATCTCCAGCGTCCATCATGATATCACAGAATGCTGCACCAACATCAGAATTTTCCGGATCAAGATTAAAAGCCTTTTGATAACATTTTCTGGCCTTTCTGTAATAAACAAATGAAATTAATACTATAATATAATATACAAATAGAAGATACAAAATATATATATATTTCTGTGTGTGTGCATGTGTCTATATATATGTATGTGTGTGTGTTTGTGTATATACAGGGTGTCCATAAAGTCTGCATGCAATTTAAAATACTTGTAGTGTTGTAACTATACACAGACTTTATGGACCCTATATATATATATATAAAGTTATGTAATAAACAACATAAGACAATTATTCTATTTACCAGGTTTCACGAAGACAGATGAGCTCGACACAGGCGTCTGAAATCGTTCATCAGAATGAAATTTTATTTGATGTGGATGTAGCCTACATAAAGCACTCTCCTTTCCTTTACCTTTCCTACGGAAACACTTATATATATTTATATATAGTACTGTGAAGACCTGTTCAACCCTTCCTAGCAGGGAAAGCAGACATTAAACGATGATCAAGTGTTTAAGTGTGTTGGGGTGAGTATGTGCATATATAAATCTATAGGTACTGCCCTCCCTTCTCAAATTTACAAATACAGAAAAGAAGTAAGCATACTACAGCATCACACACACATCAAGTTCATAGATGAAAGCCTCCTACTCACTCTTTGTCTTGCTGTATATGAAGATAGAAGTGTCCGAGATATAAAAATATCTCACAGTTGTAAGGATCCAGCTTGGCAGCCTAAAACAACAAAATAGAAAGACTTATATAAAATAGTTTCTATACATAAACAGTGAAAATAAACTCCAGGAGTGAAAACTGAGGTTTCTGGTGAACAACTGGCATAACCAAAAGACATTCCTGGCATCTTGGCCCCTACAGGGTATCAAGAATTCTGCGAGGGGTTGTCAGGTCCCTGAGCCTTATTGCTCTTGAGTTGACCTCACACACCCTACTCCTGTTGGTTACAACACCTGGGGGATGTAACACGGTGAGTGCCCAGATCTCCCACCCACCTGAGAGTGTGGACCTCACACACCCTAATCCCATTACGGTGAGTTCGTTACAACACCTGGGAGATGTCATATAATTGTTGTTTTATACAAATGAAGAAGACTATAAAGGCCACTTATAAAAATAGATGGCATTATATAAGGCAGGTAATGACTAGCAGAAGAGTCTGGTAAAATTACCTGAAGGAAATATTTGAAACTCTTCTCAGAATAGTTACTGCTCTCTTGATTATCTGTGTGAGTGGTAGTTATTTGCCAACAGGTACGACCAGCCATGAGAAGAAACTTGCTGTTTTCAGGAGAGTCTGACACAGCAACTAAAAGTCTGTGGGAAGAGAGAAACAAGTTACTGAATATTGGCTTTATAATTAGATTTACAAACAACATAATTAAGTTGGTGTTTGGAACATAACTTAACAAATGTCCTTACAGTTATGATGACAGATTTTCAGTTAAATATAAACACTTTAAAATAAACAGGTTTGATATCAAAAGGGTTAATTACAAATATTTTTAATTAATTAAGATACTCACTTCTGAAAGGCCTCTTCATATTTATTCTGATGAAAGAGCAGCCAACCTTTGAGGGCAACAACTTCACAAGTTTCTCTTTCACTTAGTTTCTCTACACATTCCTTCAAAGACACAACAAAAGTTTAGTCCAGGTCTGGTTCTGGTTTTAGGGTTATTTATTTACATTTATTTTAGTAAAGTTCAGGTGACAAATTAACAGTTATTACAGTGTCAGGTAATAATTAATACACAGGTGACTAATTAGCAATTATTAGTGTCAGGTAATAATACACAGGTGACTAATTAACAGAGTCATCGGAGCATTAGATTAAATATGCCTTGGTATCTGTTCTGGGTCATTGTGCTCAGAGCCCCAGCTTGGTCGTAGTCTAATAACTGAAACCAGTAAACAGTAGATGATAGTCAATGAATAGACAGTGAAGAGGCAACAGTGAACGTGGTGAACAGAGAGTGAACATGTGGTGAACAGAGATTGAACATGTGGTGAACAGATAGTGAACATGTGGTGAACAGAGATTGAACATGTGGTGAACAGATAGTGAACAGATAGTGAACAGAGAATGGACATGTGGTGAACAGATAGTGAACAGAGAGTGGACATGTGGTGAACAGAGATTGAACATGGGGTGAACAGATAATGAACATGTGGTGAACAGATAGTGAACATGTGGTGAACAGATAGTGAACATGTGGTGAACAACCATGTAGTAAACAGGTATACTACTCACCTCAGCCTGTTGGTATTTCTCCAACTTGATGTAAAGGTAGGCAAGAGTTACAAGAACCTCTGTGTTGTTACTTTCCGTCTATAAAAAGGAAGAACACATATGTATAAAAACAAAACAAAAAAAACAAAGCATCGTTTAACTCAGAAGCAGCACCGAGAGACAGACATACACATGACAACAGTAGTGATGGTGGTGGTGGTGGTGGTGGTGGTGGTTGAGATGGTGGTGGTGATGGTGGTGGTGCTGGTTGAGATGGTGGTGGTGATGGTGGTGGTGGTGGTGGTGGTTGAGATGGTGGTGGTGGTGGTGGTGGTTGAGATGGTGGTGGTGGTGGTGGTTGAGATGGTGGTGGTGGTGGTGGTGGTGGTGGTGGTGGTGGTGGTTGAGATGGTGGTGGTGGTGGTGGTGGTGGTGGTGGAGATGGTGGTGGTGGTGGTGGTGGTTGAGATGGTGGTGGTGGTGGTGGTGGTTGAGATGGTGGTGGTGGTGGTGGTGGTGGTGGTTGAGATGGTGGTGGTGATGGTGGTGGTGGTGGTGGTGGTGGTGGTTGAGATGGTGGTGGTGATGAAGGTGGTGGTGGTTGAGATGGTGGTGGTGATGGTGGTGGTGGTGGTGGTGATGGTGGTGGTGGTGGTTGAGATGGTGGTGGTGGTGGTGGTGGTGGTTGAGATGGTGGTGGTGGTGGTGGTGGTTGAGATGGTGGTGGTGGTGGTTGAGATGGTGGTGGTGGTGGTGGTGGTTGAGATGGTGGTGGTGGTGGTGGTGGTTGAGATGGTGGTGGTGATGGTGGTGGTGGTGGTTGAGATGGTGGTGGTGGTGGTGGTGGTGGTGGTGGTGGTGGTTGAGATGGTGGTGGTGGTGGTGGTGGTTGAGATGGTGGTGGTGATGGTGGTGGTGGTGGTTGAGATGGTGGTGGTGGTGGTGGTGGTGGTGGTGGTGGTGGTTGAGATGGTGGTGGTGGTGGTGGTTGAGATGGTGGTGGTGGTGGTGGTGGTGGTGGTTGAGATGGTGGTGGTGGTGGTGGTGGTGGTGGTGGTGATGGTGGTGGTGGTGGTTGAGATGGTGGTGGTGGTGGTGGTGGTTGAGATGGTGGTGGTTGAGATGGTGGTGGTGGTGGTGGTGGTGGTGGTTGAGATGGTGGTGGTGGTGGTGGTGGTTGAGATGGTGGTGGTGGTGGTGGTGGTTGAGATGGTGGTGGTGATGGTGGTGGTGGTGGTTGAGATGGTGGTGGTGGTGGTGGTGGTGGTGGTGGTGGTGGTTGAGATGGTGGTGGTGATGAAGGTGGTGGTGGTTGAGATGGTGGTGGTGGTGGTGGTGGTGGTGGTTGAGATGGTGGTGGTGATGATGATGAAGGTGGTGGTGGTTGAGATGGTGGTGGCAATGATGGTGGTGATGGTGATGATGATGATGGTGGTGATGATGATGATGGTGGTGATGGTGGTGGCAATGATGATGAAGGTAGTGATGATGATGATGGTGGTGATGATAATGGTGTTGTTGGTGATAATTGTGATGATGGTGGTGGTGGTGGTGGTAGCTGAGATGATGATGGTGGTAGTAGTAGTTGAGCTAACAAGTCATTACCCCCCCCTCCCCCTCCCATCACTCCTTACCTCCATGAGAAGTTTCACCATGTTGCTAATCACTCCAAGAGATGTGTGTCCCAGAGACAGTTTGGCCTGTAACAGGTACAACCCAGTGGTCAAGTGGTCAACAGACACAGTTAACCGTCCTGTCTTCTTCTGAGCTGCTTTGATACCTGAAGAAGAAAACAACAACTAATTAACCCTTTAGCATTCAAACCGGCCAAATCCGGCCAGAATTCCCTCATCTCTTTCTCTTCAAACTGGCTATAACCAACCATTCATACTTATGTTAAGGTATTGTTCTCACAATTAATAATATCAAAATTTCATAGATTTGATATTATGTGAGATAATTATGTGAAATAAAGTATTTACTGTGAAAATATAATAGTAGATATAGAGTAATGTAAATGCTAAAGGGTTTAACCCTTTTGTTACTATATTGGTAATTATTATCTAACAAATATATCAGATTAATTAGAAGTACATAGATGTAATCAGTTAATTATTGCTGGGAACCTTATAATTATGATGAAATATTTCAAAACTTACCAATATTAGAGGCTTTTTCAATAAGGTTTTTATCGTGAAGATAATACAAGGACAGAGATAAGTAGTAATGAGCACAGAATAACAACGGATCTCGTTCCAGACCTACAGAAGATAAATATATGGATAGAGAGATATTTTAATGGTTAATATTTAAATATTGTAATAAATACTGGACTGGACTGGTAGTCTTCTCATTGACATTGAAAAGATGAAAGCAAAGTTGACCTCTGTGGTATTTGAACTCAGAACATAAAGAGTTAGAATAAAATACCACAATGCATTTTGTCCAACACTCTACCAATTCTGCCAATACATCATCCTAACAGACAGATACATACACTGATAGAGAGATAGATAGACAGACAGATATATAGACTGATAGATAGATAGATACAGAGATAGATGGACAGATAGGCAGAGTGATAGACAGAGTTGTAGAGAGATTGGTAAGCAGATAGACAGACAGAGAGACAGACAAATAGGCAGATATAAATGACAAAAGATTAATATGAATACAAACCTTCTCTGAAATGCTGTATTGCAGAGTTGTAGTCCTTACTGAGAATACTATAAACACCACGACATATGCTCAGCACTGGTGAAGACTCATTAACAGTGCTCAGTTTTCCCATGAGTTCTTTAAAAGAATCGTCAAGGTTTGGAACCAAACAACCTGCCAAAGAAATGTTTCCTTTTACATTAAATAATTTAAATTTTTTTAGAAATTAATATTTTAACAACTCAAAAAAATGTTTAAAACAACAATAAGATAAAAGATAGATATAAATAATTTCTCACTAAGCTAACACTTTACAGGGTGTACTGGGTGCACAAAAGAGGTTGTCACATGCTAGGATAGACCGGAAAATTCAATCCAATACTGTCTCTAATTGCCAAACTGTCTTGTCTTCAATCTGTTATCACATTTATTTTATATAAGATGGGCTTCCTCTCAGTTTCTGCCTACCAAATTCACTCCTCACAAAGCATTAGTTGAACAAGTGTTATAATAGAAAAACACTTGGCCAAGGTGGCACGCAGTGAGATTGAACTCAGACCAAGTGACTGCAATGTGAACTTCTTAACCTCACAGCTGCCATACATACACCTAGAAATCTAAATCTAAAGTCTGCTTTGAGTCCGGAGACTCTTCAGGCTGATGCTTATCTTAATTTCTATGGCATTAAGTGAGTGAGAGTACAAGACTTCCCTTGGACAAGACACCAATCTACCACAGGGTTAAATCCCCAGCTATTTCTGGTGCTCATTTCCTTTTCAACTAAGTATACTGGAGCAACATGAAATGAAGTATTTTACTCAAGAACACAACATACATCCCAGCCCATGAATCAAAGCTATGACATTATGATCCTAAGTCCAACAACCTTACCACTAGGCCACACACCTTCACACATAAATAGGGAAATTATAAAACAAAGCAAACAAAACAAAAAACATGGACTGACCAATATTTGAATCCAGTTTTATCAACAAACAATACTCTAGAACTATGGCGTTGTTTGGATCAGAATCTTTGAGTTGAGAGATTTCTGAGATGAGCAACTCAAGGTCTCCATTCTACAACACAAGGAAATATATAAACAATAACAGTTATTTAAAATATATATTCTGTCAACTCTCCACCTTTTTACCTGTCATACTTTTATATTTACCTTTATTAGACTGAATATATAATTAGTAGCCAGCCAGCTTTTGTCATTAGCAGGTAAGGTCTTGTTATCCAGAGCTTTCCGATAGTTAGACACAACCTGTAACCAAAAGAAAGAATTTTTCTTGAAGAATTTAAAAACAAACCAACAACACTCAGACCAATTTCTATAATAATCCTTTCAATCAACAAGATCCCAGATCTCATTCACATAGCAAGTGGAGTGGAACTTGTCAAATCAGACCAAGGAAACAATGTTTCTATTGGTGATACTATCTACCAGTCAAAACTCCTAGCAGAAGGAGCAACATGAAATAAAATGTCTTGCTCAAGGACACAACACATCACCCGGTCCAGGAGGGCTTTAACTATATAAGGATACCAGTCGAAATAAATCAGTTTATAATAAGGAAATAATTCTTTGATAAATAATAACTGAAAATACTCACAATATTTCCATATTGTTTCGATATATCTTTATGTTTATTAAGAAGTTGTGACATATCTTTGAGGAGTTTGACACTGTCAGTTGAAGACTCACCAGATAAAGACAAGAGTTTCTGGTAAATAGGAATGGCCTACAAGAAGAAGAAGTGGAAATATGGTAGAAATAATAAATGACAGTTTGGTGTAAATAATGAAGAAAAATCATCTCTTGTTTTGGTCTGGTTTTTAATAAATTACATTGACAATGGTGGTGGTGGTGTTGATAGTTGTGGCAGTGATAACGGTGGTGATAGTGGTTGTAATGATGAGGCTGTAGTGATAGTGGTGGTAGTGGTGATGGTGAGGTTGTGGTGATAATGGTGATAGTGCTGACGGTGAGGTTATAGTGGTGATGATGGTGATAATGGTGGTAGTGGTGGTAATAGTGATGGTGAGGTTATGGTTGTGATTATGGCGGTGAAGTTGTGGTGATAATGGTGAGGTTATGGTGGTGATGATGGCGGTGAAGTTGCGGTGATAATGGTGGTAGTGGTGGTAATAGTGATGAAGACTAAAAGACAAGAATAACTTTCAATAAAATCTCTCAACTCACCTTCTCAACAAAACCAAACTCTGAACAGAGAGAAACATATTTCTTCAGGACCTCCAACTGTTTGTCTTGGTCACTACAAAAACAACAACAACAATACATTAAATACAAGTTTGCCTTGGTCACTACAACTTAGGTACCAAACAACACACTGTTGTGGGAAGTTACTGTATTTTCCAGTGTCGAAGACGCTACTTTATTCCTAAAATAAGTCTCAAAAATCTACCATGCGTCCTGGAGGCCGAAGGTTGATTATTATTTTTTTTCAAATTTTTGGTTGTCAAAATTAGGGTGAGTCCTCGAGCATGAAGCATCTTTGGCACCGGGAAATACGATAGGTACCAAACAACACAGTGTGGGTATGGTGTGGGAAGTTATATACATACCTTTCATATAAGAGCTGAAGTTTTTCATAAATAGGAATCAATTCATCTTTGTTCTTAGCTGAAGAATTCTTCTCATAGAAACTACACAGACCCTGCCAAGCTAAGATTTGATCTGGGTTAATTTCAATGGCTTCTTTGTAGAATTTTATAGCTTCATCTGCCTGTTGGGTTTCCACATTAGCCACGGCTCTGAAAACCAAAGCATTGTAGTTCTTGGCATCAAAATCAAGGATGACCTAGAATCAAAAAGAAAATAAATAATAATTTTAAAACAATGTTGTCTCTGATCGAGATGATATTATAATAACAATGAAGCCTAATTATCCGTCTGTCACACAAACAAATGTTAAGGTTGAGGTTGAGCTTGGACAAGTTGAGGGAGAAGCTGGGTTTAAGAGGAATCTGAGGTAGTGTGCAGGAGAGAAGACTGCGTTGGTTTGGACATGTGGTACACATGGACAATGACTGTTGGATAAAGAAGTGCCAAGAAATCCCAGTGGACGGAAGCTGCGGTAAAGGCAGAAAAAGAAAGACCTGGGTAGAGGTAGTGAAAGCTGACTTCAAACCACTGAGACTCACAGAGGTGATGACAAAGGATCACAACATGTGGAGAGATGCCATGTTGAGAACGACCAGTCCAACCCATGCAAGTGTGGAAAAGTGGACATAAAAACAATGACGCTATAGACACAGATAGAGTGGTTGTTAACCAACAATAGTAGAGTATATAAATAAACCATATATAGAGACCAAGGC
The DNA here is from genome assembly GCA_964016885.1 of Eledone cirrhosa. NCBI lineage: Eukaryota > Metazoa > Mollusca > Cephalopoda > Octopoda > Eledonidae > Eledone > Eledone cirrhosa. The sequence continues at coordinate 45,330,805 of OZ024753.1, forward strand.
CTCACAACTTTAACATATCTCACTTACTTTACAAATATTTTCAGCTTCTTCATAATTTTTATTCTTCAGAGCTTCACGCGCTGCCTTTAGTTTACTTTTGATCTGTTTACCGTCCATCTGAAATAACATGATAATAATGGTTTCTTTATTGGCCACAAGGGCTAACATGAAGAAAAACATTACAGACGGCACAGAATGGTACAGGACATAATAGTAATGGTTTCTTATAAAGGCACAAGGAAAGTAATTTTGGAGGGAGGAGAAAGTCGATGAAATCGACACCAGTGCATTGCTGGTATTATATTTTATTGACCCTCGTAAAAAAGAAAGCAAAGCTACTTTGAAGGGATTTGAACTCAAAACATAGAGGGCGTCTGACCCTCTACCGATTCTGCCAATCTACCGCCATAATAATAATAATAATGGTTTCTTTATTATCCACACAGGGCTGACATTAAACAAACAATAGAGACAGCACAGGAACTATGCTCTCTCTCCATATATATATATATATATATATATATATATATATATATATATATATACACATACGCACACACAGACACAAGCAGTCCAACACTTCTATATATGTCTCGAATATGACGAGATATTTTCGTTTACTTATTCCAAACTCCATTGTCTATGATACAAGAGACTAAGGCAATGGAACAGTCAAGCACCTCATGAACATCACAACATCACCTGATATTTCAATAAGACACACCACTATCGATTGGCAAAAATAAAAAGTCTGTCAGTGGCCCGACTCCATCCGTCATCACTAATGAATGCTACGTAGAAATATTTTATTCACCGACAAATCATAGTATTTTAATAACTTCGATTGAATTATATATATATATATATATATATATATATAGAAATAGCCGTCGAAAAGGCTTGAGCTCTGCCGTCGGGGTCTTGAACATTTTCCTATATATATATATCACTGGATATCGATCTAAACCCTTTTATATATACAGGGTGTCCCAAAACATGTATACATACTTGAACAGCATTGTAATAAATATTGCCTGTACAAGTAATCAATGTATACATTTTGAGGGGCACCCTATATATATATATATATATATATATATATATATATATATATATATATAACATGATATATTACTGGTATTTATTTAGTAACGTCTGGGTAGATTTTACTTCAACAGCAGACGATAAAATTAAATTAAATGAAAATTTCTTTGTAAATCTTCACTTTTTGATATTTTTTTTAATAAATAAAACTAAATGTCATATATATATAATATATATATGTATATATATATATATATATATATATGTATATATACACGTATATATATATATATATATATATACGTGTGTGTGTGTGTTAAGATGCAAGTTAATTGCGTCTGTAGGATTTCGGTAAATATTCTGAGTCTCAGACGTGATCCTACATATTAAAACATATCTGAGGAGCTTCCGATTCCAGAGTCAGGTTCGATCATTAATAGATCGTTCCTCGAGCTGATTGACAGTGAAACATACGTAATATGTAATAAATATGTATATGATGTAACACTGATTCTTGTTCCTTATATATTAATACAATATATATATATAAGTTTATCCCAAGTTCAATTGGGGGTAACCACAGTAAGTAAGGTACTCAATACATAGCAGAGTATAAATATTTAATATAGAAATGGCTTCTACGGGACTAGAAGTGGTTCATTCGAATGAAACAGTTCTAGTCCTGTAGAAGCCATTTCTCTCTCTCTATATATATATATTAAGCTGAATTGTTCTACAACAGACTGTTGGCAATCATGTACCGCCCACCAATAAATTAACTCAACAAGTCGAGATAATCTGTCGTATGAGTCTCAGAAAAGAAAGAATCTTGCTTAAGGACCCACCCATAAGACTTACATATTTTACTTTTACTTTAGATATTCTGGCGTTCTTTCGTTTTAAGTATACTTAATGTGTTTACTAATTAATATAGAAGAATGCTGTCATTTTATATACCTATAACGAAACCTTTGTATCGTTCGGAAGAAGAACAACAACAAACAACACCAACTAAAAGAACAGCTGAGTAAACAAAACGAAAAGAGCCGGGTATTAATTGGAAGTTATACACGTATATATTAGTAAACAGGTGAGTTAAGATATTAACTAAGAAGGTAAATAAATCGATGGATAGAATTGATTAATGATCGATAGATTTGAGATAAATTAATGAAAAAATAATGAATTCTTTAATGGATTATTAAAACTGAAACAAAACGAAAATAAAACCCAAAACATATTCAGAAAAAATACCTCCAAGACAGAAATAAAGAATTAATTAGAGTGGAAGACATTGGAAATAGTTTATATTTCTATATTTTTACCTTTGTGTTGTAAAATACAAAGAGGTGCAGTTATAATAATGTTGTTGTTGTTGTTGTCATTCTTTCTTGTTTAAAACATGAAAATAAAACGTGGACAAATCCTTTGGAGAAGGAAACTTGCTTAAACAGGAAACTAATTATTATAAACCGGAAGTTGTAAAGAGTTGCCTCCCTTTGAAATGGTGTTTTTGTTTTTGTTTTTGTTGCTTTCGTTTTTCTTTTTTCCTAACTGCAGGTTTTCCTACGGATGTCCCTAATAGACATAAATATATCATCCGCAGTGATATCGATTTTTCTAAATGAAGAAGCCAATTTTTGTTGAGGTTTTAAACATTCTAAATATAATTTAACTTTTCCAAAATTAATATTTTATTGACACTTGTATAAATAACGTTTCAAATTGTTTATATTTTTTAATGAAAATATACACACAAATAACACACACACACATATATATATATGTGTGTGACTGATGGTAGCTAATATGCTTCCATAGGCGGTATGCCGGTTGAGCACTCTATGCCCTTACAGAGCAGAGTATGATATAATATAAAACGAAAAATCAGTGATGCATCTGAACTCAATTTATTGTGTGTTACAATTGTTTCGCCGGCAGACAGCTCGAGGTGCGATCATTGTGGGGATCTGTCTGATTCTGGATCCGCAGGTTCGACGGACACGTCTAATGATTTCGGAGCAAATTCTTCACACAATAAATTGAGTTCAGATGCATCACTGATAGAGAGAGAGAGAGAGAGGCTAAGTGATGGCGAGGCTAAGGCGTTGAAACCACCAAGCACCCTCACCAGGAGTATCATCTGATACCTTGGTAAAGGCCGAGTGATGGCGAGGCTAAGGCATTGAAACAACCAAGCTCCTTCACCAGGGGTATCACCTGATACCTCGATAAGGCTGGGTGATGGCGAGGCTAAGGTGCCGAAACCACCAAACACTCTCACCAGGAGCATCACCTGATATCTTGGTAAAGGTGAACCGCTAACGATGACAATACCCATTCCCCCAAACATCTCAAATGCCACAGGCTGGAAGAAATTGACAGGAATATCTGCTATCACCAGTTTCGGACTGGGGCTTTATTTTTTAAACCCTCAAACTCATGAAAGACAAGACCTTTGGAGGAGGGTGTAGACATGTTGGAATGGTGGAGGTAATGTTGAGACTACTGTTGTAGTGCACCTGAGCACTGTACACAATAATTTCGGATTGGCAGTATCGGTAGAGTGTCGGACGCCATGCTTTGCAGCAAAGAGTTATGGCCCTTTATGATCTGTGTTCAAATCCCGCCGAGGTTAACTTTGCCTTTCATCCTTACGGAGTTGATAAAATAAAGTACCAGTCACGCACTGGGGTCGATTTAATCGACTTCTCCCTCCCCCCAAATTGCTGTCTATATAAGAAACCATTATTATCATCTGACAAGATGAAGCAGTCATCATGTATGTAAGTATAAAGAGAGAATGTATAATAGCTGATAGAATTAAACCTCCTAACTATATATTAGGCCTAATGGTAGTATAAGTGGTTGTGTTATGGTGTTGATTCAGTTGTTGTGTGTGTACTCACTTGTGAACTTCTCAGTGGTGTGGCCACTGTTGTGTAGAGTGTAGGAGAGAGAAGTTTGATAGGCCTGATACAGTGTGACTAGAGATTGTGTGTGATCACTTCTTTTGTCTCCTTGAGGTGTGGTGTGGCCACTGTTGTGTAGAGTTTAGGGGAAAGAGATTTGGTAGGCCTGATACAGTGTGACTAGAGATTGTGTGTGATCACTTCTTTTGTCTCCCTGAGGTTATGGAAATGGCTCCCTAATATCTTAAAATCTCTGACATATTGGCACTTGAAAGCTATTCACAATATGAACTTTTCAATGAAGCCACAGAGGTCAGCTTCTAAGGTGGCTGATTTGACAGTGTAAGATAATGCAAAAAGAACTCTATTGGAAAGAGTATCAAATTACTGCTACACCTAACACCAACCACCTTATAAAGTATAGTAAATGTCTTTTATTGTGGTACCAGCAATGGTGAAGACACTGAGTCCTCAACTAAACTTAAGAACTGTCAAAACCCTACACTATATGTTGTGTATATTCCTTTGTTGTTCTTAAAAGATAAAGAGTATCTTTAGTAAACTCATTGAATCCAAGTCTCAAACCTTCCACAGACATTCCTGTAGTTAGATTCATAAGAAATCACTCAAAAACCATGCAAGATGTAGTAGTTCGAGGGTAACCACAGCTAAAAAAGGTACTCAATACATTGGTAGAGGATAGGCATTTAAAAAAATTTATGTAGAAATAATTGTTTCTACTTTAGGCACAAGGCCAGCAATTACCCAGTGCATTACTGGTACTTTATTTTATCGACCCCGTAAGGATAAAAGGCAAAGTCAACCTCGGCGGGATTTGAACTCAATTTATCTAGAAATAATTTCTGATGATTTCATACGAATGAAACAGTTCAAGTCCTGTAGGAGTCATTTTTATATAATACACACACACACACACATATATATATATTGAATTCCATGAGTCTAACACCCGTGGACATGCTTACAAAGTCAGAAAACAGTACAGCTCCCATGACTTTCAGAAATATTTTTTCATGCTCAGATTTGCTGAAGCATGGAACAAACTACCTGCATCAGTTGTTAGCTGTCAGGACACGGCATCCTTCAAAACTTCCATGCTACCTGAAATTCGCCTTCCATACACATGCACGCATGTGTGTCTGTGTATATATCAAGACTCATGCACTGTTCACTTTCCTGACATTTGTACATTATTCTATGTACTATACATGCACCTTTGATGAGTTGTAGTGCACCTGAGCACTGTACACAATAATTTTCATTTTATATATATATATATAGGAACGAGTAGGACCCCGACGGCTGAGCTCAAGCCGTTTCGACGGATAATTCTGGACTAGCTCAGCCGTCGGGGTCCTACTCGTTCCTATTACCCACTCTACTACCCTAAGTATTGAGTACTTTGGTGCGTTATGGTCCACCTGGTTCCTTACCACATTTCCTTCGTTATATATATATATATATACACACGCACACACTGACACAGAAACACATACAAATCAAGTCGGTGCGAGAAAGAGAAAGACTGAGCGCACCTGACTAGACTCCCGGTAAGCAAGGGTAAATTCTGTCACTTCTAGCCTGCCGTCAATTTAGTCGGCAATTGGCTTTTACTTGGATCGTTTGGAAAGTTCTTTTCTGAACTGAAATTAATGTGAAGCATGGCGGAAGAGAATAACGTTAAGGATGCCGACGAATTGGAGAAAGAGCACTTCGTTAGGATTGTGAATGCATTTAAATATTATAGGTGAGTTCCTTATATTCCACCATCATCGCCATCGCTCCTACTACTACGATTATAATTAATATTATTATTATTAGCTTTAGGATTGCGATTACATACGTGCATAATATATATATATTATATATATATATATGTATGTATATGTATGTGTATATATATGTATATGTATATATATATATGTATATATATATGAAGCGTGAGTGAGGGGAAGGGGGAGAGAGATAGTGTGTCTATATTTTTGTTTATATATGATTATAAATAAACATATCTCTGTGTGTGTGTGTGTGTATAAATATGAATGTATGTAAATGAATCTATATCAACGTGCATGTATATAAATAATATATATGTGTATATAATATGTATATAATATATATATACTATATATATTATTGTGTGAAGGTGGATATATATATATATATATATATATATATATATATATATATATATATGTTTAGCCCTACCCGGTATGTCAGTAGTCACCGCTTGTAACTTACCATTTACATGTTTGTATTGTTGTAATGTACATTTCTTTACTACACAAACCATATGCTCTCTCTCTCTCTCTCTCTCTCTCTTTAACTCGTGCACATTAGCACACGCGCATATACACACATATATACACACATGCATATGTTTATATATATATATATATATAAATATAAATTCAGCGAGAATCGTATTTCGGCTGGTATATATATATATATATATATATATATATATATATAATATATTTATGCAATCAATGTGTGGGGAAATAGCAGTATAAACCTAAGTGCAAAAACGCGCACTCAATGCGTATATATATCTATACATATATACACCTATTATATATATAATTGTTTCTACGTTTGGCACAAGGCCAGCACCTACCCAGTACATTACTGGTACTTTATTTTATCGACCCCGTAAGGATGAAAGGCAAAGTTAACCGGCGGGATTTGAACTCAAATGATCTTTATATATATATATAATGATCTTTATATATATGTATATAATGATCTTTATTATGGCTATTTAAACTCTAATTAGATTTTGAGTACACATTTTCACTTCCGTCAATACCACACACACACACACACACATATATATATATATATATATATATATATATATATATATATAAAGAGAGAGATACTGTTTCTATATTTTTGTTTATATATGTATATAAATAAATATATGTGTGTGTATATATGAATACATATAAATACAACTATATATATATATACACATATATCTATCTATCGCTATATATATATATATATAAATACATGCATCTATATATTTATATATACACACATCTATCTATCTATATATAAATGTGTATACGTGTTTGAACACATATATGATATATAGACATAAACACAATCTTATTTTATTGTTCATTATTGTTATTGTTATTACCAGCACATGCACTCACACATGCGCACACATGCACTCCCCCTCTCTTTCATTTCTATACCTCCTCCTCCTCCACTTCACTCCTCCTCCTCAGTCACGTACACATATTCCCATTCCCCCCTCACTTACGTTCATACATTCTCTCTCTCTCGCCTCGCGGATATACACTCTCTTTCTCTCCCTCCCCCTCACGTACACATACATTCTCTCTCTCTCCCTACCCCTCATGGATATACACTCTCTTTCTCTCCCTCCCCCTCACGTACACATACATTCTCTCTCTCTCTCTCTCCCTACCCCTCATGGATATACACTCTCTTTCTCTCCCTCCCCCTCACGTACACATACATTCTCTCTCTCTCTCCCTACCCCTCATGGATATACACTCTCTTTCTCTCCCTCCCCCTCACGTACACATACATTCTCTCTCTCTCTCTCCCTACCCCTCATGGATATACACTCTCTTTCTCTCCCTCCCCCTCACGTACACATACATTCTCTCTCTCTCTCTCCCTTCCCCTCATGGATATACACTCTCTTTCTCTCCCTCCCCCTCACGTACACATACATTCTCTCTCTCTCTCTCCCTACCCCTCATGGATATACACTCTCTTTCCTTCCCTCCCCTCACGTACACATACATTCTCTCCCCCTCTCACTTACCTACATACACTCTCTTTCTATCTCTCCCTCTCTCTCACCTACATACACACTCTCTTTCCCTCTCACTCACCTACATACACACTCTCTCTCTCCCTCTCACTCACCTACATACACACTCTCTCTCCCTCTCACTTACCTACATACACTCTCTTTTTCTCTCCCTCTCATTCACTCACCTACACTCTCTTTCCCTCTCTCTCCCTCCCTCTCTCTCCCCTACATACACACTCTTTCTCCTTCTCATTCACTTACCTACATACACTCTCTTTCTCCCTCCCTCTTTCTCACCTACATACACCCCTCCCCCTCTCTCACTACATCACTCCCACTCCCACGGGTTTAACACTTCCTCAATCTTCCAGTTGTTATTGTTGTGCACTCACTCACCCCTTTGGAAGGGCATGAACGTCACTAAATCCCTATAAATTCTACTATAACCCCACATGAATACACACATACACACCAACACTTAGAAACATACTATAGCTCATACATATACATACATACACACAAGATTATATAAAATTCCTCTTAATGTTGATTTTTCTAGCAGTTTATACACCACCCTCTCTGTATGCATGTGTGTGTGTATATATATATATATATATATATATGTGTGTGTGTGTATATATATATATATATGTGTGTGTGTGTGTATGTATATGTATTTATGGAGCTCAGCCGTCGAGGTCCTGACTCTTTTCCTATTACCCACTCTACTACCCTAAGTATTGAGTACTCTGGTGCGTTATGGTCCACCTGGTTTCTTACCACAGCCTCTTTGTTTTTTATATAAGTATATATATATATATATATATATATATATGAGTATGCTTGTATGTATATATGTGTATGTGTGTTCTTGTTTGTATTCATGTGTGTGCTTGTATGGATATATTTGTGTGTGTGTATACTTGCATGTATATATGTGTGTGTGTGTGGTGTGTGTGTACATTGTTTTCTCTCGTTAAATTTCTATAGCTTGTCACCATGGTTAATATCACAGCATACACATACACACACATACATACATAACCATATATATACATACACACACATACTCTACATTGATTCTGTTCTTTACAAACACCACCACCTCCACAACAACACCACCACCACCACAACAACAACATCGTCAACAACACCACCACCACCATACCACCACCACCACCACACCAACAACACCACCATTAACACCACCACCACCACCACCACACCACCACCACAACCACAATTTACTAATTTGACCATGGCATCTCTCTGTAGGGGGTTGCTTGACTTTCTAGAAATAGTAGTTAAATTCCTGCCCTCTTCTCTGTCAAAACTGACAAAAACTAGATAATGTATAACTAACATATTTTATCGCACACCTAGAAAGATGACACGATCATGTCTAGGATATTGGTATCTAGTCCTAGATCTTCTTGACCTAGTCAGACCTAGGGAGGTATTTTACTGCACACCTAGACATGATCATGTTGAGAATATTGTTGGTCTTCTTGACCAGGTCAGACCTAGGGCTATATAACACCAGTGAGGTTAAATGGAGGCATTCTTAACTCTACTCTGGTTGATAACATTAAGCAGAGGATAGAACAATGTTTGGTGCATGTTTAAATAATAATGAAATTATTGTGTAAAGTGCTCAGGCCCACTGATTCTGATAACAATAACCACCAGATGTGTAAGTTGTCTGGTAGTTGTCCAGATCATGTAGCCTATCTGCCAGATGTAGGAGTATGTCTGGTAGTTGACCAGATGTAGTAGTATGTCTGGTAGTTGACCAGATGTAGTAGTATGTCTGGTAGTTGACCAGATGTAGTAGTATGTCTGGTAGTTGTCCAGATGTAGTAGTATGTCTGGTAGTTGACCAGATGTAGTAGTATGTCTGGTAGTTGACCAGATGTAGTAGTATGTCTGGTAGTTGACCAGATGTAGTAGTATGTCTGGTAGTTGACCAGATGTAGTAGTATGTCTGGTAGTTGTCCAGATGTAGTAGTATGTCTGGTAGTTGTCCAGATGTAGTAGTATGTCTGGTAGTTGACCAGATGTAGTAGTATGTCTTGTAGTTGTCCAGATGTAGTAGTATGTCTGGTAGTTGTCCAGATGTAGTAGTATGTCTGGTAGTTGACCAGATGTTGTAGTATGTCTGGTAATTGATCAGATGTTGTAGTATGTCTGGTAGTTGACCAGATCATGTAGTCTATCTGCCAGATGTAGTATATCTGGTAATTATAATACTTATATAAACTAAATCCCATCTAATGCCTTGTTTATCTCTCTCCCAGGTTGTATTCACTGAACCGTATCCGCAATACAGAACGTTACTATGACGAATTACCAGATCACCATCGATCCATCATACCAAACTTCCGCGATCATCTTGGTAAAGTCCGTAACTGCATCGAAACCAATTTCCATCTCATCAAACTCATTATTCAAAACACAGAACATATGTTTGAAAATAAGAACCATGGACCAGTTGAAAATGTAAGTCAAATTATTTTTACTTGTTATTGTAATTTTTAAATTGTTTTATCCTTTCAACCCATGCTAGCATGGAAGAACGGACGTAAAACGGTGATGATGATGATGATGATGACTCTTTATTTGGAGACTTTTGTGTGGAAGGAGGAGAAGAGGCAGAGAAAGAGGAGGGGAGTTTCTTTCAGTCTTTATTTGAGAAAGTTTGTGGAAAAAGAAGGAGAGTAGGAGGAGGAGGTGAGTGGGAGGTGTTATTGTGTAACAGGGAATGACTTTTTGTGTAACTCAACAATCTCCATCTTTCTACATTTTAGAAATATTTGTTTTTATTATAAATTCATTCTTTTGTTACCCTAATCTTTATGAAAGCCTCCAGCTATTGTTTTTAATTAATCAAGAATTTGGAGGTATTTAGTAAAATAACTAGCTCTCTCATTATTAAACTAGTGTCTGGAGCATAACAAAGGTTCTTTACATAAAAATCACGATGGAAGGTTTTTAGATAAATATAAACATATTATAGGTGACAAATAAGCAGAGTTGTTAGAATGTCAGATAGAATGCTTTGTAGTATTTGTTCTGGCTATCAACTTTCTGAGTTCAAATCCTGTTGAGGTGAGCAGCAGATTTCTTACAGAGAAGGATAGAAAGTGAAAGAGATATAGAGGAAGAATTGAAACCAGTACATTACTGGTACTTTATTTTATCGACCCTGAAAGGATGAAAGGCAAAGTTGACCTCGGTGGGATTTGAACTCAAAGAGCAGAGAGCGGAAACGAATACTGCAAAGCATTCTATCTGACATTCTAACAACATTGCCAATTCAAATTCACCACGTTAGTATATACAGAGTGTCCCCCTCAAATGTATACACACTTCAACAGCATTCTAATCAAAGTATGTATATATTTTTGGGGGACAATCTGTATATAGTAATGTTATTAGGTCACCTATTTCTGTTGCATGGCAGGTTTGTTGCCTAAGAGATTGTTACATTGATAATTATTCAAATGGAATTGTCTCTGTTGTCTGATATTAGAGAACTCATCTTAGAGTTCCTTCTATAGGTTTGTTTTTATGTATTTTTAAATCTAGCTTGAAGAATGTGTAATTATGAAACCAGCCTCAGGTCAGACACAATCAATAACAGCTGTTGTCTCTTTATAAATTATTCTGCTTTATATATTAACTGTCAATATTTTCAAATAAATGATATGATAGCTGCAGTTGTGGCGTCAGATAGAAATGTTTTGTAGTGTTCATTGCAACTCTTTGGTCCCTGAGTTCAAATCCCACCAAAATCAATTTGTCTTTTCCTCCTTTCGGGGTCAATAAAATAAATTACCAATCCAGTACTGGAATGGATCTCTCTCTCTGTCTGTCGTAGAAATCAGCTGTGGTTACACCTGGAGAGGAAGGGGTTAGTTAATTAAAGGCTCATCAAGCCGGTGCTTATCCCTGATTTCCTTGATGTTAAGAGACTGAGAGTACAAGACTCTCCCTGGATAGGATGCCAGTCTATCACAGGATTAACTCCCTAGCTACTGTTCGTGCTCATTCTCTGGGTGTAATGGAGCAATGTGAAATAAAGTGTTTTGCTCAAGAAAATAACACAGCAGCCTGTCCAGGAATTGAACCCATGACATTACGATCCTACATCAAGCATCTTAACCATTAGGCCCTCCTCCTTCATGAGGAGGAAGGGGAGGCACCAGGTTAAAAATCCCCAAATGTGTGATAGCCCCTCCACCTATGACCTCTACAGTTACGGGGTCAGTGAGTGACACAGAAACACAATAGAGGCCTTCTTCTTTGTCTTCTTCCTGACCCCCTTATTCCTGGGAAAGTCGTGGGGGCACAGTCCTCAAATGCTCCTTCCAACACAACCTGGCAGAAGCAACCATCTTCAATTCATCCAGCTGGATCCCTAAGCAAATACAAGTGGCTGAAATGGGGTTCCGCCGAAGGGTCTTTAGAGTAGCGTTATTTGATAGAGTGTAGTATAGTTGAGAGATCAGAGAGGTACTTCACGTAGAGCCACTACTTACCCGAAATGAGACATCACAGCTCTGCTACTACGTAAGAGGACACTAAATTTATTCTATTCTTTGCTTGTTCTCAACAAAGTTTCGCACAAGATAAGTTTGAAAAACCTTAGAGTGCACAAATTGAACTCTTAACATCCTGTAATGATTTAACAGAAAATATTTGTTTATTCAAATGTTTCTAGTATCTTTATTTGTGGATAGATCATTATGGAAATTTTCAGTATTTAAGTAAATGTAATTTTTAATGAGATGTGGTGAAAGCGCTTTTTTTGTACTTTTCAAGAATATTTTGCTAATGTGCTTTGTTGAGGTTCAGGATGTTAAGAGTTAAAGACAGTAGCAAGTCTTCAGTTGCTTCCGATGTGCCATTATTTATTCAACTCTATATACCTCTTCTCTTTCCGATGTGTTTTAGAAAGAGATTTCTGTATTACAGGGCGAGGAGGGTCTCCGAAAACACCCCCCCACATCCTATGACATGGACCGGGTTAAGACAACGTTGAAGCAATTTGTTAGGGACTGGAGTGAATCTGGACGGAGTGAAAGATCAGCTTGTTATGATCCCGTTATCAAAGAAATCAGACGCAGATTTCCACCTCAAATGTGGTAAGTACTTCCATTATAGAAACTGTTTTATGGTGGGTTATTTCATACTTTGTAGATGTAGTTGATAGCTTCTGTTACCTTTAGCCACCCAGGTAACAGAAGCTATCAACTACTTCTAGCAAGCCCTCTGAACATTTAATAGAGCTTGTTTCATGAGACATCTTACTGCTCCTGTGCAGTGACCATATATAAAACCTACATTCTTTGATAGCCTGCTTGAGATCCTGCTACATCTCTTGTGTACCTATATGTCATGGGGAAGTCTGTGAAATGCTTTCTCCAGGTCAACAAATTGCGAGTAGAGGGGCTTACTTTTAGCTATAGCTCTCTTACTTTTAGCTCTCTTATAGTTCCCTTACAAGGACAAGGGCATCAGTGGTACTATTCCCTCACACAAATCCAAACAAAACAGCATCTCATCTAGATTGACTGGATCCCCTATCAGCTGTGCTTTAACTCTCTCTGTAACCTTCATGACCTAGTCAACCAACTTGTTGGTTCTAAAGCATCTTCTTCGCCCTTGTAGCAGTTGACAATGATGCTGCAACACCGGACATTGTGTATGACGTCATTTGGTATTGATTTACAATAATAGTGGTTAAGGTGTGATGATAATGGTTAAGATGTTCCCAGTATCTATCTCAGAGACTGATGTAATTTGGTGCTAAGGGGGGTAATTTGATGGCAAGGGAGGTAATTTGATGGTAAGGGATGTAATTTGGTGGTAAGGGAGGTAATTTGGAATTCAGGAAAAAAGTTTAATAAAGTATTCTTTAGGGAAATAACGGGAGCTAACTTGTGTAGTGTCCAACTGAATTTGGCTTAAGGAATCTTCAGTGGATATGAGATATCAGTGGTTGGCAAGTAGGATCCCTGGTGTTAAAATCCTTTTAATCTTGTAATGGTGTAGATTTCCAGTTCCTCAGTATTTATTTGGGGGTGTAGGGGCAGTGATTGAAGAAGTCTGCTCTCATATTTAGACAGTTGGTGGAGTTGTCTAGCTTTTTAGAGTATTCTTTCTGCTGTACACATTTGACAATTTCTTTCCTACGTTGAGAATTTTAGGTTGTCATTGAATTAAAAAAAAAAACGAAACAGAATTAATCGTTTCGTTTACATATTGAGACCCCAACCCATCTTATTTATTTTACAATGTATGGGACTTCTAATAATGTACCTTTTTTGTCATATATAATGTTTTTTTAATGTATAAAGGAAATTAATTGTTGCAGGAATGCTACCTCTTAAAATAAAATTTCGCCAGATATAGATAATATAGCAAAATTTAATAATATTTTCAGAACAAAATATTAAATGTTTCTTTTAAATTCTTTTTCTTTTCCAGAGTATATTTTATGAAAACTAAATTAAACAGCTGACACACATGTCTCTTATATTTTCACCAACACTGGTATCGGTATTTATATTTGCTTGCTTTGATATTGATTCATTTATTGAAATAAAGTACCAGTAATGCACTGGGATCAATTTAATCGATTTCACTTCCCCAATAAAAAATAAAAATATATTTAAATTCCTTCATTTACTAAAACTGACTTGTTTTAAGAAAAATAAATAAAAAAAACTTCTTTCCTTTCCATTATGTAAAGTATTTCATGTATTATAAGAAGTTTCCTTAAAATTGTGTCTATTCCAGCGATCCATCGACAGTGTTTGTATTAGTTCCTGGTGCTGGCCTCGGAAGGTTGGCCTATGAATTGGCTAAATTAGGCTACAGTTGCCAAGGAAATGAATGGAGTTTATTCATGTTATTTGCATCCAACTTTGTATTGAACAAGTATGTATGATTTCTTTCATTTTTTCTTTCATCTTCATTCTGTTGGGGTCAATCAATAAAATAAAGTACCAGTCAGATACTGGGGTTGATTTAATCGACTTCTTCTTTCTTGCACCATAAATTACTGTATTGTATCTTAAGCTATCTGGAACGTTACTTAACAGAAGCTTTTTAAAATTATAATGGAGAATTTTGATATTATCATGAACACTTTAAAACAGGGAATTTTGTAAAATAAAATCAGAGTATTAGAATGTACCTTAAAAGTGTTTTGAAGGCAAAAAACATTACAAGAATAGAACAAAATCAAGGGAGAGTAAAAGTATTGCAAGGCAGGTAACTCTTGGTCAGTGTTATTTTTAACTTCAATCTTACGAGTGAATATTTACAATATTTATATCGCTATCACACACACACATATATATATATATATTATTTTTTATCATTTATTTTGTTTTGACCTGTTTAGCCTGATTTGGTTTTTGGCTTGGGTGGTTAATGCCTACTTGACCACCTTTTCAGTTTTGTATGGCTTCTTAACACATTGTTTAGCTCTGGTTTTTAACTATTGAGCACTTTGCCAGTTTCATTTCTGATTTTTGCATTTCGCTTTGCTTTTCCTGCCCGCCGAAAATGCGATTCTCGCTGAATCTTTATTTGTATATATCTATATATATATATATATATATACACATACATACACACATACATAGTAAACAGAAATAACAAAGCAAATGACACAGTACAATGAAGAAATATATTAGTTTAACACTTGAAATAGTAGAAAAAGAATTTTAACTTTTCGGACATTAGTCCTTCATCAGAAGATAAAATGAAAAGTAAAAGACGAAATAAAAAGATAGAGGGTGAGAAGAGGAAGGAACGGAAAAAATTGAGAAAAAACACACGTGCGCATCTAATCCGCCATTTTGGCGAGTTATAAATATATCAAGGGAGGATACTCTTCAGATGAATTCAAGGGAATTAATTCATGTCTTACATCTACACAGGAAGCCTATATGTTGTTAATTGACTTTTGAAATATCAGCTAAATCCCTCCCCAAATCATTGTGTCCTTGAGCAAGACACTTTAACCAGCGTTGCACCAATCCACTGTGTCCTTGAGCAAGACATTACTTCGCGTTGCTTTAGTCTATTCAGCTGGAAAAAATTGTTATGTGCAGGTTTATCACGTACTGCATCATTGAAGCTTTCTGGTATACTCAGGTCCTGGAATACTCAGCCGCTTTTACAAACAGTCTGTTCTAGTTATATGACTAACTGGAACACTCGTCGAAACTGACGAAGATCCAATAAAAACAAAATATTTACCTAAAAAAAATTTACATTAATAACATTGAAAAAACTTCAAGGGAGTTAACTCTTGATTAAATACATTTTTTTCTCAAAATTGCGAGTGACCTCCCTTGCAACAATTTTCTGTCTGTTACTTTTAGCCGAGTGATATAATTGTGACTGAATTTATTCCTTCACCATCCGTACATTTATCATGTCTGTACCAGCACCACCTCCTTTGTTACTCACCCCATTCCTCTCATATCCAGTGTTTCTTTCAACTCTTTACACTTTGAGATCAAATCCCGCCGGTGTCTGTCTCTCTCACTCTCTACTGTCTTACTCTCTCACTCTATCTCTCACTGTCTCCTTCTCTCTTTCTCCCTGCCTCACACTCTCTCTACTATCTCTGTCCCACTCTCCATCTCTATCCCTCTTTCTCTCTCCGTCTCAACTCTCCCCCCCTCTCCCAACTCTCTCTCTCTCAACTCTCACCCCCTATCTCTGTCTCTCTCACCCTAGATGTAGAGAAGCCAATGCCCACAAACTGTATCCGTGGATCCATCAATGGATCAACAACAAGACCTCAGCTGACCAGATAGAACCAGTTAGTTTCCCCGATGTCAACCCTGCTGACCTTCCAGCTAATTCCAATTTCTCCATGGCAGCAGGAGACTTTCTAGAAGTTTACACGGAACCAAGTAAGTTGAGTAATAGTTGTTTGGTGGTGGTGGTGGTGGGGGGGAGGGTACTTGGTGGTGAGGGTGGTGGTGGTGGTGGTGGTGATTGAGTGGCGAGTGGGGGTGGGGGACTTGGTGGTGAGGGAGGGGTGGTGATGGTGGTGGGGTACTAGGTAGTGATGGTGGAGGTGGTGGCGGACGTGGTGATGGTGGTTGGGTGGATAGTGGGGGTGGGGGACTTGGTGGTGAGGGCGGGGTGGTGGTGGCGGGGTGGTGGTGGTGAGGGCGGGGTGGTGGTGGTGGTGATGGTGGTGGTGGCGGCGGACGGAGTGGGGGTAGTTGGGGGTGGGGTGGGGGTGATGGTGGTTGGGTGGTGGATGTGGTGATAATGGTGATTGTTGTGGTGATGATGGTAGTGGTGGTTGGGTGGTGGTGGTGGCGGCGATGATTGTGGTGGTGGTGGTGGTGGTGGTGGTATCTTCCCACCTCCCCGACACCGACATGATACTACAATGTAGTCTATAGTTGTTGTTGTAACTAGCAGCAATAAATCTGTGTTGTGTTACTGAGGTCATTGGGTAGAGACTGCACCCCTCCCTCCACATTATACCTCCCTCCACACCTCACCACCTCCTCTACATTATACCTCACTCCGCACCTCACCACCTCCTCTACACTATACCTCCCTCCGCACCTCACCACCACCTCAACACTATACTTCCCTCTAAACCTCACCACCTCCTCTACACCTCCCTCCACACCTCCCTCCACACCTCACCACCACCACCTCTACACTATACCACCCTCCACACCTCACCACCACCTCTACACTATACCTCCCTCCACACCTCACCACCACCTCTACACTATACCTCCCTCCACACCTCACCACCACCTCTACACTATACCTCCCTCCACACCTCACCACCACCTCTACACTATACCTCCCTCCACACCTCACCACCACCTCTACACTATACCTCCTCCTAGTAGTAGTACTAGTAGTAGGAGGAGGGTTGTGTAAGTAATGGAGGGAGATTTGTTTTTAATAGAGAAACCACTACTACTACTACTACTACTCCCACTACTACCACCACTACTATTACTCTTTCATCTTCCTCCTCCTTCATCTTCCACAACACTCCTCCCCCTTCCACTTTCACCCCCCCCCCACCCCTTCCCCACTCACCTCCTCTTCACCCCACCACCCTCCTCACACCACCACCACCACCACATTAAGGTGATATAAGAAAATCCAAGTTGTACTGTGAAGTGTGGATTGTTACACAACAGCTCTGCATGTGCATGTGTGCATCTGTTGCATCTGTTGCAGGTGAACGTACGCATTCACTCGATCAATAATCACAATTCAAGTGCACATTCTCTTGCATCTTATGTTGTTGTTCTTGTTGTAGTAGAGACAATGGTGGTGGTGTTGGGGAGGTTGTGGTGGTTGTGGTGGTTGTTGTGGAGGTGCTGATGGTGGTGTTGTGGTGGTGGTGGTGGTGTTGGGGAGGTGCTGATGGTGGTGTTGTGGTGGTGGTGGTGGTGTTGGGGAGGTGCTGATGGTGGTGGTTGTGGTGGTGGTGGTTGTGGTGGTGGTTGTGGTGGTGGTTGGGGAGGTGCTGATGGTGGTTGTGGTGGTGGTTGTGGTGGTGGTTGTGGTGGTGTTGTGGTGGTGTTGGTGGTGGTGGTTGTGGTGTTGGGGAGGTGTTGTGGTGGTTGTGGTGGTGGTGGTGGTGGTAGTTGTGGTGGTGGTTGTGGTGTTGGGGAGGTGCTGATGGTGGTGTTGTGGTGGTGGTTGTGGTGGTGTTGTGGTGTTGGGGAGGTGCTGGTGGTGGTGTTGTGGTGGTGGTTGTGGTGTTGGGGAGGTGCTGGTGGTGGTGTTTGTGGTGGTGGTTGTGGTGTTGGGGAGGTGCTGGTGGTGGTGTTGTAGTGGTGGTTGTGGTGTTGGGGAGGTGCTGGTGGTGGTGTTCTAGTGGTGGTTGTGGTGGTGGTGTTCTAGTGGTGGTGGTTGTGGTGTTGTGGTGGTGGTTGTGGTGTGGTGGCAGTGGTGGCAGTGGTTTTATTGGAGTGGTTGTGGTGGTACTGTTGGAGGTGTTGATGTTGTAGTTGTGGCTGTGGTAGTGGTGGTGGTGATGTAGTGGTGTTGTGGTGGTGTTGTAGTAGTGGTGGTGTTGGGGTGGTGGTGTTGTGTTGGTTGTATTGGGGTGGTTGAGGTGGTGGTTGTATTGGGGTGATTGTGGTGCTGTTGTGGTAGTGTTGGGGTGGTGGTACTGTTGGAGGTGTTGATGTTGTAATTGTAGCTGTGGTAGTGGTGGTGGTGTTGTTGTAGTGGTGGTTGTGGTAGTGGTTTTGTAGTAGTGGTGGTGTTGGAGTTGTTGTTGCTGTGGTGGTTGTATTGGCGTGGTTGTGGTGGTGGTTGTATTGGGGTGATGTAGTGGTGGTGGTGGTGTTGTGGTAGTGGTGATTGTGGTGTTGGTATTGTGGTCGTGGTAGTGTTGGGGTGGTGGGGATGTAGTAGTTGTGGTATTGTAGTGGTAGTGGTGGTGATGATGGTGGGGGTGTTGTAGGTTGTATTTGTGGTAGTGGTGTTGGTGGTGGAGTTGTTATTGTTGTAGGTGTTGGTATTGTATTGTCAATTCAATTCCATTTAATTATACCTGATTACTGAATTAATAATCATAGATGTTACGTTAAGTTTTAATCTTTAATGTCATTAAATGAAAACACACCCAGTACACTCTGTAAAGTGGTTGCTGATAGGAAGAGCATTCAGCCATAGAAAGCTTGCCTGGTGACCCTGTGGTAAACAGGCAAAACCCCAGAGTAACAAAAACTCAATATTTAGCTTTAATAAAATGAATATTTAAACTTTACTTCAATATTGAGTACTCATTTCTCTCAACCGTCAACCACATACAGATATATATATATTTATATATATATCATCATCATCATCATCATCATTTAATGTCTATCTTCCACGCTAGCATGGGTTAGACGGGAGTTGTCCCACTTGAGGCAAGATTGGTCGAGTGACCGTGTCTTGCTTGTATAGGACTATCTGGCAGGTTTATATATATATATATATATATATATATATATATATATATATATATATATATATATTATCTTACACTCTATTATATACATCTCACATTTTCAATATATTTTATATTTTTTCTTCTATATTATTTACTATTGTTTTGTGTTGTTTTTTCTCTCTAGATTCCTGGGACTGTGTCGCCACAGTATTCTTTATTGACACTGCCCACAATATCATATCATATGTAGAGACAATATGGAGGATTTTGAAACCTGGTGGATTCTGGGTAAATTTAGGTAAGAAATACACATTGTTTCATCAGAATGGATTGCTGTGTGGTTAATATGTTTCCTTTACAACTACGTGGTTTGGGGTTCAATCCCACTGTACGACAGCTTTAACAAATATCTTCTACTATAGATTCAGTCTACCTTTCTATTTCTTCTTTTATCTCTCATTTTATATTCTGATGAAGGACTAACACCCTAAACATTAAGACACTTTTCCTACTATATCAAATGTTAAAATAATATATATCCTACTCCTTCCCATGTATAGAGTACTAGAGTACTACCTCTCAGGCTGTAAGGAATCCTAAGTTGAGTTGCCTTAGTGGGACTTACTAGGTACTATTTTTAGCATTCCTTATGGCCTGTCCTGTAATATCTGCTTTTCTGTTAAATATTACTTTAACATCATGTGGGGAACATTTTAAAATTCTGCCATGTATGTATATATATATACATGGTATATATATGTGGTATTATATGTAAGTCCCTTCCAGGTATGATGAGCCATGTAAGGTGACATCAACAACAGCAACATGAATAACATGTTTTTACCAATGTCTGTTTTTGTTTTTATATATATATATCATCATCATCGTTTAACGTCTATCTTCCATGCTAGCATGGGTTATATATATATATCCAGAGAGTGTAATTTGGAGTTACTGTAGGTTCAGAGTCGGGTCTGATTGATACAGATCGAACCCTGAGCTGATCAGTGGCGAAACGCGCGTCACCAACCAATAAATGTAATGACAATCGTCCTTGTTATTTTATTTCACTATATATCTCTATATATATATATATATTTCACTATATATCTATATATATATATATAGGAGGCACATGGCTAAGTGGTTAGAGCATTGGCCTTGCAATCGAGAGGTTGTGAGTTCAATTCTTAGACCGGGTGATGTGTTGTTTCCTTGAGCAAGACACTTTATTTCACATTGCTCCAGTTTACTCAGCTGTAGAAATGAGATGATAGGGACTGGGGTCCCTATCATTCCACTGCACAGTGGTCGTGGAGGTGCCACGGCAAAAAAGCACCCAGCACTCACTGTAAATGAGGTTGGTGTTAGGAAGGGCATCCAGCTGTAGAGATCAAGCCAGAATCAGTTCCCGTCCCACCCTTGCAAGCAGGGAAAAGCGGACGTAAAATGAAATGAAATGAAAAATGAAATGATATATATATATACACACATGCGTGTATATATGTACATTCATATCTATCCATCTCTCTCACTATATATAAATAAATATATACATACACATACATATATATATGTCTGTGTTTATCGGTATATACTTACATACATTTACAAACACTCACACATACAAACACACATAAACATACATACATGAATATTTATCTCACTGAAAAAAAAGGGTTAAATTAAATATAAATTCCACAATTTATATTTCAGCGTTTATTTAATTTTCTAAATGGGAAATAATATTTGCTTATCAAATTTTGTGATTGAAAAAATAATATTTTTTTTTGTATTTCTACTGGAAGTTTATCAAGTTAAAATTCCTATCAATTGTGCGTGGTCTTTCTTCTCTATCTTCCTCTATTTACCTATCTCTTTAACTCTCTTTCTATCACTCTATATACATGTCTGTCTTTTTCTTTCTCTATCTTTCTATATAAAAGTCTATCTTTCTCTCTGTATCTGTGTGTCTGTCTCTTTTCTCTGTTTATCCATCTGTCTCTATCCACCTATCGCTATCCATCAATCTATCCACCTATCTCCATCCATCCATCTATCCATCCATCCATCAATCTATCTATTTATATATGTAACAGCATACATATAACTGTCACACTAAGGAATACACTCATCTCTCACCAATAGAGTTGCAACAGTCTGACATTCTGGCAGGGAAAACTAAACTTGAGATCTATAAAGCCCATAAATAAAACCCTAGGCCAGATATGTCCTACATATGGGCTAGGGTTAGGGTTAGGGCTAAAGTTAGGATTAGGGTTAAGGTTAGGGCTAGAGCTAGGGTAAGGTTTAGGGTTATGTCTAGGGTTAGGGCTAGGTTACGATTAGGATTAAGGTTAGGGTTAGGGTAAGAGTAAGGGTTAGGGCTAGGGTTAGGTTAAGGGTTAGGGTTATCAATCATCAGCCAAAATCATGGTCTGATCTTCATTGATCACCAATCAACAAAGAGACTACAATCTGTGAAAGTTTCTTGCCAAGACTTTCTTGGTCTGTGTCTTCTTTTAGAAACCATCAAATAATGTTCTTCTCATTATTACTCTAACATGAAATTCTGCAGCTGTGAAGAAACTTTTTCATAGTTTGTATTATTATTATTATTATTTTTGTTGTTGTTTTTGTTGTTATTATTGTTAGTATCACATATGGTTCATTCACAGCCAACCTTCTTCCATCACATCCGTGAAAATTCTTTGGGATGGGTAAAAATAATGACAATGAAATTAAATAATTTATAGAAAAAGAAAAAAAAAGTTAATAATAAAATAAATTCTTTATTTTGTCATTCCGTCCGAAAAAATTTAATTACAAAAACCAAAAAAAACCCCAAAAAGTACCAATAAACAAAAAAGAGAGGAAAAATTAAATTGCAATAACAAAGATTAAATAAATAAATAAATAAAAAATCAATCAAAATGGCGTTTGTGTTAAAAAAAATGTTCAAATTAATTAGTATCAGCTGGGTAGGAAATTCATTAAATAAGGATAAAACGTAATGAAAAAAATTTCATTGAAAGACAAAGAAGAGGTAAAAATAAGTATTAAACAAAGAAAATATTGCTGAAAACCAATAAAACAACAGAGTTATATTAAATTGTTTCAGCAAGCGAGGCTTAAATTTTTCAGTTGCTAAACCATAATTCTGTTCATTACTGCTGTCAAAGTTTTAAGACGTTTTTAAAAGTTGTTTAGCTGTAATTTCCTGTGATAAATGACGATGAGGATTTTGTTTGTCGAATCAAATTGCAGTGATGTGTGAAGCATTACACATGGTTATACATACATGAATATATATATATATAGGTTTAACCCATGCTAGCGTGGAAGATGGACGTTAAACGACGATGCTGATGATATATATATATATGTATATATGTGGCTGACAGAATACAGATGTGTTTTTCTCAAAAAAGGTTTTTTCCCATTCCTTCCTCTTCTCACTTTATCTTTCTATCTCATCTTTTATTTCTTATTCTATTTTCTGAGGAAGGACTTGTGCCCAAAATGTTAAGACTCTTTTCCTACTATATCAAGCATTACACTAATATATTTTTTCAATGTACTGTATCGTTTGCTTTGTTATTTCTGTTTACCTCTGTTTACCAACCTTTCTAGCTAACTAGCCAGCCAGCTTTTCTAGCCACATAGCTAGCATTTCCAGCCAAACAGCCAGCCAGCTAGCCTTTCCAGCCACATAGCTAGCATTTCCAGCCAAACAGCCAGCCAGCTAGCCTTTGCAGCCACATAGCTAGCATTTCCAGCCACATAACTAGCATTTCCAGCTACATAGCTAGCATTTCCAGCCACATAACTAGCCTTTCCAGCCTCACAGCCAGCCTTTCTAGCCAGTTAGCCTTTGTAGCCAGCTAGCCTTGCCAGCCATTCCAGCCAATTACATGTCTTTCTCTATCATTTTCTGTTCTATTTTGGTTTCATTTGACTTCACTGCCTCCATTGTTCATTGTGTAAAGACAACACTACAACACCATCAGTTCTTTCACAAGAAATTCCTTCGGTATTCTTCTCCTGCAATATTTATGCTTCCCAATAGCAGATAACAATGGAATGCCACAAACTTCTACACTCTTACTGCCTCTGTTTTTTTTTTCTGTAAAGGTATTTAAAATGCATGTATCGCAAATGGCAGTGCCATTCAACTCTCCCTTAAAAGAGCCTGTAATAAAAAGAAGCTAGTTTGTATAGGAAGTGTTTGAAAAAAGGAAAAGAATGTGTGTATCTGTATATATATTTATATATCATCATCATCGTTTAACGTCCATGTTCCACGCTTGCATGGGTTTATATATACATACATACACAGATACATACATATATATATATATATATATATATATATATATATATATATAAATATATATATATACACAGATACATGTATATTTATATATATATATATATACACAGATACATGTATATATATACACAGATACATGTATATATATATATATATATATATATATATATATATAAATATATATATATATATATATATATATATATATATATATATATATACACACAGATACATGTATATATATATATATATATATACACAGATACATACATATATATATGTATGTGTATATATATATATATATACAGATACATATATATATATATAAAAGGTAAACGGAAATAACAACACAATCGGTACAGTATATGGAAGGAATATATACTCTTTTACCTGTTTCAGCCATCCGGCTGAGGCCATGCTGGGGCACCGCCCTTGATATATATATATTTATGCAGGGTGTCCTCGAAAAATGTATACACACTTTGATTACTTGTACAGGCAATATTTATTAGAATGCTGTTGAAGTGTGAATACATTTTTGGGGACACCCTGTACTTATGTAAATACATATACACACATATGTGTGCATGAATGTGTGTATATACATACATAGATGCATATATATATATACACACTTTGTATATACATACATACTCTTGTCTGTTTTTTTTCAAGTTATTTTCATATATTATTTTTGTCTATTTTTCATAAAATATTAATTTTTCTTATAAATGGAGGAGGAAATAATTTATTGAGAATGTGACGAAAGGACAATGGTGGTGATGGTGGTGATGGTGGTGATGGTGGTGATGGTGATGGTGGTGGTGATGGTGGTGATGGTGGTGATGGTGGTGGTGATGGTGGTGGTGGTGATGGTGGTGATGGTGGTGGTGGTGGTGGTGATGATGATGGTGATGGTGGTGGTGATGGTGGTGGTGGTGGTGATGGTGGTGGTGGTGGTAGTGATGGTGGTGGTGGTGGTGGTAGTGATGGTGGTGATGGTGGTGATGGTGGTGATGGTGATGGTG
>OZ024753.1:45365909-45373409 GCA_964016885.1 Eledone cirrhosa
GAAGACAGCAGCCATTACAACAACAACAACAACAGCAGTTGGTATAATGTGGTGGGGGTGGGGGTGGGGAGAGCCATTGCTGCAACAACAGTTGGCATAATGTGTGATGGTGGTGGTGATGGTGATTGTTATTAGGATGATGAAAATGGTGACGGTGATGATGATGATGACTATGGTGTTGATGATGATGACAGTGGTGATGGTGATGATGGCGGTGATGACAGTGGTGACGGTGTCAGTGATGATGATGATGGCGGTGATGGTGATGATGATGAGACAGTGGTGATGATGATGACAATTTATTAGTTCCAATTAGGGACTAAGTTGCTAAGACTTCCTTCTTCTCCCACTTTCTACCCCATCTCTCTCAATTCCCTTCCAACTTGTTACCTTGGTAATTCAACCCACTTCCCTTTCTTATATATGTGGTACCAATAATAACTCTTCCCCACACGAAACCATGGTAGGCAGATATATAACTAATATATTACTCTTTAACATTTACATTTCTCTATATTTACTATTGTATTTTTGTGGTAAAGGCTTTACCTCACATAATATCGAATCTATGAGATTTTGATATTATTTATTTTGAGAATAATACCTTAACATAAGTAGGAGCAGCCAGTTACAGCCAGTTTGAACAGAAAGTGGTGAGAGAATTCTGGCCAGATACAGCCGGTTTAAACACTAAAGGGATAATGTTGCTTCTCCGAGAGATTTCTTTCATTGAGATGTTTCGGTATTAGAGACTAATTAACCTTTAATTAATATATATACAACATAGAAAACAATAAAATTTTTGTCTAATGCATTTAATTGCTAACGATCGTTTCTTCCAGACAACTGTCTGGAATCATCAGAGCATATACAATGTTAAAATGAATAAATTCCTAATCCTAATTTTCTTACTGGTAATTGGGTGATACACAATATTACCCTTATCTTCTTTATAATTATATATAGATTATATATAAGTATAAATATTATTATTACTATTAAATATATATGTAGGTAGTGTTTGTATTATATATTGTGTTATTGTTTTTTCCAGAAAGAAGAGACTGGTGTGAAGACAACATATACCCAAAATCCAAGATCAATGCTGCAATACCAGTATGAAAGTGTGTTCTTTGTTGCTCGAAAACCAGCCTAAGAAAGAAAGAAAATACACACATACACACACACACACATATATATATATGTATGTATATATATATATATATTTTTATATATATATATAGAAAGAAAACAACACAAAATATAACTACTCCATTACCAAAGGTTTCTGGATCACAGACGATAATAATATATATGTCTGGATTGGCCGTCAGATACAAATATATACAAATACACACAAAACACACACACAACAGCAACAATATACACATATATATATATATATATAAATACACACAAAACACACTCACAACAGCAACATATACACACATATATATATATATATATATAAATACACACAAAACACACACACAACAGCAACAATATACACATATATATATATATATACAAATACACACAAAACACACACACAATGACAACGACATACACACATATATATATATATATAAATACACACAAAACACACACACAATAGCAACAACATACACATATATATATATATATATATACAAATACACACAAAACACACACACAATGACAATGACATACACACATATATATATATATAAATACACACAAAACACACACACAATAGCAACAACATATACACATATATATATATATATACAAATACACACAAAACACACACACAATGACAATGACATACACACATATATATATATATATATAAATACACACAAAACACACACACAACAGCAACATATACACATATATATATATATATACAAACACACACACAATGACAACGACAAGAACTGCGTCTTCTCTCTATCCATTAAAAAAAAAAAAGCAAGCAAAAATGGAAAAAAAAGACCCAACAATTCTTGAAGCAGGGTTCAAATCTCTGCAGAGATATTTTTCTTCTTTTTTTTTTTAAATTTAAATTTTAAAAGAATTTTCTGTGAAATTTGTGTATTTTTTTGTGTCTCTCAAACTTTAGCCATAAAACAAAAAAACTATGTTTTTCAAAGAATTTTCTCACAAGGAATTTAAAAAATTGATTAAAAAAAATTAACTAAATAAAAAAATTAAGAAACCAGCAACATCAGCCTCAACAACAAAATGCAAAGAACCCCCTCCCTACCTACCCCCAAATTTAAACTAAAGAAAAATAATTAATGGTAACTAAATAAATAAAAAAAAAAATATAATAATAATTATAATAATTTAAGAACACAAAATAAAATAAAAAAAATAATTGGGTTTTTTTGGTGACAAATTATTTGAATATTTTAGGGAGGAGTGGGGCAAAAGGATTTTTTGGATTATCCCACTGAAAAGTTTCAGTTTGATGTATATGTGTGTATGGTGGTAGTGGTGAGGTTGTGTGTCTGTCTCTGTGTGAGTATGGTGGTAGTGCTGAGGTTGTGTCTGCCTCTGTGTGTATGGTGGTAGTGCTGAGGTTGTGTCTGCCTCTGTGTGTGTATGGTGGTAGTGGCTGAGGTTGTGTTTGCCTCTGTGTGTATGGTGGTAGTGGTGAGGTTGTGTGTCTGCCTATGTGTGTGTATGGTGGTAGTGCTGAGGTTGTGTCTGCCTCTGTGTGTGTGTCTGTGTATGGTGGTAGTGGTGAGGTTGTGTGTCTGCCTCTGTGTGAGTATGGTGGTAGTGCTGAGGTTGTGTCTGCCTCTGTGTGTGTATGGTGGTAGTGGCTGAGGTTGTGTTTGCCTCTGTGTGTGTATGGTGGTAGTACTGAGGTTGTCTGTCTCTGTGTGTGTGTGTATGGTGGTAGTGCTGAGGTTGTGTCTGCCTCTAGTGAGTATGGTGGTAGTGCTGAGGTTGTGTCTGCCTCTGTGTGTGTATGGTGGTAGTGGCTGAGGTTGTGTTTGCCTCTGTGTGTGTGTGTGTATTGGTGGTAGTGCTGAGGTTGTGTCTGCCTCTGTGTGTGTGTATATAGTGGTAGTGGTAAGGTTGTGTGTCTGCCTCTGTATGTGTATGGTGGTACTGCTGAGGTTGTGTTTGCCTCTGTGTGTGTGTGTGTACATGTGTGCATGTGAATTTTCTCACTGTTGTTCAACCTCCAGGTCAGCTCTTCTGATAGATCAAAGCTATAAGAAGCATTAGCATTCCAACTGTGACCATCTCATTTAATAGACCCAGTCCCTGCTATAATTACTCCTTACCTTGCTATAATTACTCCCTTCTCAGATTGTTATACACTGACAGTAACAATGAAAACAGAAATGTTTATATTTAGAGAAGTATGGGGACCCAGTAGTGTGTGTATTTCAAAATTTCAAATACTTTTACCAAAGTATTTGAAATTTTGAACTTAGTATATTTATAGACCTTGAGGGGTCTGTGAATTCCTGATTGGGAACCCTTGGCATAGAGGCTCCGGTGTTGGCTCGAGACCCCCTCTATAGGTAAAGTCCCAGTGAATTCAGGGCCCCCTCTATTGGTAAAGTCATGGATAATTCTGAGACCCCCCTCTATAGGTAAATCCCTGCCAATTCAGAGAGTCACTCTATAGGTAAAGGCCCAGCTGGGTGACTTCTGGTCTTTGATAACATCTGTGACATGGAACGAGAGGAGACTGGCATGCTTGGGTGACTTATAGTCTTTCATAACATCTGTGACATGGAGAGAGAGGAGACTGGCATGCTTGGGTGACTTCTGGTCTTCCACAAAAACACCTTGCCCAGGCTTGTTTCTTGGTGAGGGACTTTTCAGATTCAAACCTATAGCCCTTCATAACCAAAGGGTACCTGTGCTGTAATGGTTGGCAGAGTCAGTGGAGCATCAGACAAAATAATGTCAACTGGTAAAAAAAAAAAGAAGCAAGAAAAATGACAAAAAAATTTAATAAAAATTTTTTGTTTGTTTATTGTGTGTGTGTGTATGTGAAAATGTGTGTGTGAAGGTGTGTGTCTGTGAAACGTGTGTGTATATGTATGGGAAGGTGTATGACTGTTGTTGCGTCCTTGAGCAAGATACTATATTTTATGTTGCTCCAGTCTACTCAGCTGGTAAAAATGAATTCTACTTTAATTGAAAGGGTCAGCTATGTTACATCATGTGAACACTGAATCTTCCTGACAATTATGTTACGAATACACGTGTCTGTTGAAAACACACACACACACACACACACACACACACACACACACACACACACACACACACTCACAAACCCTTGCAGGCTGTTCTGCTGTTTGAACAACTGGAACAGTCATCTTTAGAACTGATGGAGATCCAACAACGTGTGTGTGTATGTATGTATATGTGTGTATGTATGTGTGTGTATGTATGTATGTATGTATGTATGTGTGTATGTATGTTTTAATATAGATTAATCTGTGCTACATGTTGGGACAGTTTTTATATGAAATTTGTAACATGTAAATTTATTTTTATTTATTTTTTGCTGCCATGCTGTATTTTTGTGTTTTTTTTTAATTTTTTTCTGATATGTTCCTCTTCTTCCTCATCTTCATCTTTTGATTCATAATAAAACAAACAAAACTCTTTTGAGAAAAAAAACAACAAGTTTGTGTGTATCTATGTATATATGTTTGTATGTGAGTACATATATGTCTATATATCTATCTCTGTGTATATATATATATATATATATATATATATATAATACAATATTAACAAATGGAAACTATATTTATAAAACCATATTTATTTCATTATACATATTTCAAGGACACCAAGTTGAATTATGGTGTGCTTTCATCAGATAAAATATAATATAGAGCAGTTTTATAAATAAATATTGACATACCCTTAAAGAATGCGACCATTACTGTTGGAAGCTCCCGGATAGTCAGTAATGGTTGCATTCTTTAAGGGTATGTCAATATTTATTTATAAAACTGCTCTATATTATATTTTATCTGATGAAAGCACACCATAATTTAACTTGGTGTCCTTGAAATATGTATAATGAAATAAATATGGTTTTATAAATATAGTTTCCATTTGTTAATATCGTATTTTTACTCCAATTATTTGTTGAGTGCTTTATATCAGTTATAAAAATATTTGCTTGTTGCATCCCAACAATTTAAATAGAACTTTTACATATATATATATATATATATATATATATATATATATATATATATATACAAATTGAAGTTTAGTAAAATCGAAGCTTTGGAATTATGCAGCCAAGCACTCAATGAGAAAGCTCAGAGTAATAACTGTTTCTACTTTAGGCACAAGGCCAGCAATTACCCAGTGCATTACTGGTACTTTATTTTATCGACCCCGTAAGGATGAAAGGCAAAGTCAACCTCGGCGGGATTTGAACTCAGATCGTAAAGGGACGTAACTATGCTGGAAAGAATGCCCTCAGAGTAATAACATCTGTTAGACGGCAAGACAAATTGAAAACTGTGGCAGGCAAGCCTTAGCCACGACACCGAAGCAATGAAATAACCAATATATATATATGTGTGTCTGTGTATCTAATCTATGTATCTGTGTGTATATATATATACATGCACACACATGTATATGTGTGTGTATATGTATACACACACACATGTATATTCATTCTTTGTTGTGATTTTGTCTCACATGTATCTTACCAATTTAGCAGTTCTACAAACTGTTGCACAAAATTGCACGTCCAAAGGTGGCTCATGAGGTACAGTTGTCTCTTCATCTCATCTGATACTGCACACTCACACACTTGTATATATATATATATATATTTAAAAATAGAGGTGTGACACACAAGTTGTGATATATTAGTAAAAAGGAAAAGAAAATGCTGACAAATTTTTCCCAGTGAAAAATAGTTTAATTAGGAATAAGTATAAATTAGTTTTGAAAAATCACGAGCACTCTATCTCAAAATTATTTTTGAAAAGCATAAGAAATGCGCAACCAGTAAAAACTTAAAACTAAAACTGAATACTAACTAATACTTATTACTAATTTATACTTATTCCTAATTAAACTATTTTTCACTGGAAAAAATTTGTCAGCATTTTCTTTTCCTTTTTACTAATATATATGAATATATAAACTACAATTTGTGTATATTACACAGGCATTGAGAAACAGAGGACTGTAGACTACCAGTAAACTCTATGTGGGTAAAAGTCGACAAAATTTACTTCAATGTCACCAGAATATTCTTGGCTGGGGGAGGTGGTGGGTGGGTGGGGGCTAACGATGAACCAATGAAATTACAGAAATGAAATATTTTTGTGATAATTTTGGAAGATAAATGTTATCGTTTCTCAACACAAACCTGCATATATAGATATGTCTCTGCCTCTCTCTCTCTCTCTCTCTCATATATATATATATCAATTTGTGTGAATATGCTTGTGCATATGCATGTGTGTTTGTGTATGTTCGTGTGTGTATATATATATATATATCATTTAACTTCCATTCTTACTGGTAGAGAAGATTAGATATATACACCCAGAGAATCTCTCACACACACATATATGAAGCATAAGATATATACATATATATATATGTATATAATCTAAACAGTTTGAAATATCCATATATGGATATGAACTGGAGGCTTAAAATAGGTACTTGATTGGTGATGGTTAAATGTCAACCAAATCCTTAAAATGAAATTACCGCAAATAGAATTTAGCAGTAACCATCCATAAATTACCATAATTGGATTTTAAGATTGACCAATCAGAACCGATTAGATGTCATACCCTCACACTAACAGAGAGAGAGAGAGAGGGTGACTTGATCTTATAGATTCTATCTACCGCGTTAAACTGAGCACAAGATAGTTTAGCTGAAGGCAATGACAAGACCGACTTATAATCTGAAATAGAATGGTATGTTGACCATAAATATATATAAGATGATTCTCCATGTATATTAATGCTTCCTAACCTTATATTTAACCCTTTTGATATAAAACTGCCTGAAACCACTCCTGGTTCTACAATACAAAGATGTTTATTTCAAAGTGTTTATATAAAATCCTTCCATCATAATTTTTGGTAACATAAAATGTATTAACTTGTGGTCCAAACACCAACAAAAATATGAAAAAGTTTGTCATATTAATAAAATCCTTTCAAATTCTAGATTATTTTCAAAACTATTTGAAAAGTTTGGTCAGAGTTTTTGGTTTGAAATATAATAATTGTGGCTACATTTGGTGCAAGGCAAGCAATTTAAAGGGAAGGGGGAACAGTTGATTAAATTAACCTCACTATGTTACTGGTACTTTATTTTATCGAACCCTTAAGGATTAAAGGTGAAGTTAACCTCTGTGGGATTTGAACTCATGTTAGAAATGTAATAATTGTTTCTACTTTAGGCACAAGGCCAGCAATTACCCAGTGCATTACTGGTACTTTATTTTATCAACCCCGTAAGGATGAAAGGCAA
>OZ024753.1:45383409-45390909 GCA_964016885.1 Eledone cirrhosa
TTACATACACACTTACATACACATACAGACTTACATATACTTACATACAGACTTACATACACACTTACACACACACATACAGACTTACATACACACTTACATACACATACAGACTTACATACACACTTACACACACATACAGACTTACATACACACTTACACACATACAGACTTACATACACACTTACACACACATACAGACTTACATACACACACACACATACAGATTTACATACACACACACACAGACTTACATACACACTTACCGACTTACATACACACTTACACACATACAAACTTACATACACACACACATACAGACTTGCATACACACTTACATACATACAGACTTACATACACACTTACATACACATACAGACTTATATACAGACTTACACACACATACAGACTTACATACAGACTTACACACACACTTACATACACACTTACATACACATACAGACTTACACACAGACTGACAGACAGACCCCCTCTCACATGTATAACAAATAGAAGTATGTTTCTTGCTATCTCGAGTACTTAGAAATATCTACCAAAGTCCTGTAGCTATAGTAGAAGTCTCGTGTCCAAAGTCTCTCTCTCTCTCTCTCTCTCTCTCTCTCTCTCTCTATATATATATATATATATATATTTCTTTTTTTTCTTTTTGATTCGCCATTTTATCTACATTATTCAATATAATTTACACATAAACCCGATATCATCATCATCACCAGCACTACCACCATCACCACTACTACTACTACTGCCACTATTACTACTACTACTGCTGCTACTACTACTACTGCTACCACTACTACTGCTACTACTACCACTACCACTACTACCACCACCACTACTACTACTACTATTACTACTGCTACTACTACTACGACTACGACTACTACCACCACTATTACTACTACTACTACTACTACTACTACTACTACTACTACTACTACTACTGCTGCTCTGCTACTACTACTACTACTGCTGCTCTGCTACTACTACTACTACTACTAGCAAAAGACACAAAGATCGTGACTAAACTTACTTTCAAAGGTATCCATGGTAACAGTATTGATCACTTGATAGATCTTCGACAAAGAACAACATCAACAACAACAACAACAACAACAACAAAAACACTAACTATATGAGCAACACCACCACCACCACCACAAACAACACCACCACCATAAACAACAACAACAACAACTATATAAATAAAATTGATGATCATTTGAATATTTTTGATAACTATTGCACTGGTCATCTTGTTTTAGTATTTAGTAGTGTTGTTGTTGTGGTGGTGGTTGACACTCACATACACACAATACACACACACACACACACACACACACACACACACACACACACACACACACACACACACACACACACACACACACACACATGTACACTCACATACACACACACACATGATTTGTTTATCTCAAACTAAACATAAAATTGTCATTTAAAATATTTTCTGTTATACAGTTAAATATTTCTAGTTCTTAATACTTATTCTCTCTCTCTCTCTCTCTCTCTCTCTCTCTCTCTCTCTCTCTCTCTCTCTCTCTCTCTCTCTCTCTCTCTCTCTCTCTCTCTATCTCTCTCAACTTCCTTGACAGCAAAGCATTGCTAAGTTGTATGTGTTTGCGAGCGCATATGAAAGAGCGAGAGAGAGAGAGAGAGAGAACGATATTTTGAACATCTCTGTCAGTATACCGCCCCCCCCACACACAAAGGTATATATATATATATATTTAAACTTAAGCCCCCAAAATATATATGGTGTAGTGAATTTTGTAAAAATATTTATATCCAAAGTTGCCAGAGCACTCAATCTGAGGAACGAGAAGTAATATATAAAATTTGCTTAAATTCACATTTTCAAACTGATCATCTGCGAAAATAACAATTTCCTTTGCGAAATACGCATATTCGAGAGATGAAAGTCTTGTGAAATTAACAAAATTTTGTATATATATATATATATATATATATATATATATATATATATATATATATATATATATATATATATATATATATATATATACATATATATATACATATATATGTATATATATATATATATATATATATATATATGTGTACGTATATATATATATATATATATATATATATATATATATATATATATATATGTATATATGTGTACGTATATATATATATATATATATATATATATATATATATATATGTATATGTGTACGTATATATATATATATATATATATATATATATATGTATATATGTGTACGTACACATATACATATATATATATATATATATATATACATATATATATATGTATATATATATATATATATATATATATAAGTACACATATATATATATATTTATATATATATATATATATATATATATATACGTACACATATATACATATATATATATATATATATATATATATATATATATATATATATATATATATGTGTACTTATATATATATATATATATATATATATATAGTATACGTATGGGTGTGTGTGTTCCTCGTATTATGTTAAAAGGGAGATAAATAGTATCCATTACTTCGTAAGATTTTAACCCAAAATGGTGATTGTATGACATTATAGAACAAGAAAACAAACGAGGAATAAAACAAAAGCAAAACAATAAAATAAAATAATGACGTTGTGACGTTGCTTGAATGGATGCACATTTGATAAATATTTTATGCAAATATCTTAGCAACTATGTAATTAATTTTGCTTTCAATCTTATTAGAAAAAAGGTGGGGAGAGACAGGGATACGATGTTTCTGCTCTTACCTTCATTATGTAAGATAAAAGATTGTGTAAAATAAAATGTACAAAAAAAAAAATTGTTAAAAATCAACCAAAAGAACATCAGTAGCTATTAATGTCAACTTTCATATTTTGAAAGATATAAATGGTTTTATATGAAAAAAATAAAAAAATCTCAAAGAAATTCTACCCTTTAAATGTAATTAAAAAAAAATACCTTTGATAAAGCTTGTATGATCATCAGACGACGTCAAATGGTCCAAAGTTTCTCTTATAATCTCTGCTGTCACTTTGAAATTCTTTTTTATTTTGACTATCAATAGTGAAAGATGGCTATTTCTTCTTTGATGGTTATAGGGTGAGTGAGTAAATCATATTTTTCGTGACAAAATTTTCCATTCAATGCAATGTTAAATTGCTAAAAGAAAAGAACCCCCACCACACCACACATACAAAACAAAATGGAGTTTGTTTGTCGCTTCTTGTGTTTGATTTAGGAAGATTGTATTGGCTAGTTTTTTTTGCTTCTTTTGCTTTTTTTTGGACATATTTTCATCCAAGAGAGAATAAAATGGGAGGAGGGATATATATGACTAGTTTCTAGTCTTGTTAGAGTCTAATCATGATGATGGGAGGTAACCCAACAGTTCCTCTCAACATTGAGAAACCCTTCTTTAATGAAATAGGAACCTAACAGGAATTTATTGGCAATTATAACAGCTTCTTCTTCTTCTTCTTCTTCTTCTTCTTCTTCTTCTTCTTCTTCTTCCAGCCTCCACCCTCCATATGTTTAATATAGAAATAGCTTCTACTGAACTAGAACTGTTTCATTCAAAAGAAATCATCAACAATTTTAGTCCAGTAGAAGCCATTTCTATATCAAATTTTATATATATATATATATATATATATATATATTTATATATATACATGCATACATACACACACACATACATACACACACACACACACACACATCTATCTATCAACATATATATATATATAGATAGATATCTGTATGAGTGTATATCCCACTATATGTTTCCATACATCAACTAAAATGTTACGGTTGTTATACAATATATTCATCATTTAAATTATTTAGTATGTAGTTAAAGTAATAATACTAGATTATCGACCTCCTTCAATCTACTACCATCGCTTTTCAGTATCAAACATTGATCTTTTTATTTCAGTAATTCCACCTTTCCTTTCTCTTCAATAATATTCTTACATATTTCAGATTTTTTTTGTCTTATTTTTCTTTTCTTTTCTTCGAAATTTTACGACAAATGTTTTGCGGGTAATTTAAAATTTCACACGAATTTTAAGTTCAACTAATTATTTTTATTTTTAAATGGCAACTTTCTCATACTGTGTTGTAAATGAAAATTTCTGTATCAAACAGTGAATAACTCACCTGAGTAAAACATTGCTTTCAGATGGAGAATTATAAGAATTGTTATACATAAATCTATAGAACATAGAAGAAGTATAAGACAACTTACTGGGGTAATTACCCTCTTGAAAGCAGTGCTCCAGTAGGGTCGCATTCCATGACTGACACCAAGTAAACTGTAATTAAAGAATAAAAGAAGGGCTGAGAAATAAGGAATGGTTTTAGCCTGAAGGCTTTTGATAATAAAACTGTTGGGGTTAAACTTTAGCAAGGAGTCTTGAAAGGCTGGGAAAATTCTTAAAGTTTAAAACTAGAATATATTGTAAAGTGTTTGGTGCCAGCTTGTTTGTGATGGGTCACATATTTGTAATGGGTCACATATTTCCATGGGTCATATATTTGGGATGCAGAGGTTTCTGCTTCCACTTTGATGTTAATTGCTCATGCTCCGTTTTCTTAGCCATTAAATTTACTTGTTTTGCAACAAGAGTTGCCACAATACTCCTGGTCTCTCTAGTGTGGATTTTAAGTCGTGAAGTCAGTAGCAAAAGTTTTGCTGTCTTTTAAGATCGAATGAAGCTTCTTACTCCTCTCGTGTTTTTCAGCGAGTTGTAAGACAGTTCAAACTCGGCCAAGTCTAAGCCTTTTTGAGTTTTGGGAAGGTAAAGATGATCTACATCTGCCTTTGCGTGGTGTTGGGAAGGACATCCAGCTGAAGAAATCATGAGGTAAGAAGAGTTGAAAGGACTCTTAGGTTGTGTCAAAGACATGACAACCTCCCTAGAGCGAGTGCCATGGTAAAATGTATCGACTTCATTGTGTAAAGTGGTTGGTGATAGGAAGGACATTCACTGTGTTATAATACATGAGAGAGAGAGAGAGAGAGAAAGAAGGAGAGAGAGAAAGAAGGAGAGAGAGGGAGAGAGAGGGGTGGGGTGAAGCCAGTCATGGAGGGGGGTGAATATGAAGGTCAAGTGCCCAGTCTTGGAGAGAGAGATAGAGATAGAGAGAAGAAGCAAGAGAGAGAGAGAGAGAGAGGGAGAGAATTATTGTTGAAGCTGTTGATGTTGTTGCTGTTGTTGTTGTTGCTGCTGCTACTGATGTTATTTGTTATATCCAATATTGACTGTAGAAGTCTTTTGAAACGGATTTCAATTAAACCACAATATGTTTGTTGGAACACCTCCACCACCACCACCACCACCACCACCACCACCACCGCCACCACCACACTCACCCCCAACACTGCTACCACCACCACCACCACCGCCACCACCTCACTCACCCCCAACACTGCCACCACCACCACCACCGCCACCACCACACTCACCCCCAACACTGCCACCACCACCACCACCACCACCGCCACCACCACACTCACCCCCAACACTGCCACCACCACCACCACCACCACCAATAACAACAACAACCATACTAATAACGCTACCAACCACCACCACCACAACACCACCACCACCACTAATGCCCCCCCCCCACTGGACAAGAAACAGACCAACATCAAAAACAAGATTTATATTTTCGTCATAACGACTTTGTTATTAATTCTTTCTTTCCTTCTTTCTTTCTTTCCTTCTTTCTTTCTCCTAATTAATAAAGTAAATGAAGAAGAAAACATATTTATAGCTGAAATAATAGAAAGAGGAGGAGGGGCTGTGGAGGAGAGGAGGAGGGGCTGTGGAGGAGAGGAGGAGGGAGAGAGAGAGGTAGAGGGAGAGAGCGACAGAGACAGAGAGGGAGAGAGAGAGAATGGGAGAGAGAGGGAGTGAAATAAAGAGTGAGTGAGTGAGTGAGTGAGTGAGTGAGAGAGAGATAGAGAGAGAGGGGGGAGGGGGATAGAGAGAGAGAGAGAGAGAGAGAGAGAGGGATAGAGAGGAAGAGAGAGAGGTGGAGAGTGAGTGAGTGAATGAGGGAGAGAGAGAGAGAAGTGTAGAATGTAATCTTAGCTGTAAAGATTAAAGGACCAAAACAACAACAACAACAACAACAACAACAACACGGATTGCCAGTAAATGGTAGAGTTGTTGACTTGGTTTCATTGGTTATTGAATATGGCGACCATCGAACACCACCCCACCGTCCACACTCCACCAGACACCATCCAACATCCACACTCAGCCATCCATCAACCAGCAATGACCATCCACAGTAAATCAGTCAATCACTGCATCATCTCTATAGGCACCACCATCACTGCATCATCTCTATAACCACCACCACCACTGCATCATCTCTATAACCACCATCATCACTGCATCATCTCTATAACCACCACCATCACTGCATCATCTCTATAACCACCACCACCACTGCATCATCTCTATAACCACCATCATCACTGCATCATCTCTATAACCACCACCACCATTGCATCATCTCTATAACCACCATCATCACTGCATCATCTCTATAACCTCCACCATCCCCACCACCACCACCAACCTTCACCCCCACTATCCACAGTAAACCAGTCACCCACCACCACTACCTACATCCCCGGCCCCACCACTAAATCAGTAAATCAGTCACCCTGTACTTCCCAACAACCCCGCCCTAGCCCTCCACTAATTAACGTCCAGTGCCTACTCCGTTAATGAATTCTTAATTAATTATGGATTTATATATTTGCCACTAATTATTCGATTACAAACCATCTTGACAATACACGGAGAAGATATATTTGTTGTGTGTGTGTGTATATATATATATATATATATATATATATATATATATATATATATATATATATATAAATAAACATCCCCTCTCTCTCTCTCTCTCTCTCTCTCTCTCTCTCTCTCTCTCTCTCTCTCTCTATATATATATATATATATATATATATATATTACACACACACACACACACACACACACATACACACACACATGGCTTGCAAGATACTTGAGGTGAAGTCGTGTGTTGAAATAAGTATTGTTATACTTATTTCCAATGTACTGCCAATAAAAGCACCTGCACCAGTTAATTTTCACTTCAATGTTAATATTAGTTCTATAACTAATGCCTTCTATGGTTAGTTTAGTAACATAATAGTTATTTAGTTGTCATATTTAATTGACAAACTACTTTCGTCACACATTCTGTGACCTTTCCAATGACTTTCGTTACTCTGTCATTTCTCTTTGTTTTGATTTTTTTCTATTTATCAATTTGCACAATGTTAGCTTTCTGTGGAGTGTATGGGGTCTGTATATATATATATATATATATATATATATATATATATATGTTTGTATATATATATATATATATACATGT
>OZ024753.1:45408409-45415909 GCA_964016885.1 Eledone cirrhosa
TCTACAACAACAACAACAACAACAACAACAACAACAACAACAGCAACAACAGCAACAGCCACATCTACAACAACAACAACAGCAACAGCCACATCTACAACAACAACAACAACAACAATAGTTACAGTTACAACATCAACCACAACAACAGCAACAACAGCAACAGTTAAAACAACAACAGTTACAGTTACAACAACAACAACAACAGCCATAACTGTTACAACAACAACAACAACAACAGCCACAACAGTTACAACAACAACAACCAAAACCACAACTACAACCCAAACCTCAACTAACCAAGGCAACAGCAACAACAAAAACCACAACAATAACCAACGATCTGAATCACCGTAAGAACAACAACAACCACCACCAACAACAGCAACAACATCAACAACCCACAGCCATCTACAACCATCTACAACAACAGCAACAACAACGACCACAGCCATTTACAACCACAACAACAACAGCAACAACAATAGCCACAACCTTCCACAACCACAACCACAACAACAACAATAGCAACAACAACGACCACAATCTTCTAGAACCACCACAACAACAACCACGACCACAGCCATCTACAACCACCACAACAACAACAGCAACAACAATAGCTACAACCTTCTACAACCACAACAACAACCAATAATAACCCCATCCACAGCCATAATCAGAGCAGACGACACATACGGTTGCATCGCGATCGACTATCATTGATAGATAATTGTTGGGTTGTAACTAATTTCCTCTTCTACTATAATTAATGATTGGCATAAAATCTCAGTCAATGAAAACCATCAATGGTAAAATAATTCTATTCAATACAAACTTTCGCCTTTAGCTTTCTTCCACAAATTGTCGGACGCAAAAATTGGTCAGTAAAATGGAGCCAGCCTGATGAGGACGACATTGGCGCCCATATCACACATTCCCCGCATATCACAATTGTTACACACACACACACACATATATGTATATAAACATACACACACATACAGGCATATATATATATATATATATATATATATATACATACACACACACACACACACACACACACGTATATTTATATATAGATTCTTGAAGAAACAGAGGGCTGCGTGGTTACTGGATAAAGTGTATTTAGAAATAACAGGAAAGCACAAACAGGGGATATTTCCCATCATCAGTTGTCTGCTGAGATTACGAACATTTCTACGCATGCGTAGTTATATAGACGTTAACTCGAACCCTCACCCAAATATATATATATATATATATATATATATATATATTAGGACAGGCAATTCATTTTATCGACCCAAGAAAAATGAAATGTAAAATTGGCCTCGGTGGTATTGGAACTCAGAGAGCAGAACTAATACTACAAAGGATTCTATCAGATGCCGTAACAACTCTGACAATTCACCCCGTATTTTGTCTGATATTACTCTAGGAAATTCATCACTCCATCTTTCCAATAAATACTTTATTTTATCGCCTCGCCTCTGGAATGAGGAAAATGAAGTGGACAAAGGTGGGATTTGAACTTGTGAATGTAATAACCCGGAAGAATGTGCTTATGGGTCATCATATTGTTGTAGGTCCACGATTTTGTAATATAAGTTTTATTAACGTAACTTACTGTACAGATTATGACCGCTCTAGCGTTACGGTCGAACTCTGCAAGAGATCATAAATATGCATGGACTGACTACAGAGTATATTAACAATTTATATAGCTTCACAGACAGACAAATTCATGTACACAGAGAGACACACACACACACACACACACACACACACACACACACACACACACACACACACACACACACACACTCTCATTCCAACGAACTTATTAGAAATTTAGTATTGTTACGGTGTGGATTTATGGGGGGGGGGGGGGGGCTCCAAGTTTAACAAGAACATTACTACCACTACCACTACTACTACTACTACTACTACTACTACTACTAAATCAATAGCTATAGAGAAAGTTCGAAGCAATCCTGGGCCCGTAATAAACGTATCAGATAGATAAAATCAAGAGAGAGAGGAGGGAATTGTAAGAGAGAGTGATGTATGTAGTGGCATATAGAGAGGGGGAGAGAATTTGTTGGTTTAGTGAGAGAGGGGGAATTGTGAGAGAGAGTGAAAGAGAGTGAGTTATGTAGTGGAATATAGAGAGAGGGAGACAAGTTGGTGGTCTAGTGAGAGAGGGGGAATCGTGAGAGAGTGAGGCATCTAGTGGAATAGAGGGTGAGAGAGTTTGTTGATTTAGTGAGAGAGGGGGAATTGCGAGAGAGAAAGTGAAAGAGAGTGAGTAATGTAGTGGAATATAGAGAGGGGCCGATAATTTGTTGGTTTAGTGAGAGAGGGGGAATTGTGAGAGAGTGAGTTATCTAGTGGTATAGAGTGAGGGGGAGAGAGTTTGTTGATTTAGTGAGAGAGGGTGAATTGTGAGAGAGAGTGAGGTATGTAGTGAGATATAGAGAGGGGGAGAGAGTTTGTTGGTTTAGTGAGAGAGGAGGAATTGCGAGAGATATTGAGGTATATAGTGGAATATAGATAGGGAGAGAGAATTTGGTAGTCTAGTGAGAGAGGGGTACTTGTGAGAGAGAGAGAGAGTGAGGTATGTAGTGGGTTATAGAGAGTGGTGAGAGTTTATTGTTCTAGTGAGAGCGGGTGAATTGTGAGAATGATAGAGAGTGAGGTATGTAATGGTACACAGAGGGGGAGAGAGTTCAGTGATTTAGTGAGAGAGGGAGATTGCTGGTCTAATGAGGGAGAGTGAAGCATGTAATGGAATATAGAGAGAGTGAGAGAGGTATAATGTTTTAGTGAGGGAGGGGTAATATTTTGAGAAAGAGTGACAAAATAATTTTATGAGGAAAGAAAAATGTTTTGATTTGGGTTTCGCATTACAGTGGGTGTGTGTGTGAGTGTGTATTTATATATATGTGTGTGTGTGAGTATATATGTGTGTGTGTGAGTATATATGTGTGTGTGTGTATATATATATCTATACACCTTCTATATACTGTACCGATTGTGTTGTTATTTCTGTTTACCTTTTACACACACACACATATATAATTGTTTCTACTTTTGGCACAAGGCCAGCAATTACCCAGTACATTACTGGTACTTTATTTTATCGACCCCGTAAGGATGAAAGGCAAAGTCAACCTCGGCGGGATTTGAACTCAGATCGTAAAGGGACGTAACTATGCTGCAAAGCATGGCGTCCGACCCTCTACCGATATATATATATATATATATATATATATATATATATATATATATATATATATATATATATATATAATAGGGAGTTGACGGACCCAGCATATTTATATATATGGGAAAAGAGTCAGGACCCCAACGGCTGAGCTCCGGCCGTCTCGACAGCTAAATTCGACTCTACTACCCTATGTATTGAGTACTCTGGTGCATTATGGTCCACCTGGTATCTTACCACACCCTCTTCGTTATATATATATATATATATGTACATACATATACACACACACATATATATGTGGGCGTGTGTGACCTTTATGCACTGGTCACACACACACACCCATACACACACACATACACACGCACACACACACGCACACACATACACCCATACATATACACACACCCATACACACACACACACACACCCATACACACACACACCCATACACACATACACACACACATATATATGTGGGCGTGTGTGACCTTTATGCGCTGGTCACACACACACCCATACACACGCACACACATACACACGCACACACACACACATACACCCATACATATACACACACCCATACACACGCACACACACCCCCATACACACACACACACCCATACACACATACACACACACATATATATGTGGGCGTGTGTGACCTTTATGCGCTGGTCACACACACACACCCATACACACGCACACACACACACACATACACCCATAGATATACACACACCCATACACACGCACACCCACCCACACACACACCCATACACACGCACCCCCACACACACCCATACACCCATACACACACACACATATATTGTCTTGTGTGTCTGTCCATCCATCAATCAAGTGTCACAATCGAATGTTCTGTCCACAACTGAGACCCGATGTTGACCGGTGTGTGTCCAGCGTTCTGTTGACACGAAGGTCAAGTGGAATACAATGACCCCCCATTTGTATCATTGACCATTTGACCGTCGTCGTGTCTATTTGGCTTCTCAACGTTCCACACATTCCACGTTACTATGGCAACACTTAATTCCATGCCATTTCTGGTAGTTCTCAAACAGACACACACCTTGACCGTCAACATCAGGTGACAACAGCACCGACACCGCCAACACCACACCACCATCATTACCACCACCTATACACACAAACAGTTTCTCTACCACACACACACACACACTCACATATACACACATACACTACTCCAATAGACAAACACAAACACACATACACACATACACACATATATATACTACTCCAATCGACAAACACATTCACACACACTCTCTCTCACACACACACACACACACTCACATGCACCACACCAATCGACAAAGACACACACTTACACAGACACACAGACACACACACACACACACACACACGCTCTATATATATACACATACACACACACACTATCCTATGCACCTCTCCAGTCGACGAGGATCCCCCACCAGACAATACAGCAATATAACTCTACAG
Organism: Eledone cirrhosa; assembly: GCA_964016885.1. Taxonomy (NCBI): domain Eukaryota; kingdom Metazoa; phylum Mollusca; class Cephalopoda; order Octopoda; family Eledonidae; genus Eledone; species Eledone cirrhosa. The sequence goes on from OZ024753.1 coordinate 45,413,145, forward strand.
CAATATAATCTTTACCACAAAATCCCATTCAATGTCAGCTCCTTTGTCAGCGAAATTAAAACAAAATAAGCCACACAAAACACTTACAAAACAACAAAAGAAGCCATCTTGTAAAGTAAATTACTAACAAGGTCTTCGATATTGTGTTGTAGTTAACAACAGTTATGTGAAATAATGCTACATTGCCGGAAGTTGTTTATAATCCTGTTTCCGGCAGCAATGCAAACTTATTTATTATATTCAATAACAGATACCAAGTGTGAGACAAATATATTCTCTATATTTATTACAGTATCTGTCAGTCTCTAGAAATATATATATATATATATATATATATATATATGTGTGTGTGTGTGTGTGTGTGTGTGTGTGTGTGTGTGTGTGTGTGTGTGTGTGTGTGTGTGTGTGTGTGTGTGTGTTGTGTGTGTGTGACTGTGTGTGTGTGTGTGTGTGTAAAAAAATGAAAATTCATTTAGTGTTGTGACATGAAGACAGTTTGATGAACATAAAAACGTTAAAAAAACAGAGTGAGATGGAAGGGGGGGATAAATAGATAGATAGATAGCTCGATAGATCGATCGATCGATAGATAGATAGAGAGAGAGAGAGAGGGGGCGGGGAGAGAGAGGACATAGTAATGAGGAAGAACGAAAAGAGATAAACAAAAAATAAAAAAAGAAACCTACTTTAGAATTTTGGACAAATTGCTTTGTTCGGTTCTTTATGTTCTGAGTTCAAATCTTGCAAAGGTGACCTTATTGTGAGTTCAACACGAGATGCAGGAACAACTATCTGACGTCATCACCTGAGGCTCTGGTGATTCGTTGTCTGATAAATTGTTTTATTCTATTTCCGAGTAGTTCATTTTTTAGCTTCGCAATCATAGTCTCGGTTTTGTTTTTATCGCCTTCCATCCGGCGGTAAATGTCCTTCACCACAGACTTTGGTTAACCCAACACCTTGGGGTAAATAATACCCGAATTACTTGATCGTTTTTTTTTGGCTATGCGAATGATTGTTTAACCATCGTCTCAGTGTGCTTGGCCTTTAACGTTTGTTATAGCTCTGGTTCTTCTGAATCATTGAACACTTGCCGCACATCTCGGAGGTTGCTTTTCGTTATTTCGTGGGCCGAAATGCGAATCTCGATAATTTATGTTTGTATTATTCTCCAGACTCTAGCTATTGACCAGTTAATTTTCTTGATTTTTTAGTTGATTCTATTGACTGATGAATAGCTTATGTTAATTTTAACCCTTCTGTTGAGAACTCTATTCGATTTGTGATGTTTTTGCATTCTTGCAAGAATATAGACAACTGAATTAATTCGCCAGATATAAGGGTTGCCTCCCTTGCCGATCCCCACGTGGGGTCGGCAATAGTCAGTCCTTGTATTAACATTGAACTAAAACCTGTTGAGAAAGTGGCTTCCTTGTTCAATCATCTTACCAGAAGCCTGACATTATATATGTAAGCGGACGGTACTTGATTTAGGAGCCGCAGAAACCCAAATACTGGATTTTACCAACCTTCCAGGGGTCCGGGTAAATTCTCAATACCCGAATTACTTGATCGTATTTTTGGCTATCCGAATGATTGTTTAACCATCGTCTCAGTGTGTTTGGCCTTTAACGTTTGTTATAGCTCTGGTTCTTCTGAATCATTGAGCACTTGCCGCACATCTCGGAGGTTGTTTTTCGTTATTTCGTGGGCCGAAATGCGAATCTCGATAATTTATGTTTGTTATATATATATATATATATATATATATATATATATATATATATATATATATGTGTGTGTGTGTGTGTGTGTATATATATATATATGTGTTTGTGTGTATGTATATATATATATATATATATATATATATATATATATATATGTAAATATATAAACAATTCTTCCTTTAGAAATATATAGACTTAGTATTTCTTTCCGAATACTTTTCCAGCTTCGGCAAGTTCTATATTTTAAATCTATTGCGAGAAACTCATTATTACGAAGACTTAGAAATGACGGACAAACTTCTGGAATTAATTTTCAATTTCAAATCTTATTATTATTATTAATTGTTTTTGAGTTGAGTTCAACATTTTGCTATTAATTTTTAAATCATTTACTAAAAATATCTCGGGAGCAACGCTACACATCACCCCCAAACTACCACCAACACCACCACCAACAACAACAACCTGAACCATTTCATGGAATATTCGTTGTCTTTATAAAAGATCGTGGACGCAGGCATACACAGACACACATATATATACATACCTACACACACACACACATATATGTAATATATATATATATATATATATATATATATATATATATATATATATATATATATAATATTAGGAGATATATATATTCATGGAGAAAGATAGAGATACAGAGATAGATCAACAGACAGCGAGAATGAGATAGATCGATAGATAGAGTGATAGAGACAGAGCAAGCTCATTAATTGATTTACATAGTATTTATCGATACCCCCCCCTCCGTCCTAAGGCTGAAAGGCAAACTTGACCGACATTTGAACTGAGAACAGGAAAAAATAATACAATAGATTCCATATTACTATCTTACCAATAATAAAAGACAATCTCTCCATGACTACCTCGTCCTATTTTCAGACATAATCGATTTAAAACTGTTTTATTCAATATTGTCAATCCTTTTTAACGACGTTAGTGTGAGATTCGATGTAAACTTGGCTGCTATTTCTAGCCAGTCAATGACCTCATATATACGTCCTT
>OZ024753.1:45429621-45452121 GCA_964016885.1 Eledone cirrhosa
CGAAATATATAGTATATACGTAAGTCAGCCATATGTAATGTCGACTGTGCGATTTCCTTCATATAACCTTCCCGCCAATGTTATTTAACTGATAGGAATTAAGTACAGAAACCAGCATAAATACAATATATAACATACAACCCCTTATCTTTAACATATTAATAAAAATAGTTTTCATTGATTTGGTATTCTCCCGTGAAATGTAAAAATAACAATTACATACTTAAACTAAACTGATTTGTGAATAAATTTATGGTCAGAATAGAATTATACAGAAGTATATATAAATGTTTGTAAACTTATGGGAATAACTGGTAAAAATCAACAAAAATATGTTTCAGTATGTATTTTAAATTCATTGAAAATTGCAAATATCTTTATAGACTCATATTTTGAATAATGGACAAAGATTTGCATTCTAAATTAAATCACGTGTGTTTTGGGTTTAAATTAAATAATAAGCGCTTTGTACCAGCTGGAATTTCATGATAGCAGTTTTAAGAATCACGAGGGAGTGTAATTGATATAGCGCTTCATAATAAACAAAGGAAGAATAAGAAAGATGATTCAATTGGGTTTTGATATTTGAAATTAATATATTGTTCATTGAGTTACAATGAATCATATTATCGATTGTAAAGTCTGTCTCGAACCTTGAGGCTCATCGGGCCGTTGATTATTCCAGTTTCCGTGGCATGAAGTGACTGAGAGTACAAGACAACCAGCTGACAGGATGACCGTCCATCTCAGCATTAAAACCTCAAGCTATTGCTGGTATTCAATTTCAGCTGAGTATATTGGAGAAATGTTGAATGAGTTGTTTTGCTGAAGAATGTATCACAGGAATCGAACCCACGACATTAGAATCAGAAATCGAACATCAAATTTTATTGTATATTTTTGTATTTTACTACATATACTTCAAATAAATGTTTCCATATAAACAGTTCACCGTTTCCAAACGTGTGTATGTTGTCTCTTTCGTCCTCTCATTGTCCCTGATCTAAGACTGACAAACAATAAACACGCTGAACTCAGCAATGTGTGTATCATTACATAAATAATAAGGGCGGTGTATTGGCAGTATCGGTAAAGCATGGAGACCCTGCTTCGCGTCATAGTTACGGTATTTACGTTCTGAGTTCAAATCCCCGCAGAGGTTAGCTTTGCCTTTCATCCTTACGGGGTCGATAAAATAACTACCAGTAATGCGCTGTGATCGATTTGATCGACTTTCCCTCCCTTCCTCCCCAAACAAATTTCTGACCTTGTGCCTAAATCAGAAACCATTATTACATACAAGAGGGTCGGACGCCATGCTTTCCAGCATAGTTACGTGCCTTTACGATCTGAGTTCAAATCCCACCGAGGTTGACTTTGCCTTTCAATCCTTACGGGGTCGATAAAATAAAGTACCACTAATGCACTGGGTAATTGCTGGCCTTGTATCTAAAGCAGAAACCATTATTACTTACAAGAATTAACTTCAATACTTTGATACAATTATTTCTATACTTTAAAGCAAGTAACATTTCATCGAAATCTCTAATAATGATGTTTTATTGATGAGACCCAATTTTTCAGAAGAGACGAAAGAGATGGCTTGGTACTCCCACGTGTTTTAATTTGCATAGTGTATCAATTTGGATGGGATTTTTAAAAGGAATTTTTAAACTAGAATATATATATATATATATGGAAGAATTGAACTACTAAAGCTATTAATATATAGCTTTTAGTTTGAGTTATCATTAATATTCAATAAATTATTCAACAAAAGGCACAAACAATAATATTTGAAGTTAAGTGATATTGAAGTAAAATTGACATGATATTTATGCAACATGAAAGAGGAAATGTGAACAACACAAATTTATGTTGAAGTCGTATATAAATACAACGGTGGACATAAACTGACACAAGATTGCCAAGCAAGTCGCATACATAAGCCCAGAGTAGCACGAACTGCACAGATACACACTAAAATGCAAACACATATACAGACATAGTACACCAGTGTTTGTAATAGACTGGATATATATATATATATATATATATATATATATATATATATATATATATATAGGAACCAGTAAGACCCCGACAGCTGAGCTCAAGCCGTTTCGACGGCTAATTCAGTCCAGAATTAGCCATCGAAACGGCTTGAGCTCAGCTGTCGGGGTCTTACTAGTTCCTATTACCCACTCTACTACATCAAGTATTGAGTACTTTGGTGCGTTATGGTTCACCTGGTTCCTTACCACATTTCCTTCGTTATATATATATATATATATATATATATATATACATTTATTCTTGGTGTATTTATATAAATATATGTTCATGTTTTAGTAAAATTGTTTCTGTATATAATTGTCCTCTTCGATTTATATGCACATTGGTAATACTGCAATTGTCTATGTAATTATATATACATTTAAATATATATATATATATATATAGTGACGAAACATAAGTCAATTGCATGAACTCATAATCCTTTATTTACTGCTATATATATTTCGAGGATAGGCCATTGAATGGCTATGACCTCATCAAGCAGTTAGTCAGTTCTTAGATATGCCAGTTCTGTGTTTATGGTGTTGATGTATCAGAGCCTTGGGACATATATAATATATATATATATATATATATATATATATACCTCCAATTACGGTCTTAACACATCATAACATAAACAAAATTGATATTTTTTAACAATCATAAAAATATTTATATTTCCAAACTGTCTGGTTACTAAACATTCATTAACTGGATGAAATTGTGTTGTATTTACATAACACATTACACTATAATGGATGATGTAGATTAATACAATTGAACGGCAAATTGCCCAAAATTCTGTTTCATTTGTTTATCTTTATAAACTGTAGTACAGAGACGAGGGAACATTGAGAAGCCAGATAATGATTAAATTAAGCGGTAATGAAATCTTAATAATCATATGTCAATAGTACATGTTTTCTGTTTTTTTCTGTAAACAACCTTAGTATCAATTAATGTAAAGGAAGATATGTTTATACCCAGAGATGCTGTAAAATAGCCCAAAAGAAAGTGTTGATCGAAAGTGATGAAAGAAGTTCCTATCTTTTAAGGCTCTTCAACCTATTTTATAAGCTATTTCGTAGCATCTCTGCTGCTCGTTATCCCGGCTATATATATATTGTCTATTGATATCGATATTTAATCGGCTTCTGACTTTAAAAAAAAAAAGCATTTGTAGCGTAAGCTCACACACACATATATATATATGGCTCATTGTAAAAATATATACAATTTCTGTTTTAATGCGTTTTGGAAATACCAATACTTCCCTCCTGTGTTTTGTATCTTCGGCTCTGCCACGCTGGTTATTTTTATCCTTTCAGTGTCAAAAAATAAAGTGGCATTTGCATACTGGGTGTAATTCTTTCTCTCTTTCCACCTCACTTTATCTCTGGAAGATATTAATTGTTGCCACATATGGGGAGGTTTGAGTCATTCTCCCTCGACACCCAGTTTGTCTTGAAGATATTCCAAACACCCAATAGATGCTGAGGGGTCAAAAATAGAAAGATCTTATTACAAGATTGCAAATAGAAGTATTCCATGACATTGTGCTTAGTTTGAAAACTTCGGTTTATATAGGATATATATATAGGATATATATATATATAGGATAGAAAAGCCAAACCCATTAATTACATTTCCTTTATTTTGAAAAATGGATGTTTACTCCGAAATATTATGAAATATAAAGTAGGAATATAAAACATTTGTTTTGTTTCTTTTTTGGTACTTTACTCCAATTTCTACCTCTAATTTGTAACGTTCAAAACAATCCCGTACATATTTAAACTGTACACTATATTACCAGTGTATATTCTCAAGCAAGGCTTAATGAAATTTCTACTATTTATCATATAAACTTCCGTGGCTAATGTAACTGATAAATTTCCCAAGGATATTTTATTGACACATCAACCCCGTTAGATAATATATCTGTCTACTTAAGATGGAATGGGTTTTAAAGAAAAACTGCTGCAAAATCTTCATAGAATTAAACGACGTCTTTCTAAACTAATTCATATCACTGCGGAAATGTTTTATGTTGGATGTTTATCTTACATTTGTTTTATATTTCACTGAGTTGTCTTTTCAAGGAAAACTACTTCAGCCTTTTTTGAAAGCGTACTTCATGAATCATATCCCACTCAAATGCACAGATCAATACACACAGGTAAACAGATCGACAGACATACATATGTACGCATATATGTATATATATATATATATATATATATATATATATGTATATATATGTATGTGTGTGTGTGTGTATATATGTATGTATATATGTATATATAAACACATATGTCCAATTACCAAATACATAATGAAGTGCATTTTCAAGAATTAAAATCAAGATAGGAATTGACGTTGCAAAGTAAGTGGCAAGTTGCATAAGTAGGAATATATTTCATCTTCTTGAAATATTATTACATTAGAAGAATGGCAGAAGAATTAAAATGGCATTCAACGATCAACTTAATACTGTAATAAATTTTAGCGGAACATTTAGTAATGTCGAAGGGATTAAATTCTGAAATCTGAGTGAGAAATTAGAAACTATGTGCCTGGAAGAAATTTTATGGAATCTCTGCTTTCGCTGCAATACAAAAGTTAAGAATAAATATGAAAAAAAATGTCAATTATAAATAAATAACGAAATGTAACACAAAACATCATGTACATTACCATTGATGATGATGATGATATATATATATATACATACATATATGTGCATGTAAATATATATATTTATATCGATAAATATACACACACCCATACATATATATATATATATATATATATATATATATATATATATATATATATATAAAGATAAATAGAAAAACGATCGTGAAATTGTCAAAAAAATGTAGAGAAGAACAAAAGCCAAAATCTATGAAAATAATATTGTAAAGATTCTCTGAAGAAGAATATAAGAAGAATATATTCCCAACTGTCAAAGAAATTTGTAAGAATAACTGAAATACGAAATGTTAATTTCTTCGGTTTAGAGATTAAAAATACATGTGAGAAATCTTAAGTCAATGGCACAGTCTGACTAGGACTACAATATACAATTTGTCTCTGCAATGTTTAGACTCTGAGGTTCGTGGTTTGGAAGGGTTCTGGCTGTTATTTCTAGCAGATTCAGAATGAGAAAGATGAGAGTAAAGAGGTAAAAGTAAGACGAAACTTGTAAATCAATGTTTGTGTGTATCTGGGTGTTGATTTATTTATAGCTGTCAGCAAATTCGTACACTCCAAGGGTTTACAATATATCTTCCAGACGTTTGTCTCCTCAGATCAAATACAGGGTTTACCAACGCTGGTTATTTTCATCCATTCAGTGTCAATAAATAAAGTGGCATTTTCATGCTGGGTGTAATTTCTTTCTGTCTTAGATATTGTTGCCTCGTGTTCCCTGCACATTATGGAGAAGACTTTGTCCCGAAATATGTTAAGGGGCACACGTCGACACAGACACTCCATCTCGTAGGTGAACAACTCCACCGCAAGTTCAGTGACTAGGGACGTGCTCCGTGGCAAGAACCCTGGAAGTTTCCAGTGCCACAGGCCCGACTACAAACCAATCAGAGAAAGGCCAATACCGCGACAATTTGCCTTCATCGACATGGCGAACAGTGAATCCGGGCTAGTAACTGAATGAACCAGGTGGGGAAGATATAACATGAAGCATATATATATATATATATATATATATATATAGTAATAATAATAAATTTGAAGACTAAAATCCAAAGAGCGCTCGATAAGGATAAATATATATCAAATATATAACAACCGTAGAGCAAAATTCATAAGGGTGAAAGCACCGATTTTTGCTTAAACTTTAATCAGTTATTTTAATATATATATATATATATATATATATAGCACATATATATATATATATAGCACATATATACTGTATAAACACGTCATACACATACATATACCCTATCAAAACATATACACCATACACACATATACATGCACCACATATATGTCACACACACATATATATACACAAGACTGTATATATATAGACACATATATATACACACACACAAGACTGCAACACAATATTACATACAATCAAACAGTATATAATCAGAGAGCAGGATAGTATATTCTGTGAATAATATATTAAGAAAGTGAAAGTCAGAGAAAGATATTGACACAGTAATACAGTGTATGTGATAAAAGATTAACACTGGAGCTCTATTAAGTACTACACGGATCACTGATTAGACATACCTGACCATGGCACCGATGTAATCGAAACTTGGAACTTAATCTAGCGTAGATAAATGTACTTGCTATTAGATTCCGTCGATTGTGTTATAAGGATGCCGTATATATATAATATATATAATGTACATATACACACACACACTCATATATATATATATATACACACGCACTCATATATATATATACATATACACACCCACTTATATATATATATACACACACACACCACACCACACACACACACACACACACACACACAACACACACACACACACACACACACACACACACACACACACACACACACACACACACACACACACACACAACACACACACACACACACACACACACACACACACACACACACACACACACACACACACACACACACACACACACACACACACACACACACACACACACACACACACACACACACACACACACACACACACACACACACACACACACACACACACACACACACACACACACACACACACACACACACACACACACACACACACACACACACACACACACACACACACACACACACACACACACACACACACACATATATATATATATATATATATATATATATATATATATATATATATATATATATATTGTAACACGATGTAGTTTGTGATACAGTATTTTAATTGAACTACATCTCATAAATATCATATGTGATATATCAAGATATTCTGTACGATATATCTGCATAGTCAATTGGTGGATGGAGTTAACTCTAACATATAGACATTAGCTTCACTGACAATAATATTAATATCATCACTAAATTTAAGATCTGACTGAGCTGAATACATGCATCGGCTTCAATGAACAACTTTAATTACTGTCTATACCTGTGGTTTACAATACTGTGGAAACGAGCATATGCTATATGTCTGTCTGTCTGTCTGCCTGTTTATTTATCTTCCCATCTATTTATTTATCTACCTGCCTAACTTTATCTCTCTCTCTCCATATATAAATCTCTCTCTCTCTCTCTCTCTCTCTCTCTCTCTCTCTCTCTATAGAGAGAGTTTGTGTATATATATGTTTGTGTATATATATGTTTGCGTATATATATGTTTGTGTATGTATATATATGTATATATATATACGGTGAAAGAAGAAAGGACAGGAAGTTGTGCAGCTGGAAGGTCAGGTGCGATTTGTGCTAGCTTTAGCTACTCATTCTAACATGTCAAATGTCCATATATAATCTCCCTTCCTTAACTCTATTAGGAGAAAGATTTCGGCCGAAAACGGAACTTTGTAATGGAGTAGGTCGTATGTAATTGCAATGTAAATAGTAAGGTGATAATATTTAATTATGAAGTAAATGTAAAGTGTAAATAATAATGATGTCCTAAAGTGCAGGATGTGAACTTCTAAACCATGAGCATTCCCTCCAATAACTCATCAACTCAGCCATCTCTGTTCGACTGTAAAGATAAACAAAACTTCATCTTCAAGTGTTCCGAATTGCAATAAATCCAACCACCTGATTGTCTGCAGGACAGAAGCTATACATCCGCTTTCACCAACAAAACGCTCACAATACGTCGGAATTTGTCAATCTTTTTCCGGCCTGTTATTCCTTGTAAGGATTCTCCACTACAATTTTCATTCAATCGATGGTAACAGCTGCTATTTCAGAGATACAATTCTAAATTCCCTAAAACTAAAATTTCACAAATATTTCCTAAATATAACCATCGCAGAACGCATAGTTTCATTAAAATATCGTATACTTGTTTCAAGCAAACTTAATATCACTGATAATATCGAATAATATATAATATTCAAGGTAGCTTACATACATACTTATATATACGCACGAACATATATCTGCGTATATATATATATATACATACATACGTTATATATATATATACATACATACGTATATATATATAATATATACATACATATATACATACGTATATATATATACATACATACCTATATATATATATATATACATACACATACGTATATATATATACATATATATATGTATATATATATATATATATACATACGTATATATATATATGTATATATATATATATATACATACGTATATATATATATATATATACATATATATATATATATACATATATATATATATATATACATATATATATGTATATATATATATATAATACGTATATATATATACATATATATATATGTATATATATATATGTAATATATACATACGTATATATATATACATATATATATATATGTATATATATATATATACATACGTATATATATATATATACATACGTATATATATATATTATGTTTGTGTGTTTATATATAAGTGTATTATATTCTGGAAGTAATTACATTTTCAGTTCTCGATACTATTTTACTTATTTATCCAAATAAATCAATTTGTTGCATCTAAAAGCGATACATGCAGTTACTTCCCTAAAGCAGTATTACTTATTAGTTTATTACATACAAATGCTGCTGGTTAGCAGATTCCACAATTACATTTCAATTTGCAATTAAGAGGTTTCCAGGAGAGGCTTCCATGACTGCAATCCCTATTTCCTTAAAATATCTACTTTGACCAATTAAGTTTCCGTAATTACCGCCATCAGTTATTGGGGTGATACTCTATTAGTTTGTGTGTTCATCACTGCATTTCAATATACCTTCGCATTGTCCATAACACCTTCATCTTCACATATTTAGTGGTAAGAAACTCTCAGGAGAGCTTGACAGCAGAAGCTCTTCAGAGAACAAACTCACCCTCAAGCGAGTATTGCGGCCCTTAACTTCTAAGTATCTCCTAAAATATGCATGGCCTTGTGCATCTTCTCTCCACATATTTACAATATATAGTTAGAAATAGTTTAATGTCATATTATTTACGCTTGCCAATAATACAGAGTTAACACAGTTTTCTCACATACCGAGTCTGCACAGATTTCTATAGATGGCTTTCTACATTAAACAAATTAACCAAATAATATAAACTAAAAAAAAAGGAAGGAACAAAAGACAGATGTGGCATTTATTCTGCGATATATTATATTTTATTGCAAGAATAGATAATTCACTTACACATTCCGAGATGTCGTAATATATTATAAAATTGCATCTAGTAAAAGATAAATCATAATTATATTTAAATAGGTTTGATCAGCTAAAGTTTAGACATGAGATAAAATGTATCTATAGAAACACATTTACATACAGACACAAACATGTATGTATGTATCTATCTATCTATCTATCTATCTATCTATATATATGTAATCTGGGTTTTTCGAATATTAATAATAACATTCGATTCGTTTGCAATTATGCAAACAAGCCTCAATTTTATAGCCATGTCAGTAGAATGAATACTTCATTCTTGCTCTTTTATATATATATATAATGGTGATGAAAGGGATGAGGCCAGCCTTTGTGGTGGGCGTGTGCGGCTCACTATCGTAAGTTCGGTTTCCTGTGGCGGCCCATTGTGGCGTTCAACAGGATATTTAATAACACAATTTTTCAATTCACCCAACTGCCAAACTGAGTTCTACCAGTAAATTTAAGCGTCAGCCCTAACAACAGATAATTTATTACTCTACATAATATATACATTTTGAGCCATATGTAGTGTCTCGCCTTCTCAGCTGCCTACAATAATGCCCACGAACATGTGCCGAGAGTCCAAGTCATCTAAACAACCCTGCTTTCAACAGATCCACTGATACCTATCTTTACATGATGTCCCCCATTCACTGGCTTCGCCAATTTCAACCAGCTCACTGTCCTTCATTGTTTCCCAGTTCAATGAATCATCGATGTTCCCTTCCCTAGAGACTGTAAGCTCCTTCAACTTCACCACCTTACTTTCCTTCCAATACAAGACTATATCGGGTCCATTAGTGGTAACAAAAGATGGAAGTGGTATTTTTCATTCAGGTTAACTGAGATTTTCGAAATACCCACCATCATGTCGAATTGGGTCAGTTTCCTTTCATACGGATACGTATGCCACTCCTTTTGTATATGGGTGTGAACACATCTTTATCAAAAATATAATTGTATTACTTAAAATATATGTATATAGTCATATATAGTATATTTATGTATATATATGTATATATGTCTGTGTATGTATGTATATAATATACATTTCCCTAGCTTTCACGTTTTTTCACTCTCTCTCTCTCTCTCTCCTCTCTCTCTCTCTCTCTCTCTCTCTCTCTCTCTCTCTCTCTCTCTCTCTCTCTCTTCTCTCTCTCTCTCTCTCTCTCTCTCTCTCTCTCTCTCTCTCTCTCTCTCTCTCTATATATATATATATAAAGAGAGAGAGAGGGAGAGGGGAAAACGTGAAAGCTAATATATATATATGTGTGTGAGTATGTGCATTTTAATATGAAACAATTTGATAACAGGATTATTATGTTTCCTTTAAATATATAATTAGTATATTTTTACATCCTGGGCGATGTCTAGACGTGTTCATTAAGAGAAAATAAATAAATAAATAAACACAGATACATTCACACACACTTATACACACTTATACACACAATCACACGTACGTACAAGCCCCTCCCCATTTATATATATAGACACACACACACAGATACATTCACACATACACACTTACGATCACACGTACATACAAGCCCTTCTCATATATATCAATATATATATACACATACACACACACAGATACATTCACACATACACGATTACAATCACAGATATATACATACCACGCCCATATATATATGTGTGTGTATATATATATATATAATGAAACAATCTCAAGTATTGTAATTATATAGCCAGATAAAGTCACAGTAGCTACTATACATTTTACCATGCTGTATATTAGATATTTCATTTTTTTTTTTTTTTTTTCATTTAATTTTTGCATATTTTGTTAAATTTTACATTTATTATATTCGTTACTGAATAGTTTCTGGGCACCATATTATTAAATTTCAGAGATGCTTATTCATTTGAAATATATAATATTGGGCTAAGCTAATTCACTCTAAATAATGCCTCATTATAACTATGTGTGGAATTAAATATATGTGTTAGTGAAATGAGAACAGATTTATGTCTAACTAGTGAATATATCAGCTGCTAGTATAACTGTTTGATATATTATTATCGACGCTAGGTGGCAGTGATGGTGGCTTAGTAGAATGGTTATGTTATAGCGTAGGAGCAAAATACCTCGAGATATTTATTTATTAGGTGATTATCTGCATTGAAACCTCAGTGAGATCGTTTAGCCATTCATCTTTTTGATATAATGGGGTGACTTATTCCTCAGTATATCTGTCCTACTTCATCTCTATTAATTTATCTCTCTTCTTTTCGGGTAGAAAGATGTGTTCTGATCTGAACAAGGGATGAGCTCTACCAGCTTTAAAAAAAATATCCAATACATGTTGTAAGTCACTATTGCACCCTACGATTCTACAAGGAGTTAAGGCTTCATATACACACCTAGTTACTGTTATTTACGCTCTGATTACAAATCTCATATAGGTCAACTTTATCTTTCACCCTATCTTCCTCATCCTTAGTTTAGGGAAGCCAGTTGTACTTATTCTCTATTTGTCTTACACAGGAATTAAAATGTTAATTGTAAAATAAAATATAATAGAAATATAAATGATATTTGTCAATGATTCCTGGTAATTCTGAGTAAGAGATACAGATAGAGAGGCGGAAACAGTCGTTACAGATTATAGAAATAGTTGGGCAGTAGAGGACATCATCATAACTATGTATGGTCGTTAGAGGAACTACAGAGCTTCGGATAGGACTATATAATGGTATGACAGCAAACGGTTGAGCTACTAACTGCGGTGACACTTCATGCAGAAAAGGGGATTGAATACCCTAGGCACTGCACAGGGTGTCACACTAACACAGTCATGCGTGAAGGAGATACAAGCTGACGTGCACCTCAAGCGAGAGCCATGTAGTGTTGTATGACGGCCATGTGTAATGCCCGAGAACGTGTATACGCGTATCACCCGCACATGCGCATGCATGCATCTGTGTAAGGGGAAAGGGAGGTGGCGGGAGTGGTGTAGCTGGTGTAATAATGACTGTGGATGCAGATGTATGCACATAAGGTGCAACTGTGTGTATGTGTATGCAGGTTGTTTGCATGGAAAGCTACATCTGTGTTCAATGGACCCGATAAGGTAAATATACATATGTGAGAAAAGGAATTTGACAGCTATCTGGGAGCAGGGGTATATATATATGTATATATGTGTATATATATATATGTGTGTGTATATATATATATATATATAGGCACGGTCGTTGAGATTGTCCTCTCTCTCTCTCAATATACATGGACACACTAGAAGAGGAAGACCAAGGTTAACGTATGTTGATGCCCTAAGGACAGACACTGGTCTATTGGAGACGCAGGACATGGCAGCGATAATGAGGGGACAGAGACCGCTGGAGAGAACTCGTCCATGGATCTCGGGAATTTTACCCGCCTTAGAATAGAATATATATATATATATATATATATATATGAACGGTGGTTGAGATTGTATCTCTCTCTCTCTCAATATATATGTATATATATATATATATATACACACACATAACTGTATTGGTAAGATGGAATATTTTCCCTATTTCTGATTCCTATACATGTTCCTTCCTAGCTTGTTGACTGCTAGAATTATTCTCGAAGCGTTTGAACTCTTCACCCTTCACTGACTAATAATTTCATTTCAAGAAAATGAAATTAGAACAAGTCTCGCCGTATATCTAATAAGACTAATTTAATATACATATATATAAATAAACATACATATATATATATATATATACACACACACATATATGTGTGTATGTGATACATTTGAAGTAACTTAGCGAACTTTGACGCCAATCGAAATGTGATAGCATGCCGAATAATAAAAGCCAGATCAAGAAACATAATCATTCACTATTCATTATTTGTACGTATGAAAGATCAGGAGGTCGTTTATCTTGCTTTTCACATCAACTTATACGTTTTGATTGACATAAATTTATTTACGAAATGACACCATTGTTTCTTCATGTTGTCTAGCCGCCCAATCTCTGGCAATATGGGAAATAGCGGAACAACGGACTTACATTTTAGGATTATTTTCATGTAAATAGAAGAAACTGTCTTCTCTGTACACACACAATCACATATACATATATATATATATATATATATACATATATATATATATATATATATATATGTCTCTCTCCCTCCCTCCCTTTCTCTCCCACCTCTCTCGCTCTCTCTCTGTATATATATGCATATATATATATATATATATATATACATATACGTATATATGTCTTGTTTGACTGATTACTTAAGTTTTGCCACATCAGTTAAATGTTTGTTATATTTATACTAAAAAAATCTATTAGTTCCAAAATAGTCCCTGTTATGCGTCAACCATTTTATTCTTGTATACATAACCACACACTCTGACACAGATCTCTCTCTCTCTCTCTCTCTCTCTCTCTCTCTCTCTCTCTCTCTCTCTCTCTCTCTCTCTCTCTCTCTCTCTCTCTCTCTCTCTCTCTCTCTCTCTCTCTCTCTCTCTCTCTCTCTCTCTCTCTCTCTCTCTCTCTCTATATATATAATTTCAAAAAGCAATGGGCGAAGACAATGAAATGCATCACAACAAAAATGCATTACAATAACATTTAGTTGTGATTAGAAAATTGGATTTACAATCTTGTTGTTGCGAGTTAGATTTCCAGACCGGGCGATGCGTTATCTTCGAGAGCAAGACATTTTATTCCATTTTGCTCCTTCTGCCAAGAATTGTGACCGGTAGATAGTATCAGCAATAGGACAGACTAAAGGAAACATGGTTTACTTGGTCCGATCTGACGAGTTTTACCTCATTCTGTGAGTGAAGTCTGATATCTTGTCGATTTTGATTTCATAGCATAAAAATTCACTCAGAAAAAAAAAAAGAAATATCGAAGCTCCCTAAACACTAATATTCTCTCAAAAACACCTCAAATAATATTGCGAACGTTGCCCAGGGGTTTCTAAAGAAAAAAGCACTGTTCAGTGTCCACAAATTCCTTGATCGATTACTGACATTTTAGGAATTTCCTTGATTATAGAAGTCCCGAATCAATAAAGCCTCTGGGATATACAACAAAAAGACTAACAGCAACATTACCAAGTTTATAGAGTTACATATCTGTACAAATAGAATAAAGATTCCATCACGTTTTAGACCTTCCAATCCTTTCCCAGAAACATTGACGATACATCAACGCCAGGCACGTACAAAAATAAAATAATAATATAAACAGACCATAAATATTAATTCTAAATGAGGAAGATTTACAAGAACATTTACAAGAAAGATGTATTTTATTTTACTACTATTATATCTAGTTTACTTCCTTATACGGAGGTCAGGTTTTTGGCAAAAAAATTCAATAGACACAGACTAGTTCAACCGACTCGTGGGGATCGATATCGATTTTGTTGGGGACCCATGGAATAGGGTTTTACATATATGTCATCTTGTCATATGTCATAAATTAAATTGTCATCCTTCCCGCTGATGTATTTAAATGGTTAAAAGTTCATGAAAATATTAAAGAATTAAATATTTAGTCAAATATAAAAAAAAAGGAAAGTAGCATAGCAAAAGAGTAGAAGTGAGAAGAAAAGAAAGGGAAGGATAGGATTGTAATACAACGAAAGAAAGAAAGCAGGAAGGGGGGAGAGTGGTTGACTGCACATTACAGGTAATATAAATACCAGCGACATATAACTGATATATATACACTACTCTATTTACTGATAATATATATACACTACTCTATCTATTTACTGATAATATATATACACTACTCTATCTATTTACTGATAATATATACACTACTATATCTATTTACTGATAATATATGCACTACTCTATCTATTTACTGATAATATATGCACTACTCTATCTATTTACTGATAATAAATATATACTACTTTCCAAATCATATACAAAATTAAGCTATATTTCAGAATATATTCATCATATCTATAATCTGCAGATTCCCATCATATAATTCATTGAGATGTGAGCAAGATCGATAACATAAAGTAATCCGCTTAATTGTTATTTGATTTTTTGTATTTTGTTGTTTTTTTTATTAATAGAAATAATCAAACTAATTAAATTCTCGCTTATTATGTTTTCTTGTATTTCCACTGTTCCTATTATAACCATTTAATACTTGAAATGTTAGTAATTTAATTGTGTTACGAATTAAACTGGGTTTTAGGTCATCTTTCAATGGTTAATCATCGTTGTTTTATCAGCGATGTGTTTATATTGAATGTTTAATATATTTCTACACGGGATTCACTTATAAATCATACATACATTGATAGATACATCTTCACATATATAGGCCTTCACATATTTACTTAAACATAGAAATACACACAAAAATACACTCACATTTATATATATATATGTATGCATGTAGGCATGTATGCATGTGAGTATATATTTATCTGCGTGTGTATGTGCGTGTCTGTGTATTTTATAAAATGTATATAAGTATATATAGAAATTACATGAATCAAAGTTCTGTTCAAATCATTTATTCGCTTACAATTGTTTCTTCTAAACCGAGGTTTGGAGTCTTCGGAGCAATTTTTCAATGATTGTTTACATACATGACCTCCTTTTCAACACAAGAGACATACAGAAACATATGTATATATTGATGCACAGTGGGTTGACATCCATTCTTTTAATATGACTTTAATCTGACTTTAATCTTTAATATGACTTTAATCTTTGAATGTAAACTGCCATGCTTAAATATTATAATGGATGTCAACCCACTGTGCATCAATATATACATATGTTTCTGTATGTCTCTTGTGTTGAAAAGGAGGTCATGTATGTAAACAGTCATTGATAAATTGCTCCGAAGACTCCAAACCTCGGTTTGGAAGAAACAATTGTAAGCGAATAAATGATTTGAACAGAACTTTGATTCATGTAATTTCTATATAACTGCTCTGTAGAACAACTGATGTTATTACATTGAGGTATTTATCTTACTGGTAATAAGGTAGTAATACATTACTGTCTTTCACTGTTTAGGGTTTAAAATATATATAACTATAAAAGGTTTTAGTATATACATAACCATAAATAGTATCCTTAATACTATAAGTATATATGCATAAACGAAACCACTCAATACTTTCAGGAGATTCGTTTATTATATATAAACAGTGAAATAAAGATCTAAATTAAAACAGAAATTGTTACATGCATTTACGCATGTCTATGTTATTTCTACGAATAACTACACTCCAAAGTGTATACCTGGCTGAAATTTTCCTAAATGAAATCCTATTTGTGGCGAGAGTTTTACAACAGACCTGGTTTTCCAATGGAAGATACTGAATGGTTTTCCAGTAACTTGAAATGTTTAGATCCGAAACGTATATAGTACACAATCAGTTGGAATATAAAGATGCTCTCATATTTATATACCAAGATACGTAATTCCGTGTAGTGCCGACTCTGATACTAACCAAGTCGTAATACTTTTAATGTTGATATATTGTAAAAGCTACTATAATAGATATTATGTATGCATTAAGTTGACAAGAATGAGGTCCGTGTGGTTTTTAAGACAAGGATGTGACCTTTCATACGGCCTGTGATTTATATAGCCCAAACTTATGTATCGTATAAAGGGGCCACATTTTCAACTACATTCTTAAAGATGTTGTAGAGTATGAATATTGCGTTATAACTGTTAATAGTTAAAAATAATAAAACAATATATAAAGGACAAAACAAATACAGATGCACACATATACACGCACACACACACACACACTCAAACATACAGATATGTGCACACATGCACAGACACAGATACACATATTTACACATACACAAACACATGGTTATGTTCACACATGCTGAAACACACAGATATGCGCGCGCACACACACACAGATACAAACACACATACATATACACACAGATACAAACACACATACATGCACTCAAATAGTTAACAATTCTTGCGATTTAAGATGACAGATATTTCACCTTTGCAAATCTATCAAATTGAAGTAAACAAAATATAAAACATATGAAATAAATACAAAATAAATTAGAATCTAAACTTAAGAAGCAAAAAAAAACATTGAAACAGGAAAAATGTAAACAAACACAATTGCAAATTGACTACTTTACAGAAAAAAAGTCTCATAAATATTTATGATAATAGCTACCAAGTGACCTGATAATATATGATATATCCCTAGTTTTCCATTGATATGCGTAGCTATTTCTATGGTAATTTTGTTATGAGTTAACGTAAATACAGCGCCTACATCTGCTTTTATATATATACGGTATATATATACGTTTATACCACACACACACACATCTATATATAATTTATATATATATACATGTTTATGCCACACACGCACGCATATATATATATATATGTTTATACCACACGCGCGCGCGCACACACACACACACACACACACACACGTATATATATATATACATGTTTATGCCACACACATATATATATAATATATATATATATATACAAATATATGTGTGTATTAAAATTTATCCACAATATATATGTATATGTGTGTATTATGTATCTATATCTATATATATATAAATATGTATGTATGTATATATATAAATATACATGTATATTTGTGTGTGTATGTATAAACATATGTGTAAGCTCAGTGCAGTTTTGCTGAGAGAATGGATGATGTAAAAACAAAACAGCAATGAGAAAAGTTTCAATCTCAAATGATAAAAAATGTATGGCTATGACGATGAAAGATATTTCTTAATAACGTACATCATTAGAAATTATATATATATATATATATACATATATATATATATATATATATATATATATATATATATGTATATATATATATATATATATCCGTACATATACATACACACACACACACACACATACATATATAAATATATATATATATATATATGCGTACACACATATATATATATATATGTATATATGTATATATATATATATATTTATAAATGAATATATATATATACTTTAGTCTTATTATTACTATATGTATATATATATAGGTATGTCTGTATATATACAGGTATGTATATATATATATATAGAAGGAGCGCAGCGCATATAATGGATGAACATCATTTTCTATGCGCTTAGGCACACGATTTATATAAATTGTTAGAGGAAATAACTAAAATGGAAAAATAAGAGAGAGTAAAGATTGAACTGTGTTAAACAAGTGAGCAACAGGGACATTTTGTTGAAAGGAACAAAAACAAAATGGAAGATCTTTAGTTGATATGATGAAATGTTACAGAAGGATGATAATATATAACAACTACAACAACTACAACAACATCAACTACATGAATATCGATAATGTTATGCATTCTTCTTCGTTTTATTCTAATTTTTCTTTTTCTTTTTCTTCTTACAATTATTTCGCGTATTATTATTACTATTGTTGTTGTTGTTGTTATTGTAGTGGTAGAAGTATTAATAGTAGTAGTTGTAGTTGTTGTTGCTGTTATTGTAGTAGTAGTATTAATAGTTGTTGTTGTTACGTTAATAGCAAGAGTGAAAATAATGTTAGAAATGTTAATAACAATGAAGAAAAATATGAACAGAGAAAGTAAATACAGCAGTTTAATGGTGAAAAGAAAAATAGTAAGGTGAGGCAAATAATGGAGATATATTTGTCGGTTGTTGGTGTAATGGAGATTGGAAATTACTGAAGTAGTAGTGGGAGGTAGGGATATGGGGAGGTGGGGAAGGTGGTGTTAGAGTAGGGTTGGTAACAGGGGAGAAGGAGGAGAGGAAGCTGAAAAGTTATTGTTGAAGAAATTAAACCGCAGTTGAATAGCAAGGAAAATATATTGATGGAGATACAGATGACATGAGAGATGATTCAGATTATGATAATTATAAGGAAAAAGGGAAGTGAAAGAAATACAGGTATTTGTGTATATATATATATACATATATATATACAGCGAGGATCCT
Source organism: Eledone cirrhosa (assembly GCA_964016885.1). Taxonomy (NCBI): domain Eukaryota; kingdom Metazoa; phylum Mollusca; class Cephalopoda; order Octopoda; family Eledonidae; genus Eledone; species Eledone cirrhosa. The sequence continues at coordinate 45,449,092 of OZ024753.1, forward strand.
AGAAATGGATCTATCTCAACCACTTTATCTTTCTCTCTGTGTGTGTATATATATATATATAATTGCAAAGATGGAGTTACATCAATTTATTACACTTAAACATAATTCCGTGGTTTTGCTTACACAACAATTTTTTTTTCCCAATAATTTGTGCTGGATCGGATGATATGATTATGATAAATAAAACACGTGACTCAAAGATGCTCCCTTACATGGAGAAGTTTTACAAATGACTGTGGTGGAAACCTGGTCGTTATATAAACTGGCGATCACTGGTGAAATATATCATTATAAATCTTTTTCGGGTGAACACTTCCCATATTACAACACATGCATATATACAATTATTAATATATGCCTGTTCTAGTGGTAATGGTGTCGTGGGTTCGAGTCCTTCACTGGGTGGTGTGTTGTGTATTTGAGCAAAACACTTCATTTCATGATGTCCCATTATAGTCAGCTGAAGATGATTATTAGCAATAGATGCGGGTTTAACCCTGCGATGGTCTGTAACCTTGTCTATGGAGAGCCTTGTACTCTCAGTGGCTTCATGTCACGAAAACCGGGATAAGCGTCAGCCTGTTGAGCCCCTGGAGTCAAGACAAACATTAAGAAACAACATAGACCAACACCCCTACACAAACATACATGCAAACGAACAAACATACATCTCTCTCTCTCTCTATTTCGTTTTTGAATTTGTTTAGCAAGATTCTTTATCTGAAAACGTGTGTTGTAACCGATATTGTTATGCTTTGGGAGGGTCATGTTGCCAATAAGAAACACACGCACCAGTTGCTTTCACTTCAATTTATTATAAATAAAATTTATAAATTTAAGAATTTATAAATTTCCGGATGATTGGCTGGTTCCACAACCGGACGGTTGTTCATATATTGCCAAAGTTCTTTCGTCACACATTATGTGACCTCTTCAGTGACTGATTCTTTTCTTTGTTTTTGTGCCTCTTCTTTGTTCTGTCCTACGCCATCTTGTTTTTGTGTGTGTTATGTGCTTAGTTTGCGCATGTGTTACATCCGGGTGTCTGTGTGTGTTTATATATATATATATATATATATTTATATATATATATTTATATATATATATATTTATATATATATATATTTATATATATATATATTTATATATATATATATTTATATATATATATATTTATATATATATATATTTATATATATATATATTTATATATATATATATATTTATATTTATATATTTATATATATATATATTTATATTTATATTTATATATATATATATATATATTTATATAGTTATATTTATATAGTTATATATATTTATATAGTTATATTTATATAGTTATATATATTTATATAGTTATATATATTTATATAGTTATATATATTTATATAGTTATATATATTTATATATATATATATTTATATAGTTATATATATTTATATATATATATATTTATATATATATATATATTTATATATATATATATTTATATATATATATATATTTATATATACATTTATTTATCTATATATTTATATATATATATATATATATATATATATTTATATATATATATATATATATATTTATATATATATTTATATATTTTTATATATATATATATATATATATTTATATATTTATATATATATTTATATATTTATATATATATTTATATATTTTTATATATATATATATATATATATTTATATATTTATATATATATTTATATATTTATATATATATTTATATATTTATATATATATATTTATATATTTATATATATATATTTATATATTTATATATATATATTTATATATTTATATATATATATTTATATATATATATTTATATATATATATTTATATATATATATTTATATATATATATTTATATATATATATTTATATATATATATTTATATATATATATTTATATATATATTTATATATATATATATATTTATATTTATATATATATTTATATATATATATATATATAGATGCAATTGGGTTTCTCCCAGAAACCCGCCCACCAACACAATAACAGTAAACGGATACAAGAAGTCCAGACCAAGATCCAACACAGAAATACATTTACTCAGTCAGATAAAACAGAGTGCTGACCATGAAAGAAATAATGTTCTCCACAAGAAATAAATCATCCGTAAAATATTTCTTGTTTAATCAACAAAACCTGAAACACATTCCAAGAAATAAGTCTAATCCAATTTAAAATATACACAAATAATTTTACAATATTTCACACCAAAGAAAATATTAGCAAGGAAATTATGTACGGTGCTATATTGATAATCAAATATCAAAATAGGCACGCGACAAAAGTTATTCATTCAGAGATCGATAAAACGATAAAATTCATAAATATAACGAAATCTGAAAATATAAAAATTCTTTAAAAATATGAATAAATATTATAAATATTGATAGAAAGCGTCTAAAAAAATTGAAATCATGTTTTGATTAATCAATGATGGTTGAGAAGTTTGTGTATATCTAATATTTTGTTAATTATGCAAGGTATGAGATAGGCTTTGTAACTCTATAATATCCTACAGATTTTTAATTGATAAATAATTTTAGATATAATTATAAATTAGATTAATTATGGGGCTTTTGAATCTTTTTAATATATCTGTATAGAGATATAAGTGAAACAAGATTAAATACATAAAAGTAATGAATAAGGTGGAATATATATTTAATGAATAATTAGTGTTGGCATTGTTACGGTTCATGAGGTGGTGGGGTGGTTGTAGAATCGTTAGAGCATCGGATATTATACTTTGCAGGATATAGTTACGGCCCTTTACATTATGTGTTCAAATACCGCCGAGGTTAGCTTTGCCTTTCACCTTTACCGGATCAATGAAATAAAGTACCAGTAAGGCACTGGGGTGGATATAATCAACATTCCCCTCCCCAAAAAGTTGTTGGCCTTGTGCCTATAGTAGAAATTATTAAGTTTCATTGCTATTACTTTTGTTGTTATTGTGGTTTAACCCTA
>OZ024753.1:45457121-45464621 GCA_964016885.1 Eledone cirrhosa
CCCAACGATGTTCATTATCCTCTGCTAAGAATGAACGAATCCTTCGCCTTGGCTCGAAACCATAGGAAAATGTATTTCTGGGCAAGCAGACAAATATTACTCTTGGCTCTCTTCCTGAAAGTGTATTTCAAATCCAACCACCAGATGTAAATTCCACGAGATTATAAGTGGCTTTTCAGTTTTCAGTTGGTACATATCTTTATGTTGATGAACAGATAAATACAGAAGACACTTTATTAGAGGATTCTTCATAAAGGGGGTTAATGCACCAATACTGAACCGGAACTTTCAGTGTAGTCTTGCCAACATTTTCCCTGGACACTAAATATAAAATTACGATTACAATAATAATAATACTAACAATATCATTAATGACAGTAGGCATACTACTACTACTACTACTACTACTACTATTACTACTACTACTAATAATAATAATGGTGGTAATGATAATGAGTCAATTTAGGATCTCCTTTGTTATGACATCAACGATACTATCAGTACACGAACCCCAATAAAATAAATTAAATCACTCTGGAAGAAGTATACACACATAAATATATATATATACACACACATACACATACACTCATATATATATATATATATATATATTAATGGCCGTAAGATGCAAGGTAGAGTTGTTCAATGCATTGCATTACGATCGTTTCAGAGAGCAAAATTATAGATGAACAGACAAATCGTCTACATACATTTTGTCACACAAAAACATATATCTGACTCTGTAGATTTGAGTGTTGACGACAGATATGAGAATATTATTTCTCTACAAGATACAACAAAAGAAAATGGCATTACTTGGTCCAAAATCTTACGTTGAATATATATATATATATATATATATATATATATATATATACACACTTTGCTGATTAACATGTATTGTCATACCTAAAACACAATAATTAAACCTGTGATTATATATATATATAATTGTCAGATGAAGCGTATATATATAGGATAGATATTGGTTCCAGCATCTGTATTGAAAACCATTAATAGCCATTTTAAAATATCTTTCTGGTGAAACCAAATATTTGTACAAAGGAGAGATTGTATTTTTTAATGTTATATTTAGAAAGTGCACGCCAGTTTCCTGGTGTTAATACGAAAACTCCAAGAGATTTTCACCAATGCCAAATTCAGCTGGCATTCTTGAATGTGTATATATTGATGTATAATGACTGACATGAAAAACAGTGAATTTATGTGTCATAGAGTGTGACCTTCCGTTTGTCGCGGTGTTTTCCATTTTCCGTACAAACACTGTTGTAAATTGTAATTAAGATCTGACCACGGACGGAAGCGGGAAAAACATCCTTCATTTATTGCCGGCTATTTGAAGTGAGAGCTTGGCATATTGTCAGTTCAATTCATATTCCACCTGACAAAGTAACTCACTAGTTCATGATGTATGCAATGTAAGGGTGGGTGGGCTTGTACGCGGCATGAGACTTTACAATAACGAATTAATTTCTCGGAGATAGGAAAATCTGGATAAGTATTCTAAAGATTGGAGTAAAAACTCCAGGGGTGGGTTTTATTCAATGTGTTATTCAAAAAGGAAAATGGTAATTTAGAATTGTGTAGGAATGTGCACTACGCACACATAGAGAGACACGGCCACTCATATACACTCATATACATACACATAATCACGCTCTCACATATATATACATACACACAAATATATGTATACATATATATATGTAGAGAGAGAGAGAGAAAGTGAGAGAGAGATACATACACGCATATATGTGTATGTATGTGTACGTGTGAGTGTTTCTATAGTTATATAAACGCAAGCCATATGAAGACGAGAAAAGATGCACTATACACAGATTTATATCAACATATCTAAACATGTTTATTGTCATAATACATGTTTGCTCTTTAGAATATAGTAACGTTACAACCATGTGTCAGACACACAGCTAAGATTTGTCACTATATTCCAATATGTTTTAGTATCTGTAAATATGTTTATTGCTTATATATCTACAGTGAGTGGGACCGCCACAGTCCACTGGCCCTCCCACTATAAACCTTTCCCGCACAGGTTTATTCTTTAGCGTGCACTTCCAAAGCCCCGCGGCGATAGGCAAGAGGCGGAGGTAACAGGTGGAGGTAACCTCTGGGAGTTGCCAGGCTGACTCCGGTCTCTTCCCCTGCCCCCACTGTCCCCGGACCTGCAAGTCAAGGATCGGCCTCCACGGCCACCTTCGTGCCCACGGCAGGCGGGAACAACAATAAAGAAGACGTCGTCATCGTTTACGATGGACAACCAAATATATCTACAGGCATAATATATATGCACACACACACACACACACACACACACACATATATATACACATATATACACATATATATATATATATATATATATATATACATATACACATATATATATGTATATATATATATATATACACATATATATATATATATATATATATATATACACATATATATATACACACACATATATATATATACATATATATATATATATATACACACATATATATATATACACAAACATATATATATATATATACACACATATATATATATATACATACACATATATATATATACATACACATATATATATATACACACACATATATATATATACATACACGTATATATATACATACACATATATATATATACATACACACATATATATATATATATATATATATACATATACATATATATATATATATATATATATATATATATAAGGGATATTCAATTTGTTGGTAATTCAACAAATATAAATGTTTATAACCGATTCAGAGCACTCGACAAGATTTTCTGGAGTATAATATTGAATGATATTAAATAAATGGAAACTATATTTATAAAACCATATGTATTCTATTATATATATTTCAAGGGTACTATCCAAGGAAAACTTGAACCGTTAAGGTATCTTTTCTTGGTTATATCAATATTTATAAAACAAAGTTTGTATTTTATCTGATGAAAGCGTACCAATGTTTTGGTACCCTTGAAATATATATAATAGAATAAATATGGTTTTATAAATATAGTTTCCATTTATTTAATATCATTGAATATATATATATATATGTATATGTATATATTTTCTGGGATCTTTTTCAATTCTTTCAACCAGTTGGCTATAGCCTTGCAAGAAAGAGAATGCTATAGGGTTACATATATAGCCATAATGTATGAAAGGGGAGAAGGAGAAGGACGAATCTGTAAGCCTGGCATGCAGAGAGACTGAAAATAAATATATAGCATGATGAAGAAATGAAGCAATACATACAAATGAAGATGGAGATTGTAACTATGATAGATCATAATGGAGATATGTATGTCTTAGTGAATTGCAACAGAGAACCAGATAAATTCTAATTATATACGATACAAAAAAATAAATATATAATACATATGATGAAGTAGAAAATACAAGAAGCGTTTGAAAAAAATTAATATGAATGTTGACGAAAGATGTGGATAGAAATTGCTTATAAAATACATGCTTATATGTTTGTATTTATATGTATGTGTTTCTAAATATATATGTGTGTGAGTGTGTGTGTGTTTGTTTGAGTGTGAAGGTTGCTTGTGGCGAATGATGAAATAATTTTGTTTATGTGCGTGATATTATGTGACAAAATGGATGTGTCGATGTGTGTGCGTGTGTGGAGAGAACAATGGGTTTGTTTGTATGCACCTATTCATATGAGTGCGTGTAAGGTTGTACCTTTGATGAAGTGGTCATGTGGGTATATATATATGTGTCTGTGTGTGTGTAGGTTTGTTTAAATGTTGGACATGTGAAGTATGTGAATGAACAAAAGTGTATCAGCGTGATTTTTGGAAAGGAAAGACTGCGTGTATATATGTGTGTTTTTGTGAAGGTTAACACATGTGTGTCTTTCTGTGAAGGAAGGCATATGTGTGAGTTTCTGAGCTTGAGGGAGAGTGTATGTTTGTATGTGTTTATGTTTAGGTGGGTGATGGAATGTATGTGTGAGTCTTTTAGTGTGAAGCAAGGAATGTGCCGTGTGTGAGTGTGTTTGAATTATAGAATGAGTGTGTATTAATGTGTAGGAAGAAATTGTGAGTGTCTATATACAAATGGATGTGTATATGTCAGTCTATGTGCAAGAAGAAATATGTATTTGTTTGAATGATCCGATTTCTAAGTGTGTAAACGTTTGTATGAACAAATGAATGTGTTTAAGTGTGCGGCTATGTTTAAACTAAACATTGTATTTATGTGTCTGTGTGTCTGTGTGTGTGTGTTTGAAAGAAATAATGTACTTCAGTGGGTGTTTGAGTGAAGGAAAATATGTATTTGTGTGTGTGTATGTTTGTATGAACGAAAGCATGTATCGCATGGTGTGTGTGTTTGTATATATATATATATATATATATATATATATATATATATATATATATATATATATACAAATTTAAACTGTCGTCTGCCAAAATCTCTCTTCGTTTCTCCTATAATACACACACATACACGGACACAAATACACACATACATTCACACATATATATATATATACATATATATATATCCATATACATGTGAATGTATGTGTGTATTTGTGTCCGTGTATGTGTGTGTATTATAGGAGAAACGAAGAGAGATTTTGGCAGACGACAGTTTAAATCTGTCGGGTTGGGTAAACGTAATATTGGTCTGATGACATGATCATTAATATGGGGCTGATGGAGTGTTTCCGAATCCTTATAATAACTTGTCAAAAACGTTCAATAAACCATGTAAGCGATAGAAGGGAAGTGAGAGAGGGAGGGGGAGAGGAGGGGGAGGTGGAGGAGAAAGAAGAGTGGTTGATGGGAGTCTCATCATAGATTTATAACTGGTAGTGGAGGACTGTGAGAGGGGTAAGAAGGATGAGAAAGAAGGGGAGAGGAAGGAAGTGAGAATGAGAGAGAGAGAGAGAGGGAATGAATGAGAGAGAGAGAGTGAATGAGATAGAGTGAATGATATAGAGAATGAAACAATGAGAAAATGAATGAGATACAGTGAATGAATACGAGAGAGAGTGAATGAGTGAGAGAGAGAGAATGAATGAGTGAGAGAGAGACGAATATAATGAAGACAAAAGAAAATGAAGACAACTTAAAAAATAAACAAATAAATAAAATATAACAGATATGACAAAGAGAAAATTGGCAGAAAAAAACAAAAAACAAAACAGATATGAGGGAAAAATAAACCGAAATAAACAAAGAAAACTGTTTGAATGAGAAATAAAAGTAGAAAGGTTTCGTAAATATATTTATGTCCTTCTTTCCTGTTGAATTGATAGAGTGACCGGATTGTGGGGCAGACTGACGAATGGTGTTCCATCATACACATACACACACACATATATATATATATACACACACACATACATATATACACACACACACACACACACACACACACACATATATATATATATATCGAATAAGGAAAAGCGAAGTACTTTCAGATGTTCAAGTCTTTTAATAATTATGCTGTGATATATATTTCAATGACGACACTGGCCACACTGTTCTGTGTGCGAGTGTCGCGACATCGTCAGACAGCTTGTTACATAATAAGGTTATGTTTCCGAGGCAATCCAAATTGAATCGACATGGGAACGGACGAAGTGTGTGCTTTTGGGTTCTTCATCCGTTCCCCTGTGGAACGGATGAAGAACCCAAAAGCACAAACTTATTATGTAACCTTATTATGTAACAAGCTGTCTGACGATGTCGCGACACTCGCACACAGAACAGTGTGGCCAGTGTCGTCATTGAAATATATATCACAGCATTACTATTAAAAGACTTGAACATCTGAAACTACTTCGCTTTTCCTTATTCGATATTTACTCCGTCACTCCTATGTGGAAAAAATACGTTGAGTGCTTGAATTGAATTGCATCAATGTTTACCTTAAGTATATATACACACATATATATATACACACATACACACACACATATATATATATATACACACATAAACACTCATATATATATATATATATATATATATATATATATATATATATGTGTGTGAGTGTATATGTATATATTCATATGGATGGCTATATATATATATATATATATATACATACACACACACATATTACTACTTGTTTAAGTATATATATTTTGATTTATCGACTTGTGTATATATTTTCTCTGTATTTGTAATATATTTTTGTAATCGAATGATTTCCAATATGACTGACGTCTCCCCGTGTAGTCCAGCTTTCATCTTTCTTTTAATTTAAAAGGAAAACATTGAAGCAATGTTTGCTAATGTACACACTCATACACACACACACACACACACACACACACACACAGACACAGACACACACACACACACACACACACACACACACAGATAGAATACATACATATATTAACATATGTATATAGAATAATGCTTCTTCTTAACTATACTACATTTTATGTATGTATATATATATATATATATATATACGTGTGTGTACATGTGCATTTTAAAATGATATTTTAATATGGAAAAGCTAAAATAAAATCTCTTTCACAACCTGGATTATCTTATTCTACCTGAGTCTTATATATAATTGTTTCTACGTTAGGCACAAGGCGACCAATTACCCAGTCTATTACTGGTACTTTATTTTATCGACCCCGTAAGGATGAAAGGCAAAGTTAACCTCGGCGGGATTTGAACTCAGAATGGCAAGGGCCGTAACTCTATGCGCCAAAGCATGGCATCCGACACTCTACCAGTGAGTGTTGTAAATAATGCTTATAATGTGGTAGTGTTAATGTTGACAGCCAAAGTGTGCTAGTGTTCATGTTGACAGCCAGAGTATGTTAGTCTTCATGTAGGGAGCCAGAGTGTGTTAGAGTTCATGTAGGGAACCACAGCGTGGTAGTGTTCATGTAGGGAACCCCAGTGTATTAGTGTTCATGTAGACAGCATTGCCTTTCTATCAAATATAAGCAAGTTTGAGGAGGGGTTTGAGGAGACATAATATAATAAATTGAAATTTACGAGAGAAAAAATTGTCGTATTCGATAAAGCGAAGTAAATCACGGCACCACACTCAAACACACACACATATATATATACATATACATACATATGTATATATACACACAGGCAAGCACATACACATACACACATAGCCATGCACGCGCGTTGATATACCACTATTACTAAGAGTGATGATTTCAATCATTGAAAAAAAAGTGAAAAGAAAAAATTGGTAAAAGTAAGAAAAGCCATATATATATATAAGTATATATACATTTGTATATATATATATATATCAATATTCATAAACATTATTAAAATATCATAGCTATTCATGGTAGAGATATCTATCTATCAGTAAATTAAATCTTCCTATGATCATGATATATATTAAAGCAACACGCGATAGTTACACACACACACACACACACACACACACCA
>OZ024753.1:45467121-45469621 GCA_964016885.1 Eledone cirrhosa
ACGGTCAGAGAGGCAGGTATATGTAAATATACAACGATGCACAGAGATAGGGCGAGAGAGAGAGGGAGGCCAGCCCCGTGTATGCATATATTTATATGTATAACGACTCAAACAAACACCTCGATATAAATATATATTTTGATGATAATGATGGCAATGTCTCCTGACTTTGGAGTCGAATATCTCAATAGTCTCTTTAGATGTTTAGATCAAGTGGTTGACTGTGGTTGCCCTATTTGTCCGGCGAGAAGGCGAGAATATAAATAATATAAGTTGAGAGAATACGTGTGGTACTTTTGTCTTATATACTCATAAATGTATGTGTATATATAATTGTTCTATATTCTTTATACAACAGTCATATAGCTAATATGTTATTTACTCCATAAAATACCAAACACTGCACTGTATATTCCTAAATTTATTTTTCAATGTGTATCATAGATATTTCTGTGCATAAAAATCCTGTATTACATCTAATTTTCTTCTTTTAAATGTATGACTATATTTTGTTTAATTCTATCCTGTTTTTATATATACAACATCAAAAACACACGCTTTCTTTTCATTTCGTTTAAAGAAATATATGTTGAAAAAAAATGTTTGTCTGTTAATGTAAAGTGTGAGAGTATTTCAGAAAATAATTCATTTTTCTCTCATGCTATAAAGATATTTCTATGATAAAACTAGTAATTGTAATATTAGTTCTTAATACCTTGTGTTATATCTTCATTTATATTATATCCACTTTGCTGAATAACGTTTGTGTGATTGTTTCTGTTTAGCCTAATGGAATCTTTAATCTTTTAGACATATATTTTCAGATAAAATATATCTAAAATTTATTTTTCTTGTGTATCCTTAATGTTATCTGACGCGTCTAGTGATTTCATACTTTCTACATTATCTATCTATCTATCTATCTATCTATCTATCTATCTATCTATCAATTAATCTCTCTCTCTCTCTCTCTCTCTCTCTCTCTCTCTCTCTCTCTCTCTCTCTCTCTCTCTCTCTCTCTCTCTCTCTCTCTCTCTCTATGCATGCATAGTCCTGAAACTCATGAGGAATTCCGAACTAACATGCAGCATTTCTGGTGCATTTCAAAACCTAGAAGAGCCCATATATATATGTATGTATATTGTGTATGTGTATGAGTTTGTGTTTCTGTGTCTTTGTTTGATTAAAGGAACATGTACAGACGGTAAATATAAACAGAGATTGATAGAATAAGTGATGTAGCTGAAGGAAATGATATGAGTATTACAGTCGGTATAATCGATTAAATTCCTCTTAGACTGAACTCCAGCCTGGCCGCAATCTAATGACTGAAGACAGCAGAATTGAAAACTAATATTTATTTTCACTCATTTATTCAGTTTTATCATTCTTACGTTCTGAGTTCTAATCCCGCCAAGGTTAGCTTTGTCTTTGATCCTTACGGGGTCGTTAAAATAAAGTACCAGTAATACACTGAGGTCGATATAATCGACTTTCTTTCCGCCTCTCCAGAATTATTGACCTTGTACCTAAATCAGAAACCATTATTTTTTTCTGTCTCACAATTTAATTATTTTTCACTTCATCTCCTGCAATCATATAATTGATATATAGTACAAATGAACAAGGAACGCTGCTTCACAGGTGATTCTACAATAAACGCCATGTACCACTTGTTATTCATTAGTATCGCAGCTGATAACATAACATTAGAAATTGAATGTCATGAAAAACTGTTTTATTTAACGTGGCTCGGCTGTAATCAGTTAATTGTATCTTTACAAACAAGCGGGTTATAGTTTCGAAAGTATTTTATATCGTGCCGTTTAAATCTACCAACAAATATAAGAAATACGTCTCTGAAATCTTAATATATGAATCAATTATATTTCCCATCGATTACAAATGCATAAGTAAAGTATGGCAGAATTTGAACAGAAAATGATATTGCCTGTCACTTCACTTGCTTCCTATCTAGTCCATCTCGTGTCCACATATTTCTGTGGTAAAGTGTTAGAATAAAAAAAAAACCAAAAGAAGAACGTTATTGATAAATAATAAAACACGAAAAAAAAAGACGTAATAATACGAATGACAAATAAAAACAATACAAAATAAGATAAAATAAAGAAAACCACAAGATTGTCGCACACAAATAGTTTGTATAAGTGTGCAAGAATATGAGGAAAAATAATACAAATAAAAATACAATAAAAAAATAAAGACACGAACAAATTGCAGATAACAATCTTGTCTTTACTTTGCTCAGCTGGAGGTGACAATATTTTAATGTGATGGCTTCTAAGCGTTGAGAGTCTGAGGTTGGCCAAGCAATGAAAATCTCTAGTGGTTGTAGAGAAAACTGCTGCGATTTATAGTCAGTATGGACAGAATGGATAGAGCAGCATAAGTGAGCACATGAAGATTGTGTGTACACTAGTTCCTTGTCGTTGAATACATCTAGAATATATGTATATATATATGTGTGTGTGTATATATA
>OZ024753.1:45472121-45477121 GCA_964016885.1 Eledone cirrhosa
TTTCTCACTCTTATTTGGTAAAGAATGATATGCTATACGTAGGTTATAAAGAATTAGCGATTTCCTTTGCTCTTGTGAAGAGATGAGTATATATATATATATATATATATATATATAGGAACAAGTATGACCCCGACGGCAGAGCTCAAGCCGTTTCGACGGCTATTTCTAGACAGAAATAGCTGTCGAAAGGGCTTGAGCTCTGCCCTCGGGGTCATACTTGTTCCTATTACCCGCTCTACTACACTAAGTATTGAGTATGGGTGGTCCATCTGGTTCCTTACCACAATTCCTTCGTTATATATATATATATAGCCAGAACAACAACATTCGCTAATGATGTGTCTACACCTTTATATGTTTTAACAGCAAAACTAATGGCTACTTGAGAGAAGAATAGTGGTCATAGGCCGGAACTTCTGTTTCAAGAAACTTTAAATAGTAATATGAAATGAAAAGGAAAAAGTATGAAAAAAAAACTATGATATATCTGAACACAGAGAGATGACAGCTCTATATCTATTCGGGCTTTATGAAATGCAGATGGCTTCGATATAATTATGAATAAAATATCTTGTAGCACATATTTCAAGACGAATATTTATTGATTAATAACTTGAGACACAGCTGGTTTTCAGAAATATAAGGTCACCTTCGAATACATATGTGGAAAATGTTATTGTCTTGAAAAATCCTCGAGGCACAATAATGGCTTTTATTTCATTTTGATTCATTTTGGAATTTGTAGTCTTTATAATGACTGTCGTTGAATAGTAGTCGTTTTAACGTGAAGACGACAGTATATTGTAGTGTACTAGATTCTATTAGATATTTACACACTCTGTCGGTTTTTACTTGAGAAATATTAATTACTCTTTGACAATTGTCAATCAAACTGCAATTAGTTTCCTTTAGATATAGATTTAATCTACAGTTATAATTGTTTCAGTACACCATATATACTCTGACCTTGTTCATCACTAATAATCATGCATTATATTTATCATCATTGCTTCACTTAGAAATCGTAGCTCAAAGCATTTTAGAAAAAAAGGCTTTTTCGTGTACACACGAGGTGGGGGACTTCATCTATCAGTTCTAACAAGTCACGCTATATCAGAAAACTCTCGTGTTATGTTTTAGTGAAAGTTACCAGATTTAATTTATTTAGAATTAAATATTGTATAAATTCAAACATTCTGTAGCAATGTATTCTCTACAAATGTTAGAAATCTTTATCATATCCGAATATTTTTGTAAGATATGTGTATTGTCAGAAAAATAAAATAGTGTAAATTCTTCTGTAATTGACTAATTTTTGTAAAAAATGTACAATATATCAAAGAGATATAAATGAATATATAGTTATATATATATAGTTATATATATATATATATTATATAAATACACACACACACACATATATATATATATATATGTATATATATATATAATGTGTGTGTGTATATATATATAATGCCAATCATTGTAAGTTTGAATCTAACTGACATGCAAAAACATATTTATATGAATAAGGTAACCCCAAATAATCGTGTATTCAAATATCGCAGGGAGAGAGAGAGTGTGGGGGGGGGGGGGGGGGGGGAATAGAGGTGGAGCAGAAATGAAACATTGATTACAGGTTAAAATATAGTTTAGATAGATAAGAAACAAAACGAGGATGTAGTGTATGGAACACCCAAATGATTTAGAAGTCGACCTTAAGTAGGAGCAATAAAGAAAGACATGAACGACACCAACTCGGCCACCGAGACAGCTACAAAAGTATAATGAAAATGAATAATTATAAACCTACTTTCAAGATCAAAGTATTGAACATTTTGAAAGTAAGTTTATAAGTATGAATTTTCAATAAATTTTCGTAGCTGTCTCAGTGGCCTAGTGGTAGGTATTAGAGACAGTGAAGATCCTGGTCTTGGGTTCGATCCTGATCGAGAAGTTTGGGTAATCTTTTTTAGTTTTTATTTTACATCCCATATAAAAAAAAACCTGATTAGGTTTACCGGGAACCCTACTCCCGACCAGGATCGAACTTCAGACCAGCATCGTCTATGATTCCTCCGACTAGGCCACCGAGACAACTACAAAAGTGTAATGAAAATTAATAATTATAAACTTACTTTCAAAATGAAAGTTTAAAAGATGTGGTGTCGTTCATGGCTTTCCTAGAGATATTAGTCATATTTAGGGTCGACTTGTCAATCTTCTGGCTTTTGGTAACAACCTTATTTCTATGTCTGTTTAACTGTTGAAATAATTTAATTTGATTATTTTAACAAACAAATAATATATATATATATAATACATATATATGTGTGTGTGTGTGTGTGTGTGTGTGTGTTTCACCAACTCAGTCTTGAGTGTATACTACACACCGTCGACAGATCAGCATAAGTAATGTAAAGATCACTTTCAAGATCTTTAACTTACTTCACATTATATTTATCATCATTGCTTCACTTAGAAATCGTAGCTCAAAGCATTTTAGAAAAAAATGTCTCTTCGTTTATACACGAAGAAGCATAATTTGCATATTATCGAGTTAATAGCGTTAATCTACATTTCGCTAAGCACAGCATGCGATCAAGAATCTCTCTCTCTCTTATATATAAGAAGTTCAGTTTGGTGAGTCAACTCGTACTACACTAAGCTAACCATGTCATCATTCATATTCCAAATATAGTCCAACGATATCCTAACGTGCTATCAAAGTACCACCTACATACTAACTATAGTTACCACATACAAACTAAGCAAACATTTCTATATGAAGAAACATTTCTCGAAGCTATAGTTAAACAGAACCTACCGAATATCAACAACTTTAAAACTCAAAGCATTCTGTTATTTGTTTCATGGCTATGTAGGGCTATATTTTTGAATGTATCTTTTTCCTAATTAAGCGGTATTTTGGTAGTGATTTGAGAAAACGTCGCTCCCTATACCTGCACATCACGGTTCCCATCACCGCACTTTCTTGGGATTTATTCCCTATAATACAAAGATTCTTCAATAATTTGATTGAGCTTAAATATGTTTTAAAAAGTTAATAGAATGGAAAAATAACTGTTATCAATATATTAGTATAAAAGATATGAGTCATTGCATTTTGTACTACATAAATAATTTCAAGGGAGATCACCAACTCTGTTGTTTACCCCGCCGCTTACAAACTCCAACCCTTCCCCAATTTAGGGAATAAAATCATTTTCAACAACAGATAAATTGGAATATTTTATACGACGTGAACGTAATGCAATACTTCAAGATATAATTTTTTTCTATCTTTCTCATTATCTTTAGATTTATAAAAAAGTGCATTCATGCAATAACTATGTATTCCTATATATAATGTTCTCCTCCACATATATTATTGCTTGCATTTTCTTTTTCTAATTAATTGAATTTGTATTATATGTTTCCAGCTCAAGTACTTCCAGTAATTTCATCTTACCCCCTTCACTCTTGTAATACAACTCCATCGGTTAAGTTTTCTGTAAATATTTGTATATGATTGTATATCAGAGGTGCGCATCTCTGTAAAAAGATATGTGTATCTCTTAAGAGGGGACCACTGCGTCAGGTATACAAATTCTTCGGAACGGCGATGAAGTTCCTCAGATAGGAACTATCCAGATGCGCGTCAATCAGATTTGGGCTGCTTATAAGAGTTATATGACATTATGTTGCGTAGATGCAAATGTGAATCCATATATATATATATATGGATTCACACGAATATATATATATATATATATACACACACACGCATACCTACATATGTATGTCGACGTATGTCTCATTATATTCCTTCCATATACTGTACCGATTGTATTGCTATTTCTGATTACATTTTACACACACATATATATTTAATTCATATATATATATATATATATAATTCATATATATATATATATATATATATAATATATATATATACATATATACATAATTCATATATATATATAATTCATATATATATATATATACATATATACATAATTCATATATATATATATACATATATATATAATTCATATATATACATATATACATAATTCATATATATATATATATACATATATACATAATTCATATATATATATATAATTCATATATATATATATATATATATATATATATACATATATACATAATTCATATATATATATATAATTCATATATATATATATATATATATATATATATATACATATATACATAATTCATATATATATAATTCCTATAAGCAGAAGAGATATTCAATTTCTTGGTAATTCAACAAATATAAATGTTTATAACTGATTCAGAGCACTCAACAGCTTTTCTGGAGTATAAAATACAATGATATTAAATAAATGGAAACTATATTTATAAAACCATATTTATTCTATTATATATATTTCAAGGGTACCAAAAATGTTGGTACGCACTCATCAGATAAAATACGAAGTGTGTTTGATATATTTTGACATAACCAAGGATAATATACCTTAACGGTTCAAGTTATCCCTGAATAATTGCTATATATATATATTCATAAAGTTAGTGAAATAAATACTGCACTTATTGTACTTTGTCCATTTCCTCCTCGCAATTCTGATTGACGACAAAATATTATCATTAAAATTATCATGAACATCATCTATAATATTATTATTATTATTAATATTATTTGAATTCATTATTTATTTATTGACTTATATATTCATAACTTGAATATATTAGCATCTCATAGGTTATTTCTATCTCTTACTAATTTCCCCACAGACGCATTTTTTTCTGCTTTAAATAATAGCAGAATATATAAATATATATATATATATATATATATATATATATATATATATATATCGTTTCTGAATTTGTTTAGTAAGATTCTTTATCTGAAATCGTGTGTTGAAACCGATATTGTTATGCTTTGGGAGGGTCATGTTGCCAATAAGAAACACACGCATCAGTTGCTTTCACTCTCA
>OZ024753.1:45482121-45497121 GCA_964016885.1 Eledone cirrhosa
TCTCAAACACATACACATACATACACACACACACACACACATATATATATGTATGTGAGTACTCGTGTGTTTGTGTACGGGTACACACACACACACACATATATATATATATATATATATATATATGTATAAATGAATGTATGCAGTTTGTATGCATGCATGTATGTATGTATGTATATGTGTCTGCACGCGCGGGCGTGTGTGTGTATGCACTAATAGATGTATGTATAAAAGTTAAACCGCTAACATTCATTCGTTATTGATGAAGGAAAGGTAAAATTTTCTTCGCAAACAATTAATTTTCAGGCGGCTGTTTGTCTAGCCATATTTTGGAAGCAATTCCTCACCAAATTCTAGGAGATGAACAAACAAATTTTCTGTTTCGGAAATGGAGAGATATTTGGCGCCGACTCGGAAATATTCTTCTGTGTTCATTGTTCTGATAGACCAGAAATAGAAGTTGGAGTGAGTTTTGAAATGTCTTTCCTGTAAATATAAACGACATACGTATTCCACTCAGATAAATAAAGAGACTGGCAACGTGTTTTCAAAGAGACAGACGCGCCTCAATATTTGATTTTTGCATACAAACAAACACACATAATATATGTATATATATTTATATTTGCACACATGTATATACATCTGTGTGTATGCAAAAAGTAAAAATATATATATGTATATACGTATGTATATGTGCATAAAAGTATATGAATATATGTTTATGTACATATATGTATATGCATATATGTAAATATATATATATATATATTTACATATATGCATATCCATAAATATATGCATATCCATATATATATATATATACATATATATTTACATATATGCATATACATACATATATTCATATACATATATGCATATTCATATACATATATGGATATTTATATATATATATATATATTGGCAAGGAACAAAACAAAAACAAGTAGTGCAGTACGAACAGTGTTGGTATTAGTTTCACGCTTGATAGTGTGTATGGGGGGGGGGGGTATAAACTTATGTATATATGTGTGGCTGTGTGTATAAATGGCAGTTTGACGGACAAACGCATCAATCTTTATATCAATTAGGAAATTTTGGAAGAAATCAGGAACTACCAACATTGTTAGCGTTTCTATGCCACTTGTATAATTGAAGATGTAGATCTCAGCCGCAATGCCGAGTCCCTATACACATCTAGAAGATCACCATCAAAGACCTACGTATAAAACCTACCATTAATTAATTCTAACAAATGTCATCTTATTTTTAAGAAGTACAGATATTCTTCTGGATATTGAAGAATATTTTCACAAGAATGAGCGTTACCATTTATTCCTTTTTATTGAGAGATTATAATAAAATTTATCTCCTCAATAAATTCTAATGTCGATAATAACATTGGATACAAAATAATTTGCTCTGTGTTGTAGTTTATAAATAATTCAATATATACATATGTGTATGTGTGTGTGTGTTTGTGTGTGTCTGTGTGTGTGTCTGTATGTGTGTGTGTGTCTCTGTCTATGTGTGTGTGCTTGAAGAAAAAAACAAAAAGTACGTTACACAAAAATTGCTGTATATTTCGGTTATATAAATGGAATGTTTTTTTTTTTTGTAATTTATTGGAAATTCTACTTATGCAAGCAACTTTTTTAGATTCGAAATATGTTATTCAAAATATCGACTAGTTTTCGAAATACAATTTCTTTAGATAATTTTTAATCTCATAACTGAATGGTTTGTGCCCTACACGTTACACTTTCACGAAATATAAGGTTCTGTTGAGGATATTCATGGATGCGGTGTGATAAGATCATTTGAATAGATTATAGAACGACCTATGCAGAATAAATGAAATATTATTCTATCTACGCTTCATGCTTATATATAAACCTAGCGAACGCTGACGTGTAGCCAGCCTTTACAGAAGAAAGCTTTGCGAAAAGTTTTGATGGGAAGTTGTTTATGTAACACGCTGGTATATACACACAAGTATACGCACATGCAAACACAGACCCACCTCACTATTTTCTCTCTCTCACTTTCTCTATTTCTCTCTCCGTATATATACTGTGTGTGTGTGTGTTGATGCGTTATGATGCAGTTTATATACTATCACGCAATCAAGTGTGTGTATGTAAATATGTGTGTTTGAACGACTACATATAAATAACGAAACAAAAGAAGGGAGGCAATTATACTTTCTTTTATGTATTATTTTAAAATGTCAAACATCTTTGTACTTCTCTCCTGATGTATTTTTCCCTCTCATATAGTAATAAATATTTCATTGAAATAAACGATATCGGGTCAACCTATCATTATTTACCAGTGAATGATTTACATTTTCAGTGAGATTTTTTTTCCGTTTCTTATTATCAAGCTAGTATTTCTGTAAAACGCATATTTTATGGTGTGTTGTCATAGACTAATTCAAGCTGAATTCCCAGAATGGGAACCATTTTGATATGGCATTACGCAACCCTTTCCATTTCTGCATCAGTTCAGAATCCAATCCGCAATCCGCAAAGTCTTTAAATACGAAATGAAAACAACCCATTGTATATATATGAGAATATAGCTTGTTAAATAAAACATAAAGAATAGGAGAGTTTAATGTAGCGAATATATTGCTGCAGAATAGAAGTTTGAGAAGGATAAGAAAGGATTTGGAGAGAGGGTGTGAGAAATACATTGAGAAAGATAGGTGGATATATAGATAGATAGTGTATATATATACATATATATGTGGAGAGAGAGATAGAGGGGAGGGGCTTAGATAGAATAAGAGTTGTGGAAAGGAGAAAATAATTGAAAAATAATATTTTGGTTTCTTCTAAAGAATATAAAAGATATAATATGCAAGATATTTCCAAATGATATGATGCATAAGTGAACAGGTTTAGGATATACAATTACTACGGTAACCAATGTACTTATATATACATATATATATATATATATATATATATATATATATATATATATATATATATACACATGCATATATATAAATAAAAGATGAGACTTGAGCATCACAGGGTATAATGTACTATTGGTAACAGGTTCAAATCTCTACGGTCAACGGTCGACGGAATGGATTTACACCTACACAGTTTCGACCACTACCGATAGTACTGCTGCGCCATCCGGGAGTCACTCTAGAGACAGTGTTTCACTATTTTGTCAGTCACTGTAACCCGGTATTTGATTTGCAGAATTTTCTATGTCTTCTAAACTTGCTTTCATATTAACCAGTGTGATTTTGTCGGTTTTCTCTGACCTTCCATACGTTTGGCCAGAATTCTCTCATTTTTTTTTACTCAAAACCCTCTCTTCTTTCTTTGGTTGTGGAAGAAGTTTTCAGGCCATAAAACCACTTGTTATTTACTTCTTCATTTATATCTCGTCCTCCTTTCTCTAGTTAATTCAAGAAAGTTTCTATGCTTGAGGTAACATTCAATTTTCTTTTCTTTTCCTAGTAGTTATCTCAAGTTATTTAATGGTTACGATTTGGCTTATTATTCGTCTCTGAGTGGTGACTATCCTTCATCTTGTCTGATATAGTGCATGCCACGCAAGATAATAGCAGGCGAGGAACACCAGCATCAACAATTATCCCTAATATATATATATATATATATATATATATATATATATGCAACGTGAATATAATTGTTTGATAAGATATAATTATTTGACGAAACAAAGGCCCGACATAAGAAGCAATAAATTAAAACACATGATGTTACATACTCCGTATTCAATATAAAACTTAATAGTCCCAAAGAGAAGGTTTACGAATATCGTGTTTGATTTCATGGAATATTTACAGAGAAACCGAAATCATTTGTAATAAAATAATTTTCTCTTGATGAAGCGCAGTGGCATTGACATTCCGTCAGGTTTCACTCTTGGACATTCACATAGATATATATACACACATATACTGACACATATATATACACACACATACTGATACATATATATACACACACATACTGATACATGCATATACACACACATACTGATACATACATATACACACACACATACTGATACATACATATACACACACATATACTGACACATATATATACACACACATACTGATACATACATATACACACACATACTGATACATATATATACATACATATACTGACACATATATATACACACATATACTGACACATATATATACACACACATACTGACACATATATATACACACATATACTGACACATATATATACACACACATACTGATACATACATATACACACACATACTGATACATACATATACACACACATACTGATACATATATATACATACATGTATGAATGCCTGCATTTGTACAGACGTGCATGCATCGACACACACACACTCATATATATATATATTTCGTTTCTGAATTTATTGGCAACATGACCCTCCCAAAGTATAACAATATATATATATATATGTATATATATATATATATATATATATATATATATATATATATGTCTCGATATCAACACACGTATGTGAATAACAGCATGGCGAGGGCGTATGTTTGAGAGGTGTGTTAGTGTGTTTACTTATATTTATTAGTGACTGGAGGCATATTTTAATATGAGGAAAAGAAAAAAAACCAGTTAGGAGCACTGTAGAGTTTCAAAAGCTGTCTATTTATGATGAAGTGAAAAGATAAACCTGATCCTATAGAGTGAACCCCAGGGACCCACTTGTGTCAATATAGTAAAAAACTACTTTGTAACTCATATCAAAGAGTATTTAGTAAATGAATGCTCAACAGAATGTTGTATTTCGTTATCACTCCTTCCAAATATTTATGTATATATATTACACTCTCTTGCACTCTCTTTCTCTCTCTATGTATATAAATATGCATACATAACTACACACATATATATCACTCATATACATACACGCACACCCATGGGTATATATGTATATATACATATGTATATACATACCTATATACCTTCAATACTCACATATAAATATATATATATATATCCTCATATAAATATTAATACACCATGTATAAGTATAATACACCATGTATAAGTATAATACACCATGTATAAGTATAATACACCATGTATATGTGTGTGGCTGTGGCGATGTCGGAGCAATTGAGTCTGTGTCTCTGTTTGCGTTGTTATAGTTTCATGGATTCCAACTTGTTTACCGTATTAAAAGACTGACTGATCAAACACCCCCCCCCCCCTCCTCTCTCTATCTATCTATCTATCTCCCTCTCTCCTATCTCTCTCACTCTCTATCTATCTCTCTTCCTCTATCTATCTCACAAACGCAAACAAACACTCTTTCTCTCTGTTAACATAGATGAGAAGAATTGGTAAACACAAGAGAACATTTAGAGATACAACAACACGTGACAGGGCTTTCGAGAAGTCTAATGGGACAAACGTCAATAATATACATAGATGCATGCCTACATGCATACATCCATACCTACATACATACTAATATGCATACATACATATATACACACACATCTATCTATCTATCTATCTATCTATCTATCTATGTTCCTTTCTCAAAAGTTTTATCCCTTTTGTTTTACTTCTCCGGTCTTCAACAAATGACATATTTATGTATGTGTAAACCAGACGTCCTATAATCTCTCCTGGACTTCTTTGACATTTACAGGAAACGACTACAAACATTAGGCTGACGATCGAGAATCTAGACTTGGTGAAAGATCTGAGACAGGAGACTAGCGAAACAATTGTCCTTAAATTACATTAGTTTTATATCTTAGTGACAATCTATATATATATATATATTTATTTTCCTGTGTTATCCCGTTCTTACATTTACAATTCAAAGGTATACTTGCTATAACTTTCTTCCTTCCACACGTTTCTCTTTCTTCTTCTTTGGCAGCTCTTTTGTTCATAAAGGGGTTCGTTTAATGCAAAAAGTAAAACAAAAACATAGCAAAAAAAAGAACAGAGTCCAATGAAAAAGTATAATAGTTTAACGTTTGATATAGTAGGAAAGAGTTTTTGTGGTTCGGACACTAGTCCTACATCAAGATATAAGATGAGAAATAAAAGATGAAATAAAAAGATCGAGAATGAGAAGTTGAAAGAACGGAAACATATTTTTGAAAAAAAGCACGTACGTATTCAGTCAGCCACACACTAACAAACACACGCCCAACCATATACAAACATATATATATATATATATATATATATATATATACACATAGGCGCACACGTCAGATTTGCACGAGGAGAAGAAAAAAGAGAGGTAAATGCGGATAATGTTATCAGGAAATTCAGGATGTATGATAGAAGTAAAGAAACAACAGTGTACAATACGTGACTGTTATCAGTTGTTGTGTATTACGGGAGACCATTGATCCAGAACATATATAGGATTGTAAACATATGCTCTATCTCTCTCTCTCTCTCTCTTTTTCTCTCTCTCTCTTTTTCTCTCTCCCTTTCTCTCTCTCTCTCTTTCTCTCTCTATCTCTCTGTTTACTCCTGCTTGAACTAGCGATCCACACACACACACACACACACACACACACACACACACACACACACACACACACACACACACACACACACACACACACATATATATATATATATATATATATATATATATATATATATATATATATAGTAATAATAATAAATGTGAAAACTAAAATCCGAAGATTTCAGAGTGAAAGCAGCGATTCTTTGCTTAAACTTTAATCTGTTATTTTAATATATATATATATATATATATATATATATATATATATATATATATATATATATATATAACTGATGTTGTTGTCAGTGTCTCTTTCTGCATGTTCAAACACACACACGCATCCACGTACATATACACATGCTCATAGACACACGTACACACACACACAGAGAGACTCACACGCATATACATATATGTGTATATATGTATGATATATGAGAGTGGGTGGGACTGAAAAGTTGCTGGCTTAGGGTAAAGGTAAATACGGGAGGATCAGTTAAAAGAAAATACATATTCTGCTCGTGAAATTAACATGGAAATAACTGAGCATTCAACAGCCACATGTATTCTGAACAAACTTCTCAGGGAGGTTCATCATTAACCAAAATGTGACAAGGCTGGTCTTCGAATTACAGGTATAAACAATTTTTGCTAACTCTGTAGACTGGAGCAATATAAAATAAAGTGTCTTGCTCTAAGACAATTTATTTTCTGTTTCCTAATGAGTCTATTTCAATAACAACTTAAGGGCCATTAATTGCTTGAGCGGGGTTTCTTCCCTGAAGACCTTCTGTTAACCAGCGGTTCTTAGAGCTTCTCATCAGATGACCGACTTCAGCTTTCTCCTCTCGTAAATGAAAAGAAAAAAAAACACAACCAGGTAGTCATCCCACACCAGCCAGGATTTCATCTGAATTCTCCTATCACTAAATATACAAATATTGATTTGTTGCTGGAATAATAGGAGAATATTAAATCAATAGAGTCATGGAGGGAATGTACATAGTATTCAGTGATACACCTCAAGCACAGAATCATAGGTAGCGACTTTGATAGGTTTTAGGCAAACAACTGATTCATGGATTTTTAAAATTCCGTCGCAGCTTTGAGCAGGAATCTATAAGCAGACAAATAATTATTCACAGCTCTGCCCACTAAGTTGTTAATAGGCAGTTCAAAATAAATACATCTGATTTGTAAATGTAGCAATGATTGTGTTGGCTTGTTGAACTTTTGTCATCATTTTGTTTTGTTAGACGAAATAACATTTCTGTCCTTTCATTTATTTTAATCAGACACATTCCATCATCTTAGCTGGAATAATTATCATTGTTTATTCAGGATAATATCGATTCCTTGTGATTTGTATTGTTTTGTTATTTTGTTTATCTACTGGAATGAAATACATCATCGATAGAAACTGGATTCAATTAATTGTAACCGAAATAGAGAAATAAGAATAAAATTGATTTATGTGAAGTGATGTTGAGATTTGGCCATTAGCGATGTAAGTATGGTTAATTGGCTCTAACCTGTAATTGAAACTACAACATGCTGTTCATTTTGTCAGAGGTTATCACATTATTCATGGTACATGTCACTCCACATCAAAATATTTATTTTGTCTTACATTGGCACAATGCCACATAATTGTGGAGTCGATTCTATACGAATAGTATCGATTTAATCGACAACGGAACTTCAAATCAACAACCGCACATATTTGCCTCCAGGATTTAAACAAAACTGAACAAAATCCTTTTTATTCTCCATCATTGTGTGTCTTACTTGAATATCTATACTGCCTTCCGGTATTAATCCGTATATTGCCTTCTATTTAAAAGTCCCAGGATGGCGTACGTGGATGGTAATCTTAATCGTTTTTCTATCACCATCTATGTCATGGCTACCTCTAGCAGACTCCATACTACCTATTATCAAAGGGTTTCATTATATCTATAACGGTTTCACAACATCAAGTATAAAATTAACACCATCAACAACGCATCTTAAAACATCACCATAGTTTCCAACTATGGCAGGAGTCAAGCAATGTGGAGGAAAGGAAAGTTGATTCAATTAACCACGGTAATTGACTGGTTCTCTATATATTCGCGAGCCTGAATTTGTATTTCGAAGGAAACGAGCTGGCACAAATACTGCAAGTATTTTGTTTTCTTTGGGTCTGTATTGTTTCTGTCACTCTAACCCCATCGAATCTTCGTACATAATATCGCCAATAAAACTTCGACTAACATTTAAATATAATCCATATTTCTTTGATTTATGTTTGGAAGGTGTCTCTATACAAATTATAATCGTTTCTCTATGGAAGAAATTGTTCATTTGGACGACCCACGAAAGACATTGTACCAACACATCGGAGAACAAATATGCTTCCTTTCAAACATATTTATTTGAAGTGGTTACATTCCAGCAGAATGACTCACATTCCAGTGTGTTCAATATCTCCAACTATTGTCTCTCACCCATATGTTAAATATCAGTAAGTCAATTTATCAATTAGATATCTGCGGGTTTTATGAGCTTTGTGGGAGAATATATGATAGATGACTGCAGAGTCGAAGGGATATGTGTATGTAGGTGTGTAGGTGTATAGAGAATATAAGATTGATGACAGTAAAGTCACACAAATATTTCAAAGTACATGGAAACCACAGTCAATATACAAAACTAAAACAAAGTAAAAATGTTTGATTCTAAACGGAAAAATAATAAAAGATCAAATGCAGTAGCTTTAAATTACGTAAATTCTGTATACTTCTGGTTTAAGTCCGTCTTGAAATATTAGCAACTGAAGCACTGGGGAAAAATAACTCATTTGAATTTACAACCAACTAAAGAATGCATATGTGTGTGTAAGAACACAAACAAATGTTCTTTCTCACACAATTCAGTAACAACACGCAAGGGGAAATATATATATATATATATACACACACACACATAAAGAGACATAGATAGACCCCCCCCCCCCCACACACACACACATATATATATGTGTGTGTGTGTGTATGTATGTATATGTGTGTAAGTTGAGAAATATTGGTAAGTATTTGAAATGTAGTTATTCCAACGTAAATAATTATTATTGTAAATAATAGTTGACACAATCTGGTTACTTAATGCTGGAGATGGAAACTAGCAAACACATGGGGTTGCTAAGATCTGTGACCCACATCTCTCGGTTGTGGCCCCCTTCGTTCACGAATGACCATGGGCTTTGCACCTAGAACGTTCCTCTCCGAAGTATAAAGTCTGGGCAAGGTTTCCTGTAGAAGACTAGGAGTCTTCCATGAACAGCAGTCTTCCCCTCTCCACGCCAGTGATATTGTCCAAGAGACAGGCTATATATATATATATATATTTATATATATATATATATATATATAAATAGAGAAGGAGAAAGGTAGAGAGAGACATGTAAATGTCTGTGGTTATTAAAGTAGTATATTTGTGCTTAAATTTTGATATTAAATCGATGTGCAATATTTTCTTTTACAAATGTAGAATATATATGTTTTGCAAGATTATTGCATTTAAATTAGCTTATGGCGAAATATGTAAAACTTTTATAGAATATATCGAAAGAAATTATAACACTTTAAATTTATTATATATATTCTTCAAATATTGAGTAGAGAATACTAACTACTTTTCTAAGCAATAATAATATATTTCTTTGGCGAGGGACTGGTTAATATATTTTAGATGGATAGGAACTGATAACCTTTTATATATGTAGTAGTTGTAAATTTCTCTAGGGACATTATCTACGTCAGTAAAATTGCTTCAAGCAGCATTCGAAAGAAGTCGTCATATTTTAGTTAAGTGCAATAATTTAAAAAATGATTTTGCGACAATTATATTTTTATAAATTTAGTTTCTTTTTGTTAGTTTTTCAAAGCAAAGTAGCAATCATTCGTATTACATAGAAGAGAAATGTTGAGTAAGGTATTTAGGTTTTTCAGAAATGGATCACTATTGAAACAGAACTGAAATACCTACAACTGGAATTAAACACACAAATCCCTGGGATTTCATTCAGGAGCTGATATTTGCCGTAATATTTTACTCAGTATATATATAACTGATATATATATATATACATATATATATATATATATATATATATATATATATATATATAATAGGTCTTGCCCCGAGCTGATCGATAGAGAAACATATGTAATATGTTATTAAATGTGTTATGACGCAACACTGAATCCTTGTTCCTTATCCTTTTAGTATATATATTCAGTTTGATAAAGCTAAAAGTGAGTCTTGTCACTCTGGATATTTGCCTGGCTCATTAGGCAAGAACACATATATATATATGTATGTATGTGTGTGTCTATGTATATATACATCTATGTGCACACACATCTGTGTTCATTGAGCAGTTATCGAGAATATAGTTGAAATCATAAGAGGCTTCCACGCATCTAGTATGATATCAAACTAAATTTCTGTTTTATATATATATATATATATATGTTTGTGTGTGTGTGTGTGTGTGTGTGTGTATAGTGTGGTCAAGTGTGCATGCTAATTTGTGCTGTGCTCCTTTGTGTAAATAACTACTAGCGAAGTAACGATGCAAAGACAAAGGAAAACTATAGTGAGTAAGAGTTATGATGAGGAGTGATGTGTAGGAGTGATATTCGTATCACGAGTCTGAGCTTCTTCTACGTAATAACCAAATATATAGAGGAATCTTTTAAGTCTTGAAATTATAGAAATCTCCAGGGCCTCATTCTAAATGTATATCCATTGCTTGCAGTTTTATATCACACACATAATTTACGTTCAATTATCAAATAGTAATTAGATTTTATTGTAATTTTATTTGTTGGTCGCATGGGAAAGACTGAAAGTATGAATGGAACAGACAGAGAGTAATACTAGGGTTGAAGTTATTTTATTTCTTTTTTTATTGATGGGTGGGTATAATGTTTCTATGGTGATTATTCTCTTTGATATATTGTAAACTTCATATAAAAATATATGAAGTAATAAGATTCAGTTATTAGACAAACTAGATTTATATAGTTAAAAGTTTGAAAGATTCTTCAACAAAATTTATGATATGGTTGGTAGCAAAGTAATAGACAATAGTTTCGAATTGAACTCTTCCGGTTACTTGTTCTTATTCGAACTATATATAACAGGCAAGGGAAATATGTTTTTATCAATCGTGGTTTGTACGTGTATAAGAACATGGTAGACGTTTATCTCTGCTGAGAAAAATACTGACTCTTTAATTTAGTGAATCCATATGCATACGTCGTATAATGAATATTTATTGTGGCGTGGTGTTGGTCTGTTTTTGTTGTGGGTTGCCAAGAGATATTGTTGGGTTGTCAGGCAACTGCTGCAGATCATCAAGAAATACCGCTAGACTAATACACATAACGGCGTGGACTATTGGGTTGAAGCAGTGGATTGAGTTGAGATGGATTTGTAAGGATGGTGGATTCAGAGACTTATGGTCTTTGAATGTCCAGCTTAGAACCATGGATGTTTAAGATAATTCAAGACATTGTTCAAGGAATGAGATATTTCTCTCTGTCGTTTGTAAGGGAGGTTCGAAGACATCAGCTAACCAATTAAACAACCAACCAACTAAATAACCAACCAACCAACCAACCAAATATGAAGAGTGATTGATATATATATATAATCTGTGAGACACGTGTCACATTTACATATACATCTACAAAACTAAAAATGCACCAGAAAATATATTGGAAATCTTTGAGACATCGGGAGATGAATTGTGAAAACATGGCGCTTCCGAAATTTCTTATTTACATGTTAAGAAAAACAACACATTTATATTTATCGTTAGAGATCTTATTTATACCATTTATTTTTATCTTTTACTTTTGAATTCGTAATCCTAGGTACAATGGTGAACATAGAACAAAGCAATGTTATTTCTGACAAAAGTTTATATGCATTGTTTATGTGTTTTTATTTATTCATTTTCTTATTTATATATATATTTATATATTTATTTATTTATTGATGTTTTGATTTAACAAAAAAATCAATATTGAATATTTACCTCCAATAGTCAATGATTAATGCCCATCTACAAGATATAGACATCTTAAAATCTGCATGCATTTTGTCTCTATTGTTGTCACATTTAATATTGCTGCAAACCTGTATTATAATTATGTTTTGATTTCCGTTTGTTACATTTTGGTGTTTTCTTTATGCCTGTATTAGTATTTGTTTGAGATTTTTTTTTTATCGTGTTGAAGTTTTAAGCACACTAAACATGTAAGCTGTAAAGCCCGAACACACACACACACACACACACACACACACACACACACACACACACACACACACACACACACACACACACACACACACACACACACACACACACACACACACACACACACACACACACACACACACACACACACACACACACACACACACACACACACACACACACACACACACACACGTAGACTGACAGATACACTTACGTACACATACACAGACGCCAATGCATACCTGCATATAAAGATACAGAAAAACATATCCCAGCCAATATACGTATGTATGTATATATGTATATACATACACACACAAACATATATATATATATATATATATAAATTCAAGTACATTTATACTAACGTCTGCATATATACACACACACGATGACACAAAAAAAAACACACACACATATATATATATATATATATATATATATATATATATATACGCGTGTGTCTGTGTGTGTTTACATATAGAGAAATGTTTTGTGCTTACGTCCATCTATACGAGTGAATAAATTGTCTATTTAAGATCGTGTTAGAACAATCAATCACATAGTTTCATTTATTTACGTAACAAAATAAAATATAAAATAGGAAATACGTTTACAACAATATAAACAACAACAACAACAGCAACATGAATAACAACAATAACAATATATAGGAAAGAATAACAACAAAAGGCTAGAATAAGTCAAAGTGAGAGAGAAAATAATAATAAATATAAGTGAGAAGAATGTATAAAAAGAGAAGCACCGTTAGAAGAATATAAACACTAACAACAACAACAACACAAATAGTAACAACCAGTACCTAGAACAACAACAATAATAACAACCATTGACTACAACAGCAACAACACTAAATATAAAAACAATAGCAATAAGAACAATGATAAATATAAATAACAACTATAAGAAAAACAAACAATAAGCAACAATATCCAAATCTGAGAGAGAGAGAGATGAAGAGAGATAGACAGAGAGAGAGAGAGAGTGAGAGATAGATAGATAAATAGATAGTGAGTGAGTGAGAGAGATAGACAGAGAGAGAGAGAGAGATAGATAGACAGAGAGACATATAGAGAGAAACGAAGAATTAAAATAACAATGTTAACAAGAACACCAACAAGAAACAATATCTAAATCTGAGAGAGAGAGAGAGAGAGGGAGAGAGAGAAACAAATGTAAAAATAAATACCAATGGTAACATCAACAACAAGTTTGTTAATGGCAATAACATCGTTAAGATAAGAATAACAAAGAAATAATAAAAAACAACAACTTTTATAATCGGGGAGGGACAGGAGGAGGAGGAGGGCGGGGTAGGGGTGGGAAGGTCAGGGAGAGGAGGAGGGAGAGAAATAGAGAAAAGCTAAAATCTATTTCCGTTGTTACTAAAATAAGTTGTAAGATATGCATTGATTTTTTCCCACGTCCCCCCCCCCCCCCCCGCCCCCAACCTTTGCAAAGTGTGCATTCGCATTCTTGTACTTCTTCTTGAGCAGCAAGCTTCAATGGCTGTATAAATATAGCCACTGCAGACGAGGGATTAAGTTGGTGCCAGATTTTAAGCTTCAGCTGTCAAGATTTTTAAAAACAATGTTGGGTTACTTGAGAGTACCTAGAAGCCAGGTTGGGATAAACATATGGATTAGGAGCTGCGCAAGATTTAATACACACTGGATTCAAACGTTAATATCTCTTCCGAAATAGACTTTGCCGATACAATTCTCACGAAATCTAATTACTATAGATTCGCTCCAATGATTTAATTACGTTTATTTATTTATTTATATATATATTATATATTTATTTATTTACTTAGTTATTATTTATTTATTTATACAAGGGCGCTGGATAGGCAGAATCGGTAGAGTGTCGGACACTATGCTTTGTAGCATAGAGTTACGGCCCTTTACGTACTGAGTTTAAATTCCGCTGAGTTTAGTTAGGTTTGCCGTTTACAGGGACGATAAATAAATCACCAGTAATGCACTGAGGTCGATTTAATCGAGTCTCCCCCTCCCCTCAAATTGTCTACCTTGTGCCTCAATCAGAAATCGTTATTTATGTACATGGTGTTTATCAATGTGTTTTATGTTGATTTATATTTATTTGTTCACTCGTTGATT
>OZ024753.1:45504621-45519621 GCA_964016885.1 Eledone cirrhosa
TGTCGTAGGTTTTTTTGTATAAAAGTAACACATCAGTGGTGACGTAAAGTCTCCATTTTAACAAATATCATTATGTTGTTGAAAGGTCATGACTCGCGAGGCTTCAGGAAAAAGTGAAAACTAATTTTGATATACGAGAAAGAGTTAGATAGAAACATAGAGAATGAGAGAGAGAGAGAGAGAGAGGGGGGAGAGTGGGAGAAAGTAAGAGAATGAGATAGAGAAAGTGTGCTTGAGTGTAAGAAAGATAGAGAGAGATAGATTGATTGATAGAGAGAGAGAAAGCCAATGTGTTTGTGTTTAGTGATTCAGCATGTGTAAATGAAAACGAATATATATATATATATATATATATATATATATGAAAGAGAGGAAGCGAGAGAGCGAGAGAACGACAAAGAGAGAGGGGTGCTATTTGCGTGCGATTTTGTTTGAATGAATCAGTGAAATAGAAGAGAGAGAAATAGGTGTGAGACAAAGATGGACGGAGAAAACTTGTGTACGTGTGTGTGTATGAGTGTGAGAGAGAGAGAAAAAGAGAGAGAGAGAGATAGAGAGAGAGAGAGAGATAGAGAGAGAGAAAGAAAGAGTCAGTGATAGAAAGTTTATTGAATATAATTTTCTAGCAAGATTTTGCTAAAGGTTAGTTGGAGAAAATTATCAACGTAGTTAAGAGTTCATTTTTTGCAATTACAGAAGCTATTGATTGGTAATTAAAGAATTGTCTTGTTTTTGTTTTTTGTAACGTTTCAGAGAATCTTACAATAGAAATAGTTCACTGTCTGTTTTGTTTTTTCGAACCGAAATATTCGAAGTCAGTCAAATTTAATTTGAAAACAAATCTAAATTTTAGAGTTGTCTTGATTTTTTCTAATTCCGTCTTTGGGATCAGAAACAATTGTTTTAAAATATATTTCACACACAATTAATTATGCTATTAATGTTAACGTTCAAATATTTCGACATTACAGACTGTTATAAACCATTTCACACACTCTCTCTCTCTCTCTCTCTCTCTCTCTCTCTCTCTCTCTCTCTCTCTCTTTCTTTCTTTCTTTCTTTCTTTCTTTCTTTCTTTCTTTCTTTCTTTCTTTCTTTCTTTCCCCTCAGTCTCCCTCCACCTCAATATCTCTGCATCTCCCTATCTATCTCTCTTTCTTTCTATATATATATATATATATATATATATATATAGAAGGCTTATGCCTCCGTTAATTTATCGTGATATATATATATATATATATATATATATATGTATATATGTGTGTGTGTGTGTGTCTGTGTGTGTGCGTGCGCGTATGTGTGTGTGTGTGTCATCCTATCTAGCTCACTTCTACTTTCCAGTGGGTTTCCAGTTTTCATTATAAACTCTATTTCTACGATCCGAAGGTTTGCAGGAACTAGTCTAAACCTGTTCCTATTTCTTCCACAGCTGTCGCTCTGTTTGCGATCTGGTTACTGAGACCAAAAAACAATAGATAAAAAGGAGGTAAATTGTGTGTCTTTAAATGCCCAGAAGCTCTCTTCAACACACACTCTGAGATTAAGTTACTTGTCAATGTGCTAGAAATAATTCTGAATAATTATAAAAGTAGTTTGAAATGAGGAAGAAGCAGTGAAATATAATATTTGTAGAAACTTCGCAAAATAATGTGTCCTTCAACGAATGTTAACAGCTTGCCAATGGCGCAGATTTCATCCTTTCAAAATCGCTGAATCCATAACTAAGTACCTGTCAAGCGGTAGTTAGAGGATTCGATGAGAACATTCTCTACAACGATATGGTTACTTCTCAGGCAAAGTTAAATATAATTAATTAAATATATAATAATAATAATAATTTATTCTTCTTCTTCTTTTTTCTTCTTCTTTTTTCTTCTTCTTTTTTCTTCTTTCTTCTTCTTTCTTCTTCTTCTTCTTTTTTCTTCTTTCTTCTTCTTCTTCTTCTTCTTCTTTTTTCTTTTTTCTTCTTTTTTCTTCTTTTTTCTTCTTCTTCTATTGGACAGACGGGAATGTTGATCAAATCATCCTATGTGCATTACTGGTACTTTATTTTATCGTCCCCATGATGATGAAATAGAAAGCTAACCCCGGCGGTATTTGAACTCAGTACGTAAAGCGCTGTACCTTTACGGAGAGGTGGGTAGTTACATTAAAATGAGAAAAAAGGCTTGACATGTTAAGATAGTTTACAAATTGGGTGTGCATAGTATAGAATTTTATGAAACATTCATAACTCTTGTTATAGAGAGCTGGACAGCTAAGATTAATTGGGGAACTGCCGTGACTACGAAGGGAAAGGTTCACCCCCCCCCCCCCCCTAACTACCGATGTTCGATCTTTTAGGACATGCTTAGTGTAGCTCTTAACATCCATCTTTTGGTAAATGTACTGCAAGACACCATCTTCGGTTTATATTCCAATAGGCCTCAAATAATAAGTTGGTCATAATTTCTTCATTGGACACAGAACCCTTACTTACTTACTACTACTACTACTACTACTTATTTGTTATGACATTATTATTTGATACTACTACTGATAATGGTGAGGATGATGACGACTATGAAGATGACAATGATGATGATTATATTGCTTTACAAAGTTTTTCATTTTTGTCATTTTTATTTATTATAATTCTGAAAAAAACATTTCCTCTCATTATTCGTTTAAAAAACTAAATGTCTTTCAATATGCACAAAGTTAACATAAATGGGTTTAGATTGTGTATAAATGAGAGGAGCTAAGCTGTGATTACTTTATTTAAAGCATGCTGTTATTTACTCTTCAGTTTCTAAGCCAAACTGTAAAATAAAGCTATTAGAATCACAACGGGAAGATGACACGGAAATATTCTGCAGTAAATCCGCCGATAATTGCTTCCAGTTATGCGTTGCAATCTTCATAATCCTTACTTTTAATAACAGTTCAAATGTTGTGTTGCCTCTTGGAGCGAACATTAGAAAAAAAGAGAAACACAGACGGACATACACACATACACACACATACACATACATACACTCAGACGCACACACAGTTTCTCCCTCCCTATCTACTCTCTTAATTCACCCCAAACAACCCCTCCCTTGCATGAACATTACAAATAAAAAGAAACACACACGGTTACACATACACACACACTCTCACTCATACATATACACAAAGTTCCTCCCTTCCTATCTACTCTCTTACTTCACTCCACTCCACTCCATATCCCCCCCCCCCCTCGTCTTGTCATCTCAGCATCTGATGGAAATTAAAGATGACTATTGGAAAATTATTAGAGATATGCTGATAAAGGAAAGGAAAAATAAAAATAATAATAAGAAATATTGCATTAAATAATAACTAAGGTAACAGGAAGAAAATAGTTTTGAAGAAAACAATAAAATGTAATAATGGTTTCTAACACAAAGTCAGACATGTTTGGAGGAAGGGGAACAAAATCGATTATATCGACCCCAGTATTTGACAAGTACTTTATATTTTATAGACACAGGAAGAATGAAAGGTAAAGTAGGCTGACGTGGTCACGATTTAAACTGAGAAACAGAAGAACCTTAACAAATATTGTAATGCATTTAGTTTGATTCTTTAATAATTCTGCCAAATAAGAAGCTGTAGAGATGATGATGATAATAATGGTTTCTGATTTAGGCACAAGGCCAACAATTTTGTGGGTGTGGGATGTCGAATAACTCGACTTCAGTACATTACTGGTACTCTTATGGAATGAACAAATGGGGTTAATTTTTCAACAAAATCCCTGTAAAGAAACAATGCAGTTATTAATGAGATGTGTTGAAATTAATACATGCAATATTTCACAGCACTAGCATCACTCTTTCATAATCAGCCTAGGAAATTTTCAGCCTAGCCTCATATGTTACTGAATTCTACGTATTTTAGTATTAGGGACCGTATTCAATAATTTCCTCGCTTTTTTTATGGTGTCGCTGTGGGACCTCGTTTAACTTTCTAATATTGCTGAAAATATTGCTTTAGAATTTCTTGCGAGCAAATGTCGTATCGTGTTACAAAATTTGTAAATTAACGACAACATTTTTCTTATGGTCATTATATATGACATACGTTTCACACTTAACAGAAGATTTAATTTTATGTTTACGAACTCTTTGTTCTTGAACACATAAGTTGTAATTTTTTTACACAAGTGTGTTAATAATTTTGTGTAATCTCCTCATGTAAGAGTTATGTGTATAAAACTTTTACTTCATTAAGTATCTGATTTTTATCTGAGCTATTTGGTTCCTCTATGTCCTCAATATCAGAAGTAATTTTGTGAGGAAGTGTATTAGTGTGTTTATGGAAATTTATATAGTTTAAATGATACAATCGTGCTTCATTCGTTCAAAGTTAAATTCCAGATATTACTCATAGGTATACATACGCGCGAACATTCTGTCTGATTTAGTGATACATGGAGCTAGGAAATCATGTGTCGTTCGCTCATAATTGTGTAATGCAATTTACCATAATTCTGAATAAATTAGCTTTTGTAACGTCACGAAATAATTAACATATTTATGAATGTGTTGCGATGAGGGAAAATGATAGTGAGATTGAGTAAATTAATTGCTGCGTGTAATGAACTTTTAAATTAAATTCCAATAATATTTTGCATCGAGTTTGCGTTCTTGTAAACTGTATTCAAACGTTGCATGCCAGTATTATATCAGATTTGATGTAGTCAACACACTCACTTGCATTGCTTAAAAATTGAATGATCATAGTCAGGCTGAGAGACAGCTTCACTGGAACTTCTGAGGCCTTCACATAATACTAACATTTTTCAGGTTGATGCTTAGTTTGAAATTAAATAGATTGTGATATAAATGGAAAGCTTAGAGTGGTGAGAGGAACGTTTGTTAGTAATTAAACATTTCTGGAAAGAATGATTATAAAGGGTGACAAGAGGGAATCCTGTGATGGGGAGCATATTAGACAAGGAAAAAAAAGGAAATAGAGGTATGTCGTATACACTTAAGATGGGGTTTTATGCAACATCCTAAGACCGTTGGTTGAGCAGAGGCTGGTGTAGATACAGCAGATACGGAGAGGTGGAAAGATTGTGGATATATGGGCAAAATGTTGGTTAGTTTTGATGAATTAACCATTAACAATGGAGGAGAAAATAGCATTTTGGAAGAGATGAAGATTGTTTTCATCAGTGGCACACTTCAGTGCTATGGTTTGGTGTCTCACCGTGACTCTGTATTGTGTTTTATAGAGATTCTACAGTATTTTGTGGCGTTGAAGAAGGCAGCTCCGCATGCCGCTAGAATGAGGTTTAAAGTTGACATGTTAGATAATATAGTCTTTTGTACAGCATGACTGTCACTATATGTAAGGTTGAAAGACAGTTGTACTAATTCTGGTTTGGTAGACAAAAAGAACAACTAAAATGACCTCACACAATTTTTGAGATACATAAGACACAGCTAAACAAGATTATATGTAAATCCTGACCTATATAATTCTTTAGTGTCTGAACTCAGAAGTGAACAAATGATAAAATAACATGACCGCCATAAACACGAAACACGCCGTGTCATTATTTTCCATGTATTTACATATTTATATATTCCTTGGCTCATAATATATACATATATGAATTAGATTTATTGGAAGTTCACATACACACACACAGACGTATTAATGTATACATGTGATACATATGCACCCCACCCCCTCACGCCCACACCCACACCCACACACACACACACACGTTGGTGTATGAGTGTGTTTGTACATGTATGTATGAATGTTTGTGTATGTGGGATAGAAAGATATGAATACATAGTTATATTTATATCTTACGGTACACGCGTATCAATGTTTCTATATATTGACATTTCTCGTCATAATAGTTGTACGACAAGATAAATAAATGTATTAAAGTATTGACAAATGTGTTTGTTATCTGAATGTTAATTTGGATATTAAAACTGAGGGGGGTATATTTTATTGTATGGAAACTGCTATGTATTGGCGCCTGTATAGATGTGGGTGTATATATGTGTGTGCTCCTTAAAGGTGCCGACATATAACTGGTATGTGAGCATCAAATATTAATATGTAATTACAATATCTTGTAGATAAACCACAATGCACCACAGGGAATCAAACACACGAACTTTCGATCGTGAACCGAATTCTCTAAACATTAATATATATATATATATATACATGCACACACAGGCGTATATTTATATATATATATATTTATATATTTATATATATATATATATATATATATGAAATATTAGATATTATCTTGTTTCAACTCCACTTGTATACTTGTTAGTTATGAACCTTTAAAAGGCTTCCAGAATTTTCTCTAAACATATTTATTGACATACATACATGCATACACACGGATACTTATATATATATATATA
This sequence comes from Eledone cirrhosa, assembly GCA_964016885.1. Taxonomy (NCBI): domain Eukaryota; kingdom Metazoa; phylum Mollusca; class Cephalopoda; order Octopoda; family Eledonidae; genus Eledone; species Eledone cirrhosa. The sequence goes on from OZ024753.1 coordinate 45,511,044, forward strand.
TATATATATACAGGTGTGTGTGTGTGGGGGGGGGGTTTCATTTCCCTTCGTAATTTATTATCTGATATGTTTTCAATGTTAATGATACTTGTCACAGTGTCTAAATGATTTATATTCCAAAACAGATATTTATATCCATGTATCATCTTCCCTCACACTCTTAGAATATCTATCTATTTCTCTCTCTCTCTCCCTCCCTCCCTCTCTCTCTCTCTCTCTCTCTCTCCCTCCCTCCCTCTCTCTCTCTCTCTCTCTCTCTCTCTCTCTCTCTCTCTCTCTCTCTCTCTCTCTCTCTATATATATATATATATATATTCACAACGACATAACTACACACGCACTCTCACTCACTCTCCCTCTTTATATATATATATATATATATATATATATATATATAATATATATATATATAATGTGTATGTGTGTATGGTAACTAAATTGCAGGGATCAGCTTTATGAAGGCAGCTATCAATGTAGTGTAGCATTCAATACATCAATTGTATTTATTTCGCTTTTTAATTCTCAGAACTTTAATTCTCAGATCCATGATAAAAATGGTAAATGACGAACTGATGAGATAATATATTCCTCAGTGAAACACGTGTATTCAACATATGAAAATTTACCCAAATTCTACACACACACACATATATATAATATGTATGTATGTATTTTTGTATCTATATTTCTCTATGTATATATATATATATAGAGAGAGAGAGAGACACACCAACGCACACACACACATTTAAGTATATGTATAATACACCTATATAATATATATATTTACATATGTGTATTTTCCCTGCCACAAAATTAATATATAATTGCATTTAAGTGAACACCTCGCTCTCACCCACATATTCTTGTTGTTAAGTTAAAATAATTGCATTGAGGACATTTCTGTGGCTCTTTGATTCCATTTAAGAAAAAAAGTATCAACTCTAGTTTCTTAAAAAAAAATTTCAGTGTTCATGTGATAACTTTTAATTGGGGAAATTATATAAGGAAACTTTAAGTTTATTATGCAAACAATACAATAATACCGCTTTAAATTATATAAGGAAATTTTAAGTTTATTATACAATTAAGAGAATCACACCGCTGAAAATGACACGTCTTTTTCTTTTAGATGGATATAACGTTTGTTTGCCTGATTCTTATTTTGTATATTTTTATGTACTCCTTTAAATATCATCTCATAATAAAAACGTCTTTGTTTACAATTTAGCTGCCTAACTACAGTAATGCAGAGAATTATCATAATCAGGAAAATATAATAATATAAAATAAAATAAACTTTGAAATTGTAGCAAACAGGCTTGTAAAATAATCTATGAGGCTGTTTATACAATATATTAAATTCATTTCTGTTGTTTCATTAAATTATACGTTATCATTTAGAGCCATCAATTATTGCTTTGTTATTTATTTTTTAGTCTTCTTTTATTACCATATTCAGTTCTTTACTTTCGTAATATCAGAAAGAAAACAGAACTTGTTTTGAACAATGAAATATAGATCTATTAAATTTAACGTCATTATTTTTGCTGGTATAGAATAAAAACTAACAAACAAAAAAACCTTTGAAACGAAAATTAAAGAGACATCAATAAAAAGAAAAACTTTTATAAAAATATGATCTACTGTGGAAAACGATTTAATATAAAATCTCACGTTTTTTTATTATTATTATTTTTTCTAAATTTCTAAATTTCTAAATGCATTTTAAGAAGAATAAGGAGGCACGATAAAACAAAGTACCCCTTAAGGCCACTTGTAAACAAGCTCAGGGATGATATTCTGCACGTTATGACAGCTATTAACTATAAAGTTCTTTTAAACCTACATTTAGAATGTGTTTATATGTTAATAAATTAATGACGGCTTAGATGTGGTTTATGGTTTATGACCAGAGCACGTTTGATAATATCCTTTCCATATATAATATTCCTATGTACAGGTATATCAATATATACATATATATATACACATACAAATCTCTCTCTCTCTCTTTCTCTCTCTTCTCTCTCTCTCTCTCTCTCTCTCTCTCTCTCTCTCTCTCTCTATGAGAGAGAGAGAGAGAGATGTAATGCTTGGGTCTAATCTTTGAGCTTATTCTACGGTGGATATGGTGTATGTCTCTCAGACATGACAACCCTTAATTTTAATTTTGGATATATATATATATATATATATATATATGTGTGTATGTGTATTTCTTTGGCTGCTCACATCTTTCCCCAAAATGGCTGACCAAACACACAAGTATTTTTCACTCCTGTCAGTACTACTTTCCAAAAATATAAATACATTTGCACAAACTTAAAATAAATATAACATAGATATAATTACAGATTTTAAACCCTGGTCCCCTCTGTAAATTTACCGCAATACAATAGGATAATCTAATATTCCCGCAGTGTGTTAGATTTAACTTAAATCTCATAAAACCCGCTGCGTTTAACAGAAATATTTATCATCTAATTGATTAGGTCTCCAAACGAATGCGCTTGGTACAAGTTAGTCAGGCCATTGTTGTTATGATCTACACCTTGATTCTCATCTATAATGGAGCTATAAGAATCCTTCTGAAGGTATTTTCTGATGAGGTAACTCTAATTTTGGAAACGCGTGAAAGAGATCTATTTCTTTGCTGCATATATATATAGTGAATAATGGGATGTGAGTATATAGACCCTTAAATTTAATTGATAGTTCAAAATCGAACACACACGCACTCATCTCTCTTTCTCTCCCTCTCTCTCTCTCCCTCTCTCTCTCTCTCTTTCTGTCTTTGTCTGTCTGTCTGTCTGTTCCTCTCTCTCTATATATATATGTTAGTGTGCACACATATGTATGTATGTATGTGTAAGCAGGGATCGGCTTATATTTCATACATTTATTATGACACACACATAGACACACACACACACACACACACACACACACACACACACACACACACACACACACACACACACACACACACACACACACACACACACACACACACACACACACACACACACACACACACACACACACACACACACACACACACACACACACACACACACACACACACACACACACACACACACACACACACACATATACACTCGCGTCCATTTAGAAAGTATATTATTCTGGAAAGTAATCAAACGCTCTTATATATTTATATTTTCTATGGTGTCAGGAAGCGCCATTTATAGTATACAAGCATATCGTTTGAGCTCATGGCATAATATATCAATAAACCGTAATTTTATAGTGCTTAGTGTGTCTGTGCACGTATGTATGTGTATATATATATATGTATGTGTGTGTGTATTTATGTGTGTGGCAGAGATGTATTTAAAATGTGCTTTCAATTTTTCAGTTCCCGCGTTGCATGGCGCGTCAGTATCACATCAGTATTCTTTAGGTAAAGTTTATCTATACAATTTAATTTATTTTCCTCGATCGTCCTACGTAATGCGCAATGATTTTTGACAGAAGACTCAGATAAAGAATTATTATCGCAGTTTTCATATTGCGGATTTATTTAGATTTATAATGGCTATTGTTTACAGAATATATTACGTGGTTATTACTTTCATTATATTTATTTTCTCGCTTAGATTACCTGACAGTTTTATTCTGGAAATTGCCTCTAGTTATTGTCAAGCGCAGTTTTTATGAGCAGTTCTATTTGCTCAGTAAACAGTTTACGACCTGCAGATATATTACATAGATTCAGTTCTGTTGTTATTTAATTACTAGAGCTATGCATTATAAAAAGAGGAGGGGAGGGTGTCACTTTGTGAGTGCATGTCACTGTATGTGTGTGTTTGTATGTCATTGCATGTGTGTTTGTGTGTCACTATATATATGTGTGTTTCTGTGAAAGATTCTACATTTTAGGGAGACAAATGGAAGTATTAGCTATTTCAATGCAAATTTCAATTGTGATATGTCCAGTTTTAGTTTCATAATCTCACACCAGCATCTATTTTATCATGGACTAAATTTATAGCCAATTTCAACAGAGTATTACACACAAATTTCTCCTTTTGGTATTAACTGATTCCTAAATGTAATCAAAATATATTATTGTAAGTTTTGGCTCTCATTTCGTGTTGTTCATTTGTGCGATTTTATTATTGTTTGTTTGCTTTACATATTTTTCTTTTCAAATCTAGTTTGTGAAGCTTATTGTACACTACACTAACCATTGTGCTGACAATTTCTGTGCATTTCTGCCGTTTCGAATCAATGACATTGTTAGCAGGCATTGCTCTATGACAATATAGTTGGCTTTGTAACTACCTGGTTCAATTCCTCACACGACATATAGGACAATTATATTTTATAATAGACGATTGTGGGTGAAAATTTCTTGACTGGAATATGGTAGGCTTAAACTATATCACAGTTCTTCGGAGGGGATTGTTCTTGATAGGTAAATCGTGGCCTTGTGTTTTTCCTCAGTCTCGTGTGCTGTATAATTTCTCATTCTCCTTTCACTAACACAATATAAAAGAAGCAGTGATATATTAAGATTGCGGACATGATTATACAGATATAAAATACGGAATATTGTTAAGAATTAATGAAATTAAATCAGTTTTAGACTTTCGGTCATCGAAATTCTGAATTGTATGCAAATGACAGACAAATCGATCAAATTATCTGAAGTTAAGAAGAATTGGTGTTGAATAATATTTCTGAAACTTTTCTTTCCCATTTACACTAATGGTAAAAAAATAGACTAAAATAATATAATGATATTCTATGAATTTTCTTAAATTATTTTTCATATATACAGATATGTATCTAGTAGATATTTCATTTTATTCTACAATAAAAAGGCAGTGAATTTGTAGAGTTATTAAAACGTCGGATAGATTGCTCTGAGGTGTTCGTTTCGGTTGTCTGATTTCTGAGTTCAAATCCCTCTGAGTCAACTTTGCCTTTCTTCCATTCAAGGTTGATAAAAATAGTACCAGTTTAATGCTGAGGTTGATAATTCCTTTATCTAATTCTCACTTCAATTCTCTCATTCTCTTTCTCTCCTTCACTGGAAGAAATCTGCTGTATTTATAAAATCATGACAGAGGAAAATAGAAGTATAACCTGATAGTAATGTTGATTTAGAAATAGAAATATTTTTCTTTCTTACTACAGTACATTTGAGAGCTCATTGATGGTATAATTCTGTTATATTTTGATATCAGTTTTTTACTACATATCTCACAATGTTTTGTATTAACTACTATAGCTCGTTCTCTATCTCTGTATATATATATATAATATTTGTGTGTGTATATATGTTTGTGTGAGATATAGTGGAAGTTACCAGCTGACATGTTACAGGACTGAAACTACCATCACGTGCTTGCCAAATAAACTCCTTAAATACACATCAATTACCGACCATATAAACATATATGCAAATAAGCTTGCACTCATTCTTTTACAATTGAATCTATCGTTTTAAATATCTAGTTAAACGTCTTTGAAATCAAAGAGTTTTGAAATTAAATCTATCGATGGTAAATTTCATTTATATATATATATATATATATATATATATATATATATATATATATATATATATATATATATATATATGTGTGTGTGTATATATAATCTCCCACATCTACCTTCCGATTACTAATCACTTAACTTCGAAATGCTATATTATTTAATATTCTAATATTGTAAACTGAACAAAACGCAAGAAGACCCCCCCCCCCCCACACACACATATTATATATATATATATATATATATATATATATACATATACATTCGCTGAAATTATTATTGCTTTCAATCTATTTCAATTTGCTTTAGAAAATTACATTATTATATGTTACAGTTTAGAATATGTTTCACATAATTGAATTGTCCGTATTGAAACACACACACACATACTCACACACACACACACACTTGTGTGTGTATATATATATATATACATACATACATACATACTCATACAGACACAGAAATATATAAATATATATATATATATATATAATACGAATTACACACAGGGATATTATTGAAACTAATGCATTTACGCATCAGCATATCCACCTTCTCATATATTAACCCAAATATACGTTAACACACACACACACCAACGGACATACTTATATATATACACAAACATATACATGTTCATATTTATATATACATACTTACATATATATATATATATATATACATATATACATATATATATATATATATGAGAGAGAGAGAGAGAGTCTGTGTGTGTGTATACATATGTATACATCCTAGTATATATAAGATTTATATGTTTAAAACTTCTTGATTGCATATACACAAACATATAATATATATATATATATGTGTGTGTGTGTGTGTGTAAATATATACATACACACACACACATGTACACACACACACACACACACACACACACACACACACACACACACACACACACACACACCACACACACCACACCACACACACACACACACACACACACACACACACACACACACACACACACACACACACACACACACACACACACACACACACACACACACACACACACACACACACACACACACACACACACACACATATATATATATAAATTCACACACACATATATATATATATATATATATATATATATATATTGATTCACTTATATATATTATATTATTGTTAAGTATCGATTTACAAAACGTTTTATGTTTCAGTGTATATTATTAACCGTTTCTTGAATATTATAAACGATTGACTCTAATATTTATATATATTTATATTTATATATTTATATATATTTATATTTATATATATTTATATTTATATATTTATATATTTATAAATTTTGTAATTCGTCATTTGTGATAAATATTTTTGGAGTTTATTTCTTCTTTAAATGTCGTTGTTATTGTTGTTATAGTTATTGTTGTAGAGTTGTTGTATAGTTTCATTTGTCTTATATAATAGCTTACGTGTTTAATATCATCTCAGAGCATCAATCGATAATATAGATTTGGATATTTCATAAAAATATTAACAAATATCATTGTAATATATACTAGATTTTTATTAAATGAATTACTTACTTCAAAGTACATATTACTAACATTCATCTTGTTCTTTTAATTGTTGTTGCCCTTGTTGTTGTTGTTGTCGTCGTTGTCGTTGTTGTTGTTGTTGTTGTTTTCTTCTTCTTCTTTACTTAGATTTTCTTGCACTATTTCCTCTCCGTTATTATTTTTGTTATAATCGACTCTCTCCCCTCCTCCCAAAATTACTGGCCTTGTGCCTAAAGTAGAAACAATTATTATTATTATTGTCATCATTATGATGAAGACCCTGCAGACGCTATTACAACTGAGTATATATATATATAATCATTAGAACATCTGACTGATAAAATGACAAGTCAGTCAATCAGTCAATCATATTGGTGGCCTCCCCACAGCCCCGGCGGACAGAACGGAGAAAGCGTTTCTCCGGAGGAAGGCAAGGGAGACACGCGCTTCAAAAGCCATTCCAGCTCACGAGGCTCACACCTGTAGCTGGTCAGCTCAATGCCTATGGTGGTGAGTAGGGAGGTACACTCAGCGCCTATGGTGGTGAGTAGGGCCGGGGACACCTTAAATTACCACTCCCAAGGGTACAGCCGCAACCTGTCGGAGAGCGACCGGTATTTGAAGAGTTTGGCCTCCTCAGCACTACGTGCAGCAGAACCTGGCTTAGTCGCAGACTACACAAGGTTGCGGCTGGACCTTATAGTAACAGAAGTCGTACCATTCGTCGTTGTCACGCTAGGCAGGCTCCCTAAACACCTTACGTCTTTTATCAAAAGTCTTGGGGCCGCCGATTTCATAGCCAGTGCCCAAACTTCTACCATCACTAGGACCGCGAAGAGGTAACGAGCAGTCTGACCGATCTCATACAGAAATGTGTAAAGACGAAGCTATCCCAAGTTACAAGTGGCGAACGCATACTTCGTGGCTGTCATCTTCTACCGTCTTATATACACACATATATAAATGCATTTGTGTGTGTGAATGATATTTTTTTCCAATTAAAACGGCCAGTAACATTATGGTTGTGTATTTCCTTTTGTTCGTTTTATCACTAATTGCGCATCAAATGATATGTGATCTATATTTCGAGCCATGGACCCCGTATAATAATTTATTCAGGTTTCCGTATGAAACGTCTGCATGTTTATTGAATAGATATTTATTCGTAGCTTGCTTTATATGTATATTATATTTCATCTGTGAAAACAGACTGGGCATCTAAAAATGCAATAGTATCTTAATTTCTCTTAGCAGACTTCAATGACTGCAGTTGTTGTTATACTATGATGTCCGGGTCACTTTTACATCCGTCTGCCTCGATAAATAGGATTTACTGAACTCCGTAATTATGGGGAAATTTTACATTGTGTGTATTATATTATGTTAGTAGAACTTCATGTTTATGCTTTGATATTCTCAAACTCACGCCAGACATTACGTTTTATTTTACTTTTTGCCTTCAGTACATAACATTTGAGGTATTAACGGCTTTTATGTATGAT
>OZ024753.1:45524621-45527121 GCA_964016885.1 Eledone cirrhosa
AAATATCATAATGTATCATATTCCTTTAACGAAAGATCGTGTGAATGTATACTAAGGAATACTTTCTAAACTAAATATGATGTTTTATATAAATTCTCCTCTGTACACTGCTTCAGTCTGAATATTCCGTTAAACGTAACTCCTAACATGTCTATTTAGTTGAGGGATCTATTATAGTTCAAACAAATGAATGCATTTTGAGGATATCGATAGCGGGTCTATCAAGTTTTGCTTAAGACATAGTTTTATGTTTCTGCTAGAAGATATATGCATGTAGTATTCGTACACTCCAGACTGTCATCAGTAGATTTATTAACATTACAATAATATTACTTGTAGTATACCTGTTGCTGAGGTTCTGCGTCAGTATGTATTGAAGCCAGTTTAATTTTTGGAACATCAGAAAAAATTATTAAAAAAAATTTTGACTAAAATGTTCTGTACACGAACATCTCCCCAAATGAGAATGAAATGTAACGAATCATATGTGTGCACTCTACAGAAAAACTGTTCCAACTTTAGAATTATCACTAAAAACAAAATATCAGAAAGAATTTTATGCTGAAGAGAATATATTTTTGAACCTAGTGTATTTCACTTAATAGAAAAATAATAGCACAAACTCAATATTTTGAATCCAGTAAAGCGTTTCATTTTTATAACACACTCCCATTACTAATTGGCAGTATCGGTAGAGGGTCAGACGCCATGCTTTCTAGCATAGTTATGTCCATTTATGATCTGAGTTCAAATCCCGCCGAGGTTAACTTTGCCTTTCATCCTTACGGGGTCGATAAAATAAAGTACCAGTAATGTACTGGGTAATTGCTGGCCTTGTGCCAAAAAGTAGAAACAATTGTTAATGATTTATATGAAAAAACAGAAAAGAAGCCGGATATGATGTTCATCTTCCTTCTTTTAAAGATATTTTCTTCCCATTTCTCACCTGTCATTGCGTCTCAAAGAAATATAAGGTAATCAAGAAATATATAAATAAAAACAAGGAATTCCTATTATTTTTCTTTGCTATTTCTAAGAGAATTGGAAAATGACATATCATACATGGAAGAGATGAAGAAACGTTTTACACTGTTAAGTTAGAAATCTAAAACAGGTCTGTATAAAACCCTAACAAAATTCCTGCAACGTTGTAGATTGTAATCTTGACGGCCGATGATAGTTCTTCCAGATTTTGAATCATTTGTTGATGATGATACAATACATGTTATGAGGGTTAAATCGATAATAATCTATGTATTTTCATATTGTTCTTAAATATTTCCAGGCATCATTAATTTCGCTTCTTTTAATGAATGCCCGGCTTTTATTCTGGTGTTCATCCCAGTATTTCATCTAATCAGATTTTCCTTTCGTGGCTTTCTGATTATAAATACATTTTAATGGTGTGTTTGGATGTATGTATGTTTGTGTCAATGTGTGTATATGTATGTGTGTGAGTGTCTCTCTCTCTCTCTCTCTCTCTATATATATATATATATATATATATATATGTGTGTGTGTGTTTGGATGTCGTAATGGAGTATGATGATTATAATTTTATATTATAGATGATTATTCTTGTGAAAGAATGGCTGGAAAAACACGGTGGAAGTGAATGAGCAAAATCAGTGTTAGCTACTACTACTACTTACTACTTACTACTACTTACTACTACTATTACTACTACCACCACCACCACCACCACCAGTACTACTACTACTACTACTACTATGATCAGTTAAACGAATCACTGATCGGTCGTCTTCGAACGCGACAAAACATGCATCACCTTAGATAAGTATATTTGTAGAAAACCTGTTGCAAATCTATAAGAATATTTGCTGCATGTAGGGTATCTAGTGCAAGTCTTCAAGAACACTCGCTACATGTGAAAGTAGGGTATAGATTAGACACAGGAATCTGTGTTTATATTTATGTGGAATATATATTTTATAGATGTGTGAAAAGGAAAGTCTAAAAATAAAAGTAACATTGTCATAAATAATGCCGTAATATTCTGAGAACAGTTAGCTCAGTTTGGTCCCTATGATGCTCCCTCGTCAACAAAGGCACACAATCCTCTTAATAGACTCATTCACAAGAAGTGAATAGATAATTTGTGCACCATAACTCCCAGGAGTACCGCAACCTCCGATAAAGCATCCTAATACACGTGCCTTAAATATGGTCATTATTTCTGTGTGAGAATCGCTCTCAGAGGTCATCTATGAACACATGAATGTCAATCAATCATGTAGCCAATATTATGGTTTCATTGATCACCAATGACAGAAAACTTGCATAAAAACATATTAACACACGTACACACAGAGGTTGAGACACACACATATACTCACACACGAACAAACTCACACATTCACACAGAGGTTGAGACACACACACATGCACATACACTCACACACGAACAAACTCACACATTCACACAGAGGTTGAGACACACACACACACACATGCAGGCACACATACACTCACACACGAA
>OZ024753.1:45537121-45544621 GCA_964016885.1 Eledone cirrhosa
GTGTGTGTGTGTGTGTGTGTGTGTGTGTGTGTGTGTGTAATAAAGTGGGGAGAAAAAGGCAAGGGAACTGACAGATAGAGGTAGAGATATATACATGTGTTTATATATAAATACAGATTATATAGAGAGAACGGAAGATAGATATTTAGATATTAGTTCGGTAGAAACATTGTATAAAAGGTTATTGACAGTTTGATATTTAGACTATTTGTATTTTTAGTAAACATTTTGTAATGATAAAATCTTGTTGTGAAAGCTAGTGTGGCGATACAATAATTTGCATATGAATAGAGATATAAATATTAATTCTAAAAGACTCTTGAATTAGACAAAATATATCTACGTCGGCTTATATATGTATGAGTGTATGAATCACATGCATAGAAACACACACGTATATATATATATATATAGTTAAAAAGTAAATAGGGCTTCGATGGCCGATTTGTAAGTCTACATTTCATTGTAAAATAATACGTTTGTTAAAGATTCTAGCTCTAGGTTAAAGTTTTATATATATATATATATATATATATATATATACTATGGTTCAGTTATTTCCTGTTAATGGAAACGATTTTACAGTAAAGATTAGTATATCTTATAGCTCCCATTCACACATATATACATGTATATTACACTCAGCAAAATACACATATGCTCAAAGAGGCCCACACACATACCTATCCACATTCCCACACATATGTACTTGGATATAAGTATGGATATAAGTATATTTATCCATATATATATATGTGTATATATATATATATATATATATATATATATATATATATATGATGACTGCCGCCTCGTCATCGAGAATGGCCATTGCACGATATACAACCGTTATTAATTAATTCTATCGTGCTATGCCTGTGCGTGAAGATTTTTTTAAGTGAGGAAAGACTGTGCACTGAGCCAATCCCACTCTCTGAGCGACAGTAGCTATAACCCGAAAAGAAGAAAAGATCAACATCATCGGTAACTACTGAGCCGCAGGTTTTATATCGGAGTTATCCCAGTTTCCTGAGTTGCCTTTTCCTAGAAGAATGCCCTGACAAAGGCTATGGGTCCTTCACTCCCAGTGGTTTAACCGCGCGGTACATGTGTATATACATATTTACACACTTTCGGATGGCCGTTGACTCTTATGAGTTCTTCCGCCCTTTGTCAGGTTTTGGTTTTTGTCCAGCAGGGTGTCCAAAATCCTCCTCCTCACCAAGTAAATTTGGTGGGGTTGCCGGTTTAGTCACCGACGACCCGACCATGCGACAGGTTGTACTGGGTTACATGTTATAAGACTTACATCCATCGAGATATAAGTACAAAAAAGAAACAGTTTATTATTCAGGCGAATAATTATATGATGAGATAAGAAAGTATTACAAGCCGAAACTATGACAACCACACCACTCTCACATATAGTGTTACGATGGCTGCTTCTGTTCCATGAATGGTTCTTTATATATTTTTACTCTATTAATTATGCAACGTGTGTTTTATTTTCATCGTTATCAATTCTTTAGATCTCAGAGATATTTTTATTTCAAAATATTTCAATTCAATTTTCACTCCACTTCGCCGCCATTGCCAGTTAATTATCTTTTTTTTTTCAACATATTATTACTTAATATAGCTGTTATTAATGTTCGTATTACGATTATATTATATTATAATCATATTATTACATTGTTATCATCATCGTTTTCATCTTCATTTTCATCTTCTTCCTCGTTATTCTCTTCAGTTTTATAATCAACAACATCTTATTTTGTTGTCCTTTCTCTTATTCCTATCTCAGTCTATCCTCAATCTTTGTATTTTTATTATTTATTTCCTTGATCCGAGTTCAAATCCCGCCGAGGTTTGCCTTTCATCCTTATGGGATCGATAAAATAAAGTGTCAGTCACGCCCTGAGGTCGATTTAATCGACTCCCCTCCCCCCAAAATTGGTGGCCTTGTGCCTATATAAGAAACCATAAGAAACAAGAAACCTTTATTTTTTTCCTTCTTGGTCTTAATATCTTTGTTGTTGTTGTTGCTTTTATAATTCTTCGTCTTCTTCACCCCCCCCCCCCCTAATTATATAATCCACCCAAGATCATGTTTTGTTCACGTTTTCATATGGCCTCCATTGTAGCACCTTCATTCTTGTTTCTTTTTGACGGGATAGTTTCTGCTTGTCAGAAGATCCATGTGGGACCAACATCTTTCTGAGGTGAGATCTCGGTACACCGTGGTTTATGAAGAGCTGGTAAATAAACTACAATACTTTACACTGTTTTTATTTACTTTAGTTGGCATTATGACAATATCATCTATCAGGATTAGTTTTTGACTTTTTAATGTTGATGGTCGATGAAATAACTACCATAATACTGTAATACTGCAGTAGACTTCATTTAATATTTTACATATCTTCTTTCACAACGTCTTGCCTTCTTCCAATAATTATTGCCGTTGCTATTTTCCTAATATATTTCCATATTTATCATGAAAACGGATTAATGTCTTGAGTGTTATTGACTGGTCAGTTTAACGCTCCATCACTTAAATAACAACACAATTCAACATTAGTTTTATCTCGGTTTAAAACCTAATATACAATATCTCTCCTGTGATACGTCAGATGTTATTCCTATAATGTCTTTTGTTGGATAAAACTCAATTGTGTTTTACAGCAAGATACATTCGGATTCTTTTACGAGCAACTCCCCTTATCTCTTGCTGGGTCATCGTCACCAGAATGAAACCAGACAAATTATTTGACCCGAATGCTTCTAGCGTACTTCATACTTTTGAAGGCTTCTAAGGGCCAAATGGTAGAGTTATCTATAGTACCGAAATTATATTACCGTATCTGGGCATAAAGTAATACTTTAAAATATCATTTATTCATAAAACTTCCATCTCATGTCCTGTGCAAAATATCAGCTGGATGTCGAATCATGGTCTCAGCAAATTGAATTGTGAATGTAGAATACGGATTACTGCCTCAGTATTTTACGACATTGATACGCAGTTTGTGAAATGTTTGCTGCCATATCCTATTTGGTATTTTCATCAAGTAAAACTGATTTAGATTCCGATGGAAATACCACCAAATTTGTTTTGTTTGATTTACGCTCGTGTATTGTTTCAATATAATCGCTGTAAGATCTATGATTACATAGTATACTACGTTCGTTGATATATTTCGAATACTTTCAAACCTTCGTAGATAATACAAATATCTTCCAGTCTGCAGATTTAGTAGCAACACAGAAGACCAACGCTAAGTCTATAAGATGTTTGTGTTTTAGTTTGAAAGTATTTAATATATCAGCTTTCAAGTATGCCAACAGCTACGTTTTCTTTTTTCTTCAGCTTCAAGTTTTGCATGTATACATTTATATTCATTACGTATTTAATATGACTCTCACTACGTTCTATTCATGTCTGTAGCTAAATTCTTCTTTCCTCTTCATCGCTGAACAGTAACGCAATAAATCTTCACTTTCATTATCCCTCAGGTTAAATACTTTACCTTTATCTATGTAAAGTGAAAACAAATTATTCAAAATTATTTGTTTGACGTGATGAAAAAAATATCTAAATTTATAAATATATTTTTTTCTGCTTACGATGCATTTCATATTGCCAGCGTATATGTTGGCACAATAATTATTGTATTCCAATGAACTTAGTATATTTTAAGAACTATTTATAATCACTTGGTGTAAATTTATAATAAGCTCTTTTATGTCTGCTATCATTCTAGTGCTTTCTACTAACTACGGAGTTTCTCTTTCAGATTTAAAGTGAATTGCCTACTATGCTAATATTTTCAGCCACCACACACACACACACACATACATACATACATATATATATATATATATATATATATATATATATATATATATATATATATATATATATATATATCAGCATTTTGGCTAAGATCAAAGTGTTAGATATGTATATATAATTTTTGATCCACCTGCACCATATGCATCTGTTCTATATTTTGCTGCTAGTTTCTCTCTCCATATTTTCCTGCCATTATCTTTCCATGCAGCATATAACTATATTGTATATTTGTCTATGTCAGAAACATTTTTAGCTGCTTTCCAGTTTGCTATTTAAGGAAGAGTTTCACATCAAACATGGTTGTTTTTTTCTACTTTTTTTCACGATTCTGCTAAACGTGAATAATCAAAAACGGTGTCAGTATGACTAGTCCAGACATACAATTATTCTAAAGGAAATAACAACAACAAGAACAACAACAACAAGAACAACAACAACAACAATAATAATAGCTACAATGCCAGCGTGCTGTTGGAAGAGAACACCTGCAAATGGAATAAATGATGCTCCGTTTTCTATTATGTTTTATACGTAAAGGCTTCTCCCCTATGATTGGGTATAAACGAATAATTACGTTTAGCATTGACTCAGTGACTGCATGATACAATCGAACATATTCAGAGAATCAATAGCCACAATGTTGTAGCTATTATATATAGTCTCATTGTGCACTTGTCTGTCTACACCATCTCTCTCTCTTTCGTACTGTGTCTGTGTCCCTTTCTTTTTCTCTCTCTCTCTCTGTCACACATACACATATGCACGTATGTTCATACATATACACTCTCTTTGTCTCAATGTATATATATATATGCAGGCGTGCATCTATGTGTATGTATTTATATATAGAGAGATAGAAGACTGGTGGTCTTTGCCAGTAATTCTTCTTACAAATCCTGTAAAGTAGATTGTAAAGACGGAGTGAAAATAACCCCAAACTTTTAGTAGTTCACATTTATTGTGTAATTCATTTCAGGCATTCCACATTTGAATACAATCTCTAAGTCTCCTATCTGGGAGCAATCATTGGACAAGGTAAATAGTGATATTAGCTTCATTATGATCTAATGATACCACACAATGAGACGACTCTGCTTCCTTTTCGCTTCTATGTGGTTTGGTAATTCTACGGTAATTCCTTTACTTTCTTTCATACAGCAGTTCGACTGATTTTATATACATTTCATAGTAAAGATTTAGCCTCATGTTGATACTTCGACATGAGTTCCCACTTCATATTTCGAATCTAAACTGCTTTAAATAGATATTTAGGCCTCTCCTCAGCAGAAATTGCTGGAAATCTCTGTTAGTAATAATGATATTAATAAGGACCATCTCTTTTCAACATATTGGTTATAGTGAAGAAATAAAATGATGGATATAACTCCTAGGTTATATTATTTGAAGATAATCACTATAGTAGCAAGCTGAGAAAAACATCACTCCTAAGGAGACTGACTCGGTTTACGCGGAGAAAATTAAAGAAGGTTAATAATTGTTTCTACTATTGGCACAAGGCCAGAAATTAACCAGTACATTACCGGTACTTTATTTTAGAAGGTTAATAATGTAATATAGGTAGAGCTCTGAATATCTTTAAACAGAGTAGAAGGTTAGACAAGATTCCAAACCTCATTCGCTTACCAAGTCGGGTGGAACTCGTCAAACAGGACGAAACAATGTTTTTCGTTGTTGATGCTATCTACCAGTCGTAACTCCTGGCACAAAGAGCAACATGAAGCAAAGTGTCTTGATAAGGATCATAACGTATTGGCCGTTCCAGGAATAGAACACGCAAACTCACGATTGCGAGTTCAATTGCCCAACCGCTAAACCACGCGACTTCTCAAAACTTATCTAATTGGTGGCGTTCAATCAATTTCTTCATGGAGAGATTCCGGATGGCAGAAAACCCATTAAATCTAATCCACAACCGATCCTACAAAAGACACGAAGTAATATCCTTCTTCGTGATAATATTTCCACATATCTACATAGTTGTGGAAATATCTACATATCTCACATATATTTGACGATGAGACGTAAAGTCATGAATAACAATAGGTTATTGCATTAGACACTAATATATACAAATCGGACCGAGCAAACAATGTCGGTCGAAACTCCAGGTAAAAAGAGCAACGTGAAATAAAGTGTCTTGCTCAAGGACATAACGCATCACTCGGTCCGGGAATCGAACTCACAACCTCAAGATTGTGTGTATATATATATATATGATATTAATAAATGGAAACTATATTTATAAAACCATATCTATTTCATTATACATATTTCAGGGATACCATATTAAATTATGGTATGCCTTCATTAGACAAAATACAATATATAACATAAATATATAAATATATAACAGTTATAAATAGATAAATATATAACAGTTTTACAAATAGCTTTGACGTACCCTTTTAAAATATAACCATTACTTTTGGAGGCTGTCTGGATAGTGATTTGTTTATATTGTTTTAATAAGTCATAGTGTTAAGCACAATTAGAAAAAGACGGAGATAAAGAAAAAGAAAAAAGACGGAGAGAGAGAAAAGAACAAAGACGGAGAGAGAGAAAGAGAGAAAACCTGGAGAAATATCGGAGATTGTAAAACTGTTATATATTGTATTTTGTCTGATGAAGGCATACCATAATTTAATATGGTATCCCTGAAATATGTATAATGAAATAGATATGGTTTTATAAATATAGTTTCCATTTATTAATATCGTATATCTACTCCCAAAACTTGTCGAGTGCTTTATATCAGTTATAAAAATATTTACTTGTTGTATCCCAACAACTTTAAATAGAAGTTTTGCATATATATATATATATTGTATATGTGTGTGTGTATATATATATATATATATATATATATTGTATATATATATATATTGTATGTGTGTGTGTATATATATGTGTGTATTTGTATGTATGTATGTGTGTGTGTATATATATATGTGTATTTGTATGTATGTATGTGTGTGTGTATATATATATGTGTATTTGTATGTATGTATGTGTGTGTATATATATATATATATGTGTATTTGTATGTATGTATGTGCGTATGTATATATATAGAGAGAGATTTAGACATATCTATAATTTTTCTCTGTGACGTGCTCCAATTTTCTCCTCAATGGTGACGAAGTTTTGTAATCTGTAAACTTATTAATGATAGTGAAACGGAATTTCCTGTAATCAAAACATCAAATAATAGTTTGTAAATGTATCTCGATAATGAATTGTAGTTGTAGAAGGAATTGTATTTTGACAGATGGTAGTAAATTTTGTCTATAATACAACGAATTCTAATTGAAATCGTTGAAATTGCGAAGATTATCGCTATATGAAATCAGATATTTACAGACTTATCAAGCTGTTTCCTTAATATTCTTCAAAATGTCTAATGTTTGCATATTATAGTATTCCAATAAGAACAAAGATTAGCATTTGTTTGTATACATGCTTATATATATATATATATATGTGTGTGTGTGTATGTATGTATGTATATATATATATATATATGTATGTATATATATATATGTATGTATATGTATGTATGTATGTGCTACTGGTAACATGTATCCCAGTACAACCTGTCTCATGGTCGGGTCGTTGGCGACTAA
>OZ024753.1:45553932-45558932 GCA_964016885.1 Eledone cirrhosa
TACGCCTTCACTGATATATTAAGGATATCCAATTAGGAGCGAGGCCACCTATTTGTTCGAGAGGAATTCAGCTAAAGGACCCCAGTAGTGGAGTGCTACTTTAATTCATAGACCCCCCTGAAAGATGAAAGGTAGGATTTGAACTCAGAATGTAAAGAAGAGGGTCAAATGTCACAACAGATTTCACCCAACGCTCCAACAATTCTCCAACACTGCTATATTAGTGAAAAGTCAACCCTAATGTAGAATCCCAAATTGCCTGTAGGAAGTCGTTTGTCACTATGTCTGACTGCCACCAACATTTAAATGTTTGGACCTGTTTTACATCTTTTTAATCTTTAATATCAAATATCCTTCCACCTACGCAACCATACAAGGGCTGGGAATACATTATAATATATTACATATATTATATTCCCATTAGCACATAAACCTATTATGATGTTCAATATGCAGCATGATTTAGTAATACACATTAACGGTGAACTTTATGAAATGAAATCGCAAAACAATGTAGCTATTAAAACCATCTGTTACACAGTAAATATCATATACTCTGAATTATTCTAAATTTTCTTACTTTTTATTGTATCTCAATTATCGCCTTTCTTCACTACATCTATCCTATTCATCTCTCTCTCTCTCTCTCTCTCTTTCTCTCACACACTCACCCTCTCTCACACACACTCACTCTCTCTCATACACACTCACTCTCTCTCACACATACTCACTCTCTCTCTCTCTCACACACTCTCTCTCTCTCTCACACACTCTCTCTCTCACACACAAACTCACTCTCTCACACTCACCTTCTCTCTCTCACACACACTCACCTTCTCTCTCTCACACATACTCACTCTCTCTCTCACACACACAAACTCACTCTCTCTCACTCACACACTCACCTTCTCTCTCTCACACTGACTCACCCTCTCTCACACACACTCACTCTCTCTCACACACACTCACTCTCTCTCACACACACTCACTCTCCCGCACACACACACACACACTCACTCTCTCTCACGCATACTCACTCTCTCACACACACATACACTCACTCTCTCTCCCACACACATACTCTCACACACACATACTCACACATACTCTCACACACACACACACACACACACACACACACACACACACACACACACACACCACACACACCACACACACACACACACACACACACACACACACACACACACACACACACACACACACACACACACACACACACACACACACACACACTCTCTCTCTCTCTCTCTCTCTCTCTCTCTCTCTGTTTTATAGTTTTATTCTTAATTATTCTCTGACATTGTATTTTTTCTTTGTACGTAGACGCGCCCTCTTTTCTAACGTGTAACTCATATCTACCTACCTACCTATCTATCTACCTACCTATCTACCTACCTATCTATCTACCTACCTACATATCTATCTACCTACCTATCTATCTACCTACATATCTATCTATCTACCTACCTATCTACCTACCTACATATCTACCTACATATCTATCTACCTACCTACATATCTATCTACCTACCTACATATCTATCTACCTACATACCTATCTATCTACCTACCTACCTATCTATCTACCTACCTACCTATCTATCTATCTATCTACCTACCTATCTATCTATCTATCTTTCTACCTCGAATTACCCTCTTTCCTCCCACTCTCATTTTTTCTCTAACATATAATCAGAATGTATCTTATTTCATCCCCGCCATTGTCCACGATATATTAATCAATATCACACCATTCATCCTTACTTTGTCTTTCACACTATCCATATTACTCCTCATATCTTTCTACCTCATCAATCTCATCCTTTGTCTATCTAAATCTATATACTTTACCCTTTCTCTTTATCGATATATTATATAATATATAAATACAAATTTTTAAAAACCTCACAAACATAAACCTCGGTTACCTAATATTTTCTGCTCCGTTGTCTCTTTTTGTTCATCATGTCCACATAATTCCCTCCCTTTCTCACTCATGTACAGCAGCAGCTCCTTAACATAATCTCAACAAATGTTTGTAGGGGGTCCAAAAATTGAAGCCATCAATTATTCTTGCTAAATCATTTTAATTACATTTAAATAGCGATAAATTATCATTCCATCTTGAGGCATGTGTTTCGATTGACCCTTTGTCAAGGATGGACTATCTTATTTCTTCAGCGATGCTTTTTTAACGCTATATAGTTTTTTCGTTAATTCCCATTTCATTTTGCTCTCAGCCTATCACACATTCCTTTTTCTATTTCATGCTGAATATTTTTTGGCTAAATTTATTTCCTTTTAAAATATATTTCTTTACTTTATAGCTTTACTGTCCTTCCTGCACACGAATTATTTGCTTTTATCGATATTTCTTTATATTTTACTATATTTTCTAAAATATACCCTCCTCTGTCCTACCACCATGTTTCTAAAAATCCGTTTAACTCAATATTTTATTCCCAATTTCATGTTATTTCATTACTATATTGTTGGTATTATTCCTGGTTTATCTTAATCGATTATTCCCTCTTATTTTCTTTTACGACTTTTTCTATGTATTTCCTTCAAATATTTTTCAAAAACAGTTTTTTATTTGAACACCGTTTTTTTTCTATATTTTGTATTGGTTTTAAGTTTCCTATTCAAAACATTTATGATTATTTCAGGGTAGTATTCAGTATTCTATATAGACATTTATTCATCCCTCCATCTATATATCACCGAGATATCTCTCTCTCTTTCTCTCTCTCAATATATGTATATATATATATATATATACATACAGGGTGTTCCAAAACAATGTATATACACTTTTATTAGAATGCAGTTGAAGTGTGTATAAATTTTTTGGAACACCCTGCTATAGATATATATAGAGACTGACCAAAAGTGCAATTGTGGGGTGAGTGAGAGATGGAAGCTAAGAGAGAATGTTTATGTTTATGTGTGTGTGTGTGAGAGACAATATAAGAGAGAATGAGTGTGTGCATGTGTGTTTCAATTCCAAAGTTAATGATTGAATGATACAAATGTTTCACACAACTTTATGAAAATAGTGACCAATTAAAACATGTCTTATATTTCCCCTTAATATAGGAGAATGTTCGACATGTGTAGGTATTGAATAGATGTATGTATACTGTCTGGATATATATGTATATATTTACCCTATGTTCGTTCAGTCCCCAACCCCCAACATTCTGTGCTCTCTAATGCTGCTTCGTTTGGGTAGGTTAATTATGTTTATACACATACAAGCCCAGAGACGAAGTAATTCAATTCACTTTACTACATTTATTTCTCTAAATATCCAGACTGCATCAATATAGAATACTGTACAGAACCAAATAGTTCTACGCAGAAATAATATACATAATATTACACAATTTTACACATTAAAATTATTTCGATGACTTCATTATTTCCAGTACTCTAAAGTTATTAAAGTCTCCTTTGCTAGCATCAAACATTATTTATAGAAAACCATTTGAGATCTTATGTTGATTATCAATTTGATGAAATATTTGCAATTGGAGAATCAACTGCCAATTCCGACTGGGAAATGAAGAGTTCACAACATCAATTTATTTTGTTTACATCTTTTATATTTATATGTATATTTTTTGTCGATAATAACAATGTTTATGAGAGTTTGGAAATAATATCAAGTTGTCTAAATGCTTCTGTCATTTGATCTTTCTTTTTATGCTTTTAAACATTACTATTTACAAAAACCTGTTGCTATAGCTTCCTTTCTCTATCGTCTTAATAGCTTCACATCAAATTTCCTGAATATATTTAGGAATACAAATTCATTTTATATCTTTTTAAAAAACAACTTCGTTTCTTAAAACGTTTTTACAATTCTTTATTCTTTTATTACTTTATTAGGTACAATCATTAAATAGTGAAATTGCTCAGGCACCGAATTCGAGGGAATTTAGTCAAAGCTATGGAACCCTCTACTTATGTTCACTCGATTTATTAAATCAATTAAATATATTTAGTTATTATAAAACCTTGATTTGATGTTTGTCTCTGTGACAATTCTACCTTTCTCACCTTCCATACTACACTTCTGATTATCCATATTCGCTCCTCTTCTTTCGAGCTCTCTTCTGATTGGTTACCTATTTATTTCCTGCGTATTTATTTCCTGCGTATCTATTCAAGTAGTAACATCGACAGTCGATCGACTTTCGTCAAATCGGACCAAGGAAACAATGTTTCTATTGGTCTTTCCAATTGCTATTCCTATCTATCGATCGCAACTACAGGTCCCAACTAAGTGGTAAGACATATATATATATATATATCATTTCCTAAACTCCAGTTTCATCCCTACAGCGTACACTCCAGTATATGTCGTCTTTATGTCGTCTGGTTGAACAATATGCTTTGAATAATTATCAAAGCAGCTCTAACTTTGTTGTGTTTCAGTCCAAATCTGATTCTATATTTCTTACTTTCTTTCCTGTCATCTGCCATCTTGTTGTGTAAAATCTAACAATGATACACCAATATTCTCTACAAGTAGTATCGTCTCGTTATTTGTATCAGTAGAGGGTTGGACGCCATGCTTTCTAGCATAGTTACGTCCCTTTACAGTCTGAGTTCAAATCCCGCCGAGGTTAACTTTGCCTTTCATCCTTACGGGGTCGATAAAATAAAGTACCAGTAATGTACTGGTTAATTGCTGGCCTTGTGCCTAAAGTAGAAACAGTTATTTGTATTACCTCGTATAATTCAGACTAAACAATCGAGAGATTATTTGTAACTCGATTCAGTGTAAATATCACAAAGATGTTTCTTTCTTTTTATTAGAATTTGAATTTCTCACCGTTATAAGCATTTAGGAAATTCCACTCACAATTTACAGACAATACAATTAAATACACTTATATATATTCGCTTAATATGACCCTCATCGGAATCAAATACTTCATCATCATCACTAGCGCCATCTACTTTTT
>OZ024753.1:45563932-45573932 GCA_964016885.1 Eledone cirrhosa
GTGTAGAACCCATTGAAGCAAGTCCACCATTTCTATTCTACTTTGCTGTCAACACTCTACTTAATCTTGCGACAATCTCACTCCCAACGAAAACCTTTCAAAATCTATTGATTGGGTACATTATCTTTAAAAATATTCCATCTGTGTAATTTCCTTATTATCTATACTTATGAGTGGTATGTCCCCAAATCTCATTTCTCTTTGGAGTAATTAACAAAGTGTAATTTATGTGTCGTAATCTTTATACAGTACTTTAATTCACTGCAGACTTTGATCCTTGATTCAATGCTGCAATGTATACCAATCAACTCCATATTTGGTCCTGGGGGAAATATTGCTTTTACAGGAGAAGTTGGTACATACGAATTATATTTATAAAACGAAACATTTGAAATAGAAGAATGTGCGTCACATTTGTATGATAGAATTAATCTCTCATTTCGTTTAACAATATCACCTGAGCCTCGGTTGACTTTCCCCAATCACTTTCTGTTGCAAACAATTGAACCAGGTGTATATACCTTCCTTTCCTCACCCCTATATCCACGGATACACTGAAAAGGGACTATGAATATTGCTTTTCCCTTACAGTATTGTATCAAATGCAAATTATATAAACAGCTTGAACGCCTATATATATATATATGTAATAAAATTTATGAAACGATGTCATCCGACAAACTGATGTATCTACGATCGTTTTCTCATTCACTTAATGCTTTAGTTAAGCCAGTATCATTAAAATACCAAACTAAAGGAAAGCAGAGTGTACACTAATGCTTTAAATAGTGAGAGGAAAGATTCCCTGTAGGTAAAGAATCTAATTCTATATCCCCATATATATATATATATATATATATATATATATATATATATATATATATATATATATATATATATATATGGTCAGTCATCCTCTCTGTCTCTGATTTTCGTACCCATGGAATTTTATATATTCCTTTGTTATATTTCGAATACCTGATGATATCACCGGATTCGTACGGAACCCGGTCATTGAAATGATCATAGCATAATAAACTTTTCAAGGATTTACACCAGTCCAGCCTCATAATAATTAACTCCGTATTAGCACCACTAACTACACAAACGAAGACGGGTGAACTGCACTACGTTGAGTACTTTCCATAATATTGCATCAAGATTGACCATACGGAATGACCAATTCTATCCGGTGGTGAACCAACAAACCAATATATATATATATATAAAAATAACAGATTAAAGTTTAAGCAAAGAATCGCTGCTTTCACCCTTAACGGGATCTTCTGAATATATATATATACCAGGTGGACCATAACGCACCGCCAAGGGAACAGACAAAGCGGGTGTTCTTGAATCCTTCGCCCAATACCCGCTGATGAAGCCGAATAAGCCGGTTGTGCATTGTTGCATAATATATGCAGACAGATGGTGCAGTGCACCTTACTGCTGCATTAGTGCGGCAGAAACTCGAGTCTGGGAACCTTATAGGCACCCGTTTTACGTGTGTTGTGTTGAGGAAAATAACTATGTATATATTCTGGTAATGTATCTTACATCGCCCATTGAGTGCGCTGAGATACAACCGGTACTGGCATTGATAAATATGCTGGGTCCGTCAACCCTTATTATTATATATATATATATATATATATATACTGAAGTTATTCACATTGTGATGCTAAGTACTGAGAAACATCCTTGTTTACCTTCCACTACCGCTGCATGAAACCACGGTATATTTTATTAGCAACATGAATAAAAGATCACCAGATCATTTACATTCCATAAATATATTTTCCCTAAATCATTTTTTAACTGACACAGCAGTACCACCAGCTTTTTTTCGTAAATTTCTATAATCATCTCCGAACGACCTTCTCATTAACTTTGTGTTATCTCTAATGAAAGTTCAGTCAGTAAATTGCAAGTTAGCGACATATAGATTTAGATAGGAAAGCGAAAGAAATAAAATAAACACCGAAAACAAAAAAAAAGACTAAATCTAGTAACTTACTGTTAACCTTTCGCCTATAAAATGCCTTAGGTAGAAGAGCTATAAAGAATCACACACGTACACCCACACATATATGTAATGAATGTATGAATATGTGTATATATATATATATATATATATATATATAAATATATATATATATAAATATATATATAAATATATATATATATAAATATATATATATATAAATATATATATATATATATATATATATATAAATATATATATATATATATAAATATATATATATATATATAAATATATAAATATATATATATATATATATATAAATATATATATAAAAATATATATATATATAAATATATATATAAAAATATATATATATATATATATATATAAAAATATATATATATATATATATATATAAAAATATATATATATATATATATATATAAAAATATATATATATATATATATAAAAATATATATATATATATATATATAAAAATATATATATATATATATATATATATAAAAATATATATATATATATATATATATATATATAAAAATATATATATATATATATATATATATAAAAATATATATATATATATATATATATAAAAATATATATATATATATATATATATATATATAAAAATATATATATATATATATAAATATATATATATATATATATATGTGATCCTGTGTGTACTGGGAGAAGGAAAGAGCGAGAGGGGGAGTGTGGTAACCAATTATGAATATATATCTCTGTCTCATAATATCTACATATCTAAATTGCTGATATACTGGACGATAAGAAATCAATGAATAAGTTAGAAGTTCAATATCTCACGGATGTTTGAAAATAATAATAATGTGTGATGTAGTGTTTTGTGGAATTAAGGTGTGGGCAGAATAGTTTATTAATACATGTTAGATGTGGTTGTTGAATCTCTCCCCCTCTCTATATATACTACAAGGAACTCTCTTCCAATCCCCCTCTCTATATCAATTACCACCAATATCTCCCCCCTCACTATATCTACTACAAGGAACTCTCTTCCAATCCCCCTCTCTATATCAATTACCACCAATATCTCCCCCCTCACTATATCTACTACAAGGAACTCTCTTCCAATCCTCCTCTCTATATCAATTACCACAAATCTCTCCCTCCTCTCTATATCTACTACAAGGAACTCTCTTCCAATATCCATCTCTATATCAATAAACCCCCAAATCTCCCCTCCTCTATATCTACTGTACGGAACTTTCTTCAATTATTTTTCTATATATAAATTACCACCAAACTCTCACCTTCTCTGTATCTATATCTATCTCTCCCATTTCTCTCTACATAACATGTACATAAATTGTAGCGCATATGCAAATAGACGTATGCTTTGGTAGTTTGGGGAGAAAAATATAATTATTGGGGGTGGGGGCCTGTCTCCCATCCCCAAGTTCATTAAGAAATATGTAGAGAAGGAGAATAAGTGAGGCAAAGAACTAATAAGAGATAAAGGGAGACAGAGAGAGGGTCAGTGAGAGAGAGAGAGGGAGAGCGAGAGTATGAAAGAAAGAATTGGAAGGGAGATTTACTGTGTATAGAAGATATTTTCTAACAGTGTTCCCAGGTAGAAAGTGTTTAAGAATAACACAATAGAAACTAATATATAAACATGGAAAACAAGAGATAACGAGAGACAGTGTGTTGGTGTCTGTGTTCATTTGAATAAGCATGTGTTTATATATATGTGTGTGTGTGTTTATCTGTGTATGTGGTTGTCTGCCTATGACTGTGTGTTTGTCTGCCTGTGTGATTGTCTATGTGTGTCTGTGTGTATTTGTCTGCCTATAAGTGTGTGTCTGCGTGTGTTTGTTTATTTGTGTGTGTGTGTGTTTGCCTGTATGTGTGTGTTTATCTCTAAGTGTGTCTGTGTATTTGTGTGTGTGTGAATGGAGGGGAAATATCAGAATGTTTGCTTTTGTATTCTTTTGACTCTTTTTGTGAGAATTTCGAATAAAACAATTTCTTTAGGGAAATATCCAGCAAATCATCACGTTTATTGATGCTCTAAGCGGCAACATTCTGGCTCTGAATACTAAAAGTATATGATTAACTACATATTTATTTTTCTGCGATTGTTGACGGGTGGAATTGACGTAGAGGAAAAGAAAACACGTGGGCAATTCCACTGGGTTTAAACATACAACAACAAAAAAACATAACAACAACAGTAGTAGTAGCAGTAGTAGTAGTAAAATAATTATAAAATTAATAATAATAATAATAATTGTTTCTAATTTTGGCATAAGGCCAGCAATTATCCCAGTTGATTACTGGTACTTTATTTTATCGACCCCGTAAGGATGAAAGGGGAAGTTAACCTCGACGGGATTTGAACTCAGATCGTAGAGGAACGTAACTCTATGCTACAAAGCATATTCATACCAATGTTCTTTCAAATAAAGCTTTTCTTTCATGACTTCTGAGTCTTTTACGCTATCCATGCAAAAGAACGGAGCAGCCCTGTGTGTATATATATATATATGTATGTGTGTGTGTGTGTGTATATAAATATGTGTGTGTGTGTGTGTATAAATATATATGTGTGTGTGTGTTTGTATTCGTATAAATATGTGTGTGTATCTCCCCATTGCTATATACTATCATTCCAAATTTATTTAATTCAACCACGTTTTCTACCATTATTTGTATATGCTGTTTATCCCTCAACCGTTCATGTATTTTGTTTTTTTCACACCATATATATATATATATATATATATATATATATATATATATATATATATATATATATATATATTTTCTTGTTTCTATTTCTATTATATCAAATTGTTTTGTGAAATAGTTTTTCATATTCTAATTTTAATATTTCCAAAAAACTATTGCCATTGTTTCGAGTTGTCTTTGTTACTGCTATTGTTGGCGCAGCTGTTCTTCTGCTGAGAATTTGGTGTTGCTATTATTGCTCGCCATCTTCTGTTGCGTCTCTCAGTTCTCACAGAATCGAAGACATTTTTAGCAAGTTTGATTTATTTATTCATTCTTTTTCTGCTAGGTTTTGGTTTTTTATTTTCACATCCCCCGGCGGATAAAAACAGAATTTCCACACATTTCCCTGGCTGTTTAGAAAGAAACACATTAAAATTCACCGTTCCGGTTGCCATCGCCATTGCCATCTATCAGTAACACCATCTTGGTCATCATCATCATCTCCATCATCATCATCATCATACTTCTTATCATCGTCATCATCATCACTGCCGTAGTCATCACCACTATCAACACAATCTTGGAACCATCATCATTATTCTCTTCCTAATCATCATCAATATAATCATCATCACAATCATCGTCACCATTTCCTTGGAAATCATTACAATTACCGTTATCATCATCATTGATATCATCACCGTTTCCATCGACAAATAATTCCCTAATATTATTGGGGCTTCTGTTGGAATATGCAGCAAGAACATATCAAGACAATATTACTCTTGGGAAGCCAGAACTGTCGGAATATTCCATTCTTTTCTTTTCTTTCACTATAAATATTTGTCTTCATTCATTTGCCATATTGAAAATCCCTTTATTCATCGATGTCCTGACAGTACAGCGATGATGCTTACCGTTATGTAAGGGAAACGAAATCTCTTAGTCTTGATTGCTTGTTTTTGTTGTTGTCGTTTTACTTCTTATATCTATCTCATAAATACCATAATTCTTCATTTCCCTTGTCACAAACTAGATTTAATGTAGTGAATTCTGTCTACGTTTCACCCCCTATAATAACAAACAAACCAATTGTCGTATTCAGGAGGGATTATAAAGAAACCGCAAAAATAGACAAACGTATATGATTACTTTCTTTTTCCCTCAATGCAATTGAATTCCCTTATTGAGGTATTCATAACTTTCCTGCTTCGTTTTGATTGGTTGCTCCATTCACTTTTCACTTTCATTAGAAAGAGCACCATCTCCTCTTCCTTCATCCCCTCCTCTCCCTTCCATACTCCTTTTCTTCCTCCTTCTGATCATAATCATCATCATAATTTACCGTTCGGTTTCTTATCACTTCGTTATAAAAATGACAATTAAAATTCAACTCTTGTATCGTGTATAATCTATTTTGTTAAAATAATATCACATTTGAAGTTTATGGAATTTGATCGGCGAATGCCAGAAATAACACCTCAACAAAACTCAACTAATTCTCTCTAACGAATTCTGCCAGCCGTTGGCTACTAAATAAACTATAATGAAGTGTTTACATTAATAAAAACCTACATAGCATGTAATGACACAAATGCTTTCCTACAATCTGAAAGAAAGACTTTCAAAATCTTAAAACAAATTGTACGTTAGCCTTTACAATAAGTATTGTATATATAGTGATAATACTCTTTACAAAAAACACCATTCATATGACAAACATTGTATATAATCAATTTCCAATGCAAATGTTTAAAAATTAGCATAAGATACACAGCAGAATTGCAAGGAAGGAAGCACGAGATAAACACCTCCATGCTTTAGATAAAACACACAAAGTGAAATCTTAATATTTCCATAGTCACCGTTAAAATAATAGAGCCTACACGTGAGAAATATTGCGGCGAAGTACTTGGTGGTAATTCTGGAAAAGTTCACACGAGAAAAAATACATAATAATAATAATAATATTATTATTCTTTATGATCTGAGTTCAAATCCCGCCGAGGTTAACTTTGCCTTTCATCCTTACGGGGTCGATAAATAAAGTACCAGTAATGTACTGGGTAATTGCTGGCCTTGTGCCTAAAATAGAAACAATTATTATTACTATCGTCATTGTTGTTGTTGTACTTGTTGATGTTGCTGTTATTGTTGTAACTATTATTGTCGTGTTTATATGCTGCTTGTTTTGTTAATGTTTATAATAATAATAATAATAATAATAATATTATTATTATTATAAACATTAACAAAACAAGCAACATATAAACACGACAATAATAGTTACAACAATAACACCAACAACAACAAGTACAACAACAACAATGACGATAGTAATAATAATAAATAAATAAATAAAAGAAGATGAAGAATATGGATGAACAAGCTCATTGGTAATTATTTTACAAGGAAGCTTCACAGATGCAAGAATATTGAACAGTACTAGATAAGCAAATATCGTGACTTGTGTATATATATATATATATATATATATATATATATATATATATATATATATATATATACGTGTTTGAATATGTGTCTTTGTGGATGTGCGTCTTTATGTATATGTGTGTATATATACATCACAATTTAGTCGTTGTGCACTTTTACTGAATAGAAGCCCCGTTTAGATGAATTGAATTTATATGGTATACGTTACATTGGAGTGTCTGGAGTGTCTATATATATATATAGATATAGATATAATATATATATATATATATATATATATATATATATATATATTTATATATATATATATATATATATATATATATATATAGTGAGTGTGTGTGTGTGTGTAAAAATTATATGTATGAAAACATGCAAATGATAGAATAGATTTCTTAAACCGTTCGATACTTTACAATTGTTTCGATGCATCATTCAAATAATACCAATGGAAAAGCACAATATAATAAAATGAAACATAGAAACAAAATATATGTATTGAATATGGCTAAATATCAAGGATGTTTGTACATCTTCAGAAGCAACAATATAATTCCACCCCACCACGCTCTCTCTCTCTCTCTCTCTCTCTCTCTCTCTCTCTCTCTCTCTCTCTCTCTCTCTCTCTCTCTATATATATATATATATTGTTATACTTGGGGAGGGTCATATTGTTGTAATAATATTGCCAGAAATAATAACAGAACACACTCACTGTTTGGCTGGTTTTCGCTTTTGTATCTTTTATATCCCCATAGTTAATTTATTTGGCAATCAACGTTTATCATTGATTGACCATCGGTTAAAAATACAGATATAAATATATATATATATATATTGTCTATCAAAGTTCTTTCATTGCACATCTGCAACATCATCAGTGGTCGTATTATTATTATGTTCCCTCCTATTGTATTGTAATGTCTGCGCAAAACAAATATATATACATATATATGTATACATTTTCCCCAATTCCATGCCGCCTGTCGTCTCAATCTATCTTATTGCTCATTCTTTCTTCTGATAAAGGACTAGCGTCCGAAACGTTAAGACCTTCTTTCTGCTATATCAAGCGTTAACCTAATATATCCCTTGAATATACTGTACCGATTGTGTTGTTATTTCTGTTTACCTTTTACATTCATATATATATATATATATATATATATATATATTTCACCGTATTTTTTATTTTTGACTAAAGACATTTTTGCCTGATAATGGGGTTTAGAACCCTCAGATAAATGAAAAAAAGATGAGTATTGACGTACATGGGAGTCGAACCCACATCTTTGGTTATCCAGACCACTGTGCTACCATTACACCAACACATCACTCAATGTGATATGTTGGTGATGTGTTGGTGTAATGGTAGCACAGTGGTCTGGATAACCAAAGGTGTGGGTTCGACTCCTATGTACATCAATACTCATCTTTTTCCATTTATCTGAGGGTTCTAAACCCCATTATCAGGCTAAAATTTCTTTAGTCAAAAATACGGTGAAAGCTATTCTATTTTCTAATTTCAAACCTGCTCACTGTTTCAAAACATACTTACTTCTCATATATATATATATGTTTATATATCGCCGTATTTCCTTTCTACTTGTGGGATATATAAATTTATATATATATATATACGATGAGAGGAGCTGCCCAAGGTGCCTAGCAGTGCGAGTCAACCAGAAATTACGTGGTTGCGCACACAATGTTAGCCTCACTGCGACATGACTGTAACAAGATTCGATAAATAAACCAAATAATATACTAAGAAGAGGAATATTAATTATAACTGATAATATTATATTATATTTAAACACTGGAATTAGAGAATCTGATTAGAGGGACAATTACTATTAGTTTGAAGTATATGAATATTAACATTATATAGCATAGAGACTGGAATGTTAGACGATTGTAGCAAAGTTAAGGTATAATTATATTAAAAACTACACTCTGAGCTAGAAATGTGAACATATGTATTAATACATGAACCATTCCAGTCAGAAAGTACAGTTTTGATATGATAGATTGAAAATTAATGCCAGAAATAAGATTATAGCTATATATATACACTAGTCGTCCTAGTCATAAGGTTCAGCTTTAATATAATAGATCGAAGGTTAATGAATTGAAAAGAAAATTTTGATAACACCACTACAATAAATACTCATTGATATATAGTAACAGATATAGATAGGATATATCATTTGTGGGAGGAGTACTGATACAATGAGAAAACTATTACAGCTTAAACGACATTGGATCAAGGAAAATACTTAGATGTTGGAAACGATAGATTGATTAAATTAATTGTCTAGCATGAAAGAAAAGCATTTTTATCGATATACAAAAACATCAACAATATAATGTTAAAAAATGCTATGTACACAGAAAAAGAAAAAAAAAATATTTAGATGAACACAAAATAATAAAACGTAAACAGCAAATTATGTATAAGGAGAGAGAAAAATATATTGAAACAGAATGAGGATGAATTGAGGAGAAAAAAAAAGCTATCTACAGATAGTATTTTGCGAAACTGGGCAGGCACACACATAGACACATATGCATGCACACATATACATAGATACATATGAACGCATGCATACATATATACAGACACAAATACACAGAGAGGCAGAGAGAAAGGAATGTTTGAAGAGTGAACTGGCTTAAGATCTTTAAGGAACTGAAAGAAATGCAATATCTGATTTTATATATGTACGAGATCAAATACGTTGTCATAAATATATATATGTATGTTTTACAAAATATAAAACATAAATATGTATAATGCAATCAGCCTGAAGCAG
>OZ024753.1:45578932-45581432 GCA_964016885.1 Eledone cirrhosa
TAGTAAGGCGCATGGCTTAGTGGTTAGAGCATTGGGCTTGCAATCGAAAGGTTGTGAGTTCAATTCTCAGACCAGGTGATGTGTTGTTTCCTTGAGCAAGACACTTTATTTCACATTGCTCCAGTTTAATCAGCTGTAGAAATGAGATGATAGGACTGGGGTCCCTATCATTAAATCACCCAAGATTCCTCCAACGAGATATACCTTGGAGGAGGCCAGTTAAACCTGCATAGGTGTGAGCTGTCACATACACACACACACACACACACACACACATAGGTGTGAGCTGTCACACAGACATAGTAAGCCCAAGAACTTTTATTGTATATGACAATATAGAAGGTTTAGGAGAGATTTAACTGCTATGTCAAGCACGTCCAGGGACTTTCTACAAGTGTCACTCGCTGCTGCTAATACTGCAGCTACTACTACTACTGCTGCTAGTACCACTACTACTACTACTACTACTACTACTACATCCTGTCGTTTATAGATGTCACTGCAGTCGCTGTATTTTCCTCCCTGCTGTAACCATATAACTTTGTCATCACAAACACTTTATTTGTCTTTCATTCCATACTTAATTCCTACTGCATCTATCTACCTATCTATCTACTACCTATCTATCTACTACCTATCTATCTACTATCTATCAATCTACTATCTATCTACTACCTATCTATCTACTACCTATCTATCTACTATCTATCTATTTACTATCTATCTACTACCTATCTATCTACTACCTATCTATCTACCTATCTATCTACTACCTATCTATCTACTACCTATCTATCTACTACCTATCTATCTACTATCTATCAATCTACTATCTATCTACTACCTATCTATCTACTACCTATCTATCTACTACCTATCTATCTACTACCTATCTATCTACTACCTATCTATCTACTACCTATCTATCTACTACCTATCTATCTACTACCTATCTATCTACTACCTATCTATCTACTACCTATCTATCTACTACCTATCTATCTACTATCTATCTACTACCTATCTATCTACTACCTATCTATCTACTATCTATCTACTACCTATCTATCTACTACCTATCTATCTACTACCTATCTATCTACTACCTATCTATCTACTACCTATCTATCTACTATCTATCTACTACCTATCTATCTACTATCTATCTACTATCTATCTACTACCTATCTATCTACTATCTATCTATCTACTACCTATCTATCTACTACCTATCTATCTACTACCTATCTATCTATCTACTATCTACTACCTATCTATCTACTATCTATCTACTACCTATCTATCTACTATCTATCTACTACCTATCTATCTACTATCTATCTATCTACTACCTATCTATCTACTATCTATCAATCTACTATCTATCTATCTACTACCTATCTATCTACTATCTATCTACTACCTATCTATCTACTATCTATCTACTACCTATCTATCTACTATCTATCTATCTACTACCTATCTATCTACTACCTATCTATCTACTACCTATCTATCTATCTACTATCTACTACCTATCTATCTACTATCTATCTACTACCTATCTATCTACTATCTATCAATCTACTATCTATCTATCTACTACCTATCTATCTACTATCTATCAATCTACTATCTATCTATCTACTACCTATCTATCTACTACCTATCTATCTACTACCTATCTATCTATCTACTATCTACTACCTATCTATCTACTATCTATCTACTACCTATCTATCTACTATCTATCAATCTACTATCTATCTATCTACTACCTATCTATCTACTATCTATCAATCTACTATCTATCAATCTACTATCTATTTATCTACTATCTATCTACTACCTATCTATCTATTTACTATCTATCTACTACCTATCTATCTACTACCTATCTATTTACTATCTATCTATTTACTATCTATCTATCTACTATCTATCTACTACCTATCTATCTACTATCTATCAATCTACTATCTATCTATCTACTACCTATCTATCTACTATCTATCAATCTACTATCTATCAATCTACTATCTATCTACTACCTATCTATCTACTACCTATCTATTTACTATCTATCTACTACCTATCTATCTACTACCTATCTATCTACTATCTATCTACTACCTATCTATCTACTACCTATCTATCTACTACCTATCTATCTACTATCTATCTATTTACTATCTATCTACTACCTATCTATCTACTACCTATCTATCTACTACCTATCTATCTACTACCTATCTATCTACTACCTATCTATCTACTACCTATCTATCTACTATCTATCAATCTACTATCTATCTACTACCTATCTATCTACTACCTATCTATCTACTATCTATCTATTTACTATCTATCTACTACCTATCTATCTACTATCTATCTACTATCTATCTACTACCTATCTATCTACTATCTATCTACTACCTATCTATTTACTATCTATCTACTACCTATCTATCTACTATCTATCTACTATCTATCTATC
>OZ024753.1:45588932-45603932 GCA_964016885.1 Eledone cirrhosa
CACACACATACATACATATATATATATATATACATACCCCCATATATATATTATATATACATACCCCCCATATATATATATACATACCCCCATATATATATATATATATATATATATATATAAATATATATATATATGCCCCCCCCCCCTCTATATACATTAAAGGTGTGTGTCTGCTTTCGAAGACTTTGTAATAAACTTGCTGGTGAGGCAGAACATGAAGGGCCAAATAATTATTGTAGAATTAAGAAGGTTTTTATTATTAAGGTTCTCTGTTTTTTGTTTCTAGTAATCTCAGTATACAAACCTTTATGTTCCTTGTGTTAAATCATGTGATAATGTTGAGGAATTCGGAAATAATCCTTTACTAGGTTAGTCGTAAGCAACTTTTGTGATGTTACTTGCCAGATCTTGCACGACTTTTAATGGGTTTCCGAAACATTAATGGAGCGTTTACAATGTAACTCCAAGATTTCTTAAAATGTATTTCGAAGAAGACTTCATAATTATTAGAAAACTCTAAAAAAAAAATCAAAAAACATCTACGTTGTCTTCATTATTACCGCACTTTACGTTTTTTTCTGTATCCCTCTCTTCTACTATTTCATCCTTTCTTCCTTTCAAGTTCTTTATAATTCTTCATTCTGTAAATACGCTTTCTTTCATTTCTCTCCATCATAGTTAAGTGATCTTAAAATCTATTCAAAAGAAGACTGAGATAAAAAAAAAATGTATTCCCCCTCCGCTATGAATTCCCTCTCCTCATAGCTACAGAATGAACCTAAATTTTTCTATAAATTTTGTATAGAATTTACCATGATATTTTACCTGAGACATATTTGATTTTTATGGTATTTTGTATATTTTGTATGTTATCTTCTCTCAATATATCTTACTCTTACTCTTTTTTGTTTTGTTTTTATTCTATTTTCTTTTATAACAAACATTCTCTCGTTCTCATCCCCTATACCTGCTACAACATGCTATCATTAAGCAATATATACATTTAATCCAGTTGTGCTATTTTCTGGTTTTCTCTTAATCGCAAATATGATTTGGAAATAATGATAGTGTTAATATAACCCAGAAGGTCTGACGAAACTATATCTAAAATTGTCTTGAACATTAAACTGGAGAATAGAAATTATGACAATAATTTGAAACTATTTCGCCTCGCCAACACGTATCACCATTCCTTGCCAAAACTGACGTTTAAGAAACTAGAAATACAACTTTCCTATGAATCTTTGTTGCATCATTTTATCTAATCTCAACTCACTTATGTATATATATATATATATATATATATATATATATATATATATATATGTGTGTGTGTGTATATGTATATTTATATGAATTAAGGCATTCTAACCTACACTGTAAATATCCAATGCAACCGTTAGGTACCCTGCCACTTTCCATCCAATGAATGTCACCCTCTCTTAATTTCCAATGGACCTGTACAACATTATTACACACCCAGCATCGTTCTCACAAACCGTCTATGTTAACATTTTAGCACCTTAACGTTATCTCTCAACCTCCTCATTATATATATATATATCTATATATATATATATATATATGAATAAAGTTAGCCCTTCATCAGTGATCTTCCAACTATCATTGGTATTTCATCGCTTTATATACCTCCGGTTGGTGCGAGCAACGGCTAAAAAAAGTCGTTGGGACACGTAAATAAAGGGGACACGAGTGTGTAAACAAATAAAGATGGTGAAGCAACGAAAAGTGAGGAAGAAGGAGTCAAGTCCCAACTTTCCATGAATATAAGTTCGGTGAAATTGTGAACGAGAGAGAATAAAAACCATCAAACCTGGTTGGAATGTGAGCAAGGAAGGAATTCCGTACAGGTCTAACGGGAGGAAGAAGGGATCTAGTTTGTGAATATATATACGTGTGTGTCTGTATGTGTATATATTCAAACATATATTTCTCTAGAATGGTTGACTGAATAAAAACGTGCTTCTTCTCAAAAAGGTTTTTCGTCCCTTCTTCTTCTCCCTATCAATCTTTCTATTTCATCTTTTATTTTTCATTTTGATGAAGGACTTGTGACCTAAACGTAAAAACATTTTTCCTATTACATCAATTGTTAAACTAATATATATCTTAACTGTACCGTTTCAACACTACTCAACAAGTGGTTTGTGCTGAGCAGATGCTTATCTTTATCTTAACAAACATGAATTGGCCTCTCCGCATCACATATGACTTGTATCGAAGGTTCTCATGTACAATTCTTCCAATAATGTGCCTTGAAACCTTGAATTCCTTCTCAATGCTGCTAATTGACTTTCTGGAGTTCTTATCGATAATTTTCTGCACTTACCGTGAAAATTTGGTTCTTCTGATCAAATTAGGACTCTTAGCAGGTGTTTTGCGTTTTCTACTGCTTTAGAATACCCGTCAGCGGTTTCAAGTTCTTTGCTAACTTTCCCAACAAACTACTGTACAACTTTGTGAAAGAGAAATCTCTATATTCGGTTTTTAAGGCACCGATTAAACGTGTCTTTTCATTTGTTGAGTTAGCTTATGTCTTTCGTTATTTATCTGAAACGAAAGTAGTTAGAAAGAAGGTAAAGCTATTAAAAGACCTCTCCTCGGAGTCCTGAGCAATAGTGTATAGACATGTGTGTAGGTCAGTACGTGTGTGTATGTGTGTGTGTTTGTGTGTCCTTGTGTTTGTGTATATATATATGTGTGTGTGGTTGTGCACACCACGTCTAAAAGAGGTAGCAGGGAAATCTAAAATATAATATTGTTTTAATCGACATAGAGAGTGAAGTGATGGGGAAAAAAAGAACCATGAAATCGAAAGAACAAAACTAAAGACAATAAGAAGCAGGAAGACAATGGGTGAACACAAGTTAATACTGAGCTTTACGGGGAAATTCCACGTAAATTACAGAAGAAATAACATCAGAAGGACATAATATTTTAGGATAAAACTACTATATTATTTTAAATTAAATATTGTTATACTATAAGTTTATATTTATTTATCTTTATTATAACTTAGTCAAACATAGAGAAAAACAAAGCAGTATTGGAAAGGACTATAAATGCCATAAACGAGAAGAAAAGGAGAGGAAGAGCAAGAACTAATAGAGATAGGAAAGTGTTATATCAATATAAATAAATATATATATAGAGAGAGAGAGATTACAATAATCAAAGTTCAGTTTAAATCATTTATTTGCTTACAATTGTTTCCTCCAAACAATAATAAGATAGTAATGAATGACTATCTTTCACTATTTGGGGTTTGTATAAAAAATATATAACCATAAAAGGTTTTATTATATACATAACCATAAATAGTATCCTTAATACTATATATATTATTTACTAAAATAACTTAGTTAATATCGCCGCCACTTTTCCTTCAACCTTTCCCCATCATACAGGAGTGAAGATTTGTTAACAATCAGAATACATTATTGGTTGTGTCGTTGGTTGACTAGATTGTTGGCTGGCAGGTCGGTTGGCTGGCTTGTTAGTTGCATTCCAGCTAACACCAAAGCAGTGGCCTATTTTTGTTGCTGATGACGACGACGTCACAGCGTTGGTGACGTCACCGTTGTCATTTGGTGAGCGGCGAATTCCTCCTTACAACTGTCATCCATTCTTTTCTTCACATGCCGGCGACTGCG
The DNA here is from genome assembly GCA_964016885.1 of Eledone cirrhosa. NCBI lineage: Eukaryota > Metazoa > Mollusca > Cephalopoda > Octopoda > Eledonidae > Eledone > Eledone cirrhosa. The sequence goes on from OZ024753.1 coordinate 45,592,610, forward strand.
CGTGCTTGTTGTCTATGTGTGAATGTGTGTGGGAGTGTATACATGTGTGTGTGCGTGTGTCTGTAAGTGTGCCTATGCGTGTGTCTGTAAGTGTGCCTATGCATGTGTCTGTAAGGGTGCTTATGCGTGTGCCTGTAAATGTGCCTATACGTGTGTGTCTGTAAGTGTGCTTATACGTGTGTGTCTATAAGTGTGCCTATACGTGTGTCTTTGCGTGTGTCTGTAAGTGTCCCTATGCGCGTGCCTATGTGTGTGTGTTTCTGCGCGTGGCTGTGCGTGTGTTTGTGTGTGTGACTGCTCACGTGTCTGTGTGCTTGTGCGTGCCTATGTTCCGAAAGATCACCTGTGTGTGACAGTGTATCTGTATTTGTGGATATGTAACTGTGTGTGTGTGTGTGTGCAACTTTCCCTGAAACATCTGCATGTGATTCTGTGTGTGTTCAGGTATTTCTCTCTCTTCGCGAGCGTGTGTGTCTATCTAGGTACTGCGAGTCTAAGTAGATACGTGTGTGTCTATGTAGGTGCGCCTGTATCTATGTAGATACGTGAGTCTATGTGTGTGTTAGTATTTTTCAGAATGTAGCTTTGTTGTTATACTATATTTGCGGGTGTTTCGAGAAATTTCCTTTGTCTTTCCGTGGTATACATTTATAATTCTAGGTGAGTGGAGGACTGTACCTGGGTTTCTTTCTGAGGTAATGCATTTATAATTCTAGGTGAGTGGAGGACTGTACCTGGGTTTCTTTCTGAGGTAATGCATTTATAATTCTAGGTGAGTGGAGGACTGTACCTGGGTTTCTTTCTGAGGTAATGCATTTATAATTCTAGGTGAGTGGAGGACTGTACCTGGGTTTCTTTCTGAGGTAATGCATTTATAATTCTAGGTGAGTGGAGGACTGTACCTGGGTTTCTTTCTGAGGTAATGCATTTATAATTCTAGGTGAGTGGAGGACTGTACCTGGGTTTCTTTCTGAGGTAATGCATTTATAATTCTAGGTGAGTGGAGGACTTACCTGGGTTTCTTTCTGAGGTAATGCATTTATAATTCTAGGTGAGTGGAGGACTGTACCTGGGTTTCTTTCTGAGGTAATGCATTTATAATTCTAGGTGAGTGGAGGACTGTACCTGGGTTTCTTTCTGAGGTAATGCATTTATAATTCTAGGTGAGTGGAGGACTGTACCTGGGTTTCTTTCTGAGGTAATGCATTTATAATTCTAGGTGAGTGGAGGACTGTACCTGGGTTTCTTTCTGAGGTAATGCATTTATAATTCTAGGTGAGTGGAGGACTGTACCTGGGTTTCTTTCTGAGGTAATGCATTTATAATTCTAGGTGAGTGGAGGACTGTACCTGGGTTTCTTTCCGTGGTAATGCATTTATAATTCTAGGTGAGTGGAGGACTGTACCTGGGTTTCTTTCTGAGGTAATGCATTTATAATTCTAGGTGAGTGGAGGACTGTACCTGGGTTTCTTTCCGTGGTAATGCATTTATAATTCTAGGTGAGTGGAGGACTGTACCTGGGTTTCTTTCTGAGGTAATGCATTTATAATTCTAGGTGAGTGGAGGACTGTACCTGGGTTTCTTTCCGTGGTAATGCATTTATAATTCTAGGTGAGTGGAGGACTGTACCTGGGTTTCTTTCTGAGGTAATGCATTTATAATTCTAGGTGAGTGGAGGACTGTACCTGGGTTTCTTTCTGAGGTAATGCATTTATAATTCTAGGTGAGTGGAGGACTTACCTGGGTTTCTTTCTGAGGTAATGCATTTATAATTTTAGGTGAGTGGAGGACTGTACCTGGGTTTCTTTCCGTGGTAATACATTTATAATTCTAGGTGAGTGGAGGACTGTACCTGGGTTTCTTTCTGAGGTAATGCATTTATAAGTCTAGGTGAGTGGAGGACTGTACCTGGGTTTCTTTCCGTGGTAATACATTTATAATTCTAGGTGAGTGGAGGACTGTACCTGGGTTTCTTTCCGTGGTAATGCATTTATAATTCTAGGTGAGTGGAGGACTGTACCTGGGTTTCTTTCTGAGGTAATGCATTTATAATTCTAGGTGAGTGGAGGTTGTACCTGAGTTTCTTGTAAAAATATACAAACGAATAAAATAATTTTATTCAATAATATTTTTTAAATTATTAAAACTATTTTCACATTCCTTTAAACACGTGTTCCGATTTTATAGGAATGTATAACATGTGTAATTGACTTCAAATTGTGAAAATAACTATTATTTTTTTAGTGCATACCTGCACATATATATGTAAATATGTATGTATAAACTCGTATAAGCGTCTTATGAAAGGTCACTAATTCCATGCCTCTTGTATTCGGAAGGTATTATCAAATTTGGGCCTTGAAACCTTGAGTATAGCTTTTGTCCCGTGTATGGACATACATACATATCCCCAAACAAATGTTGTATGGAGAACTGGTACATTGAGTGAAATTTACTCTGATCTGTGACACCTTCTATTCTATGAACTATGAACACATCGTATTTATATCTATATCGTGTCTATATCTACCATAACATCATGTATATATCTACAATTATCTCGTATATATATCTACAATTATATCGTGTATATATCTACAATTATATCATATATATATCTACAATTATATCGTGTATATATCTACCATAAGGTCGTGTATATATTTATAATAACAGAGGTAATTATTGTTTGTGCAAGTGCGTGTCTGTGTGTAAATACGTAAGATGTGTTTGTGGATGGTATTTATCGATACACAATATATATCGATAGAGATATTAAAGCATTCCTCTTTTATAAAAGAAAACTGTGCTTGCTTCTTGCCTGATGTGTTGCTGCATTCAATTTCACTTCTACTTTTTCTCTTCCCAATAAAACTGCATAATTTAAAGACACTCTACATTAGATCTCGGAGAAACTTTGCAACAAATTTATAAACAAATGAAATATATTATTATTACGGTTAGGATTGGTTTGGGAAATCCTGCACAATTTATGTATAAAATAAAGAAACGAAAATCTTAGGTAAGTCACACGTAAAATATAAATTATAGTTTACATTTCATGATATTTTAAACTGAAGGCCCCTATTTTAAACCAGAATCCCTATCTTACTCTCGTTTTATGTCCTATAATTTTGATTTCCATTTACTGGCGTTTCCAAAACATTCCTTCCCCTATATTTACCATCGTATAATCGGACGACGGCGCGTGGCCTTGTTTGCAGAACAATTGGGTTCACGGTCGTATACTTTTAAGTTCAATTCTCAGGCGTGTTGTTTACTTTAGAAAGATAATTTATTTTCATATTCCTATAGGTAGCTTAGTTAGTATATGTTCATTAGTGACTTCTGCTATTCTACTCCCCCACCTCTTAGCAAAGATCGTTCCTTATGTAAATACTTATTCAGTTGGGACCAAGAAAAGGGGGAGACAGGTAATATGTAGGTAAGCATCATATAAACTGAAGCAATATATTCAATTCGTCACAGTGTAACTCATAATTTATATAATAATTATAATTTAAGAAGAAGCCACAAAAACATCCTTTCGAATTAAATCAAAATAGGTTTCTTGCTCTACACCTGTCACAATGACCACACATTGCAGAATACGTATAATTAATAATATAATATTACAGGTAAGTTGTTAAGAATGACATGAGATTGTGAATATTACTGATGAATAATTTACATATTCGTCGTCTTGACCTTGGGCATTTTGTTGAAACTCTCCCTATGATTACAGAAAGCGATCAGCAGTTAGCAGAAAACAAGCTAATAAATCTAGTTGATGATAACTGCAGCATCAACGAATATCATTACATACAAAAACTACTGAATAGGATATACAAGGATTGATTTTTAGCAGTGGAACTAGAAGAAATATGTTCTGTCGAACGAGAGTTAAACACAACAGCTTGATGAAGAAATTGTACAACATAGAATATATAGACAGTTTATAGAAACTAGAAATATTCACGTGGATCAGTTTTGTTTAATTTTTTGCTTGTGTATATAACGCAGCGAATATACAATCATTCGAGCCTGGGATTATATGCTTTGTGGTTTCTGTTCAGATTCCCTCATCGCTGAGTTCAAATCGCACCAATGTAAATTATACCTTTCATTTCTTCAAGGTAATTGTCAGAGACTTGGACGAGAAACTTTGAATTATCTATCTTGGCACATTGTAATGTTAGTTCATATTCCGGTCTCTGTGAGAACATTGAAATTAAAGGAGCCTCCCAATAATTAATTAATTATTTATGTACTTATATATTTCTACGTTGAGTCATCCTTCTTGAAGCTACACCCTGAAGAGAGTGGCTGACAAGAGTGACCTACTGAGTTACAGAAACAATGCATAGGGTCAGCTTTTAAACAGTTTCCATCTACCACTTGTCACCCACATAGGTTGGGCGCATCGGAGGACATAGTAGCGAAGGGAAACGCGGAATAAGAAGATATTAGACATTCTAACCAGATGCAGGAATATGTAGACGACTAATTCATCAGAGTGATTTCTCTCTGTGGTCTAGTTTAAGGGTGCAGAGGAGCAGCAGATTACAAGAAGGGGGAGCAGATGAATATGAGGAGGAAGTCGTTGATGAGAATTGTGAGAATGGGTGCTACAAAGGAAGGGCGGAGACAAATAGAGAGCTGGATAGTTAGAGAGACCGAGAAATAGAGAGCTGGATAGCTGGAGAGACAGAGAAATAGAGAGCTGGAGAGACAGAGATATAGAGAGCTGGATAGCTGGAGAGACAGAGAAATAGAGAGCTGGAGAGACAGAGATATAGAGAGTTAGTTAGTTAGAGAGACAGAGAAATAGAGAGCTGGATAGCTGGAGAGACAGAGAAATAGAGAGCTGGAGAGACAGAGAAATAGAGAGCTGGATAGCTGGAGAGACAGAGAAATAGAGAGCTGGAGAGACTGAGATATAGAGAGCTGGATAGCTGGAGAGACAGAGAAATAGAGAGCTGGATAGCTGGAGAGACAGAGAAATAGAGAGCTGGAGAGACAGAGAAATAGAGAGCTAGCTATTTAGAGAGACAGAGAAATAGAGAGCTGGATAGCTGGAGAGACAGAGAAATAGAGAGCTAGATAGTTAGAGAGACAGAGAAATAGAGAGCTGGATAGCAGGAGGGACAGAGAAATAGAGAGCTGGAGAGACAGAGAAATAGAGAGCTGGAGAGACAGAGAAATAGAGAGCTGGATAGCTGGAGAGACAGAGAAATAGAGAGCTGGATAGCTGGAGAGACAGAGATATAGAGAGCTGGATAGCTGGAGAGACAGAGAAATAGAGAGCTAGATAGTTAGAGAGACAGAAATAAACAGACAAGGAGAAAAGGGGATGTACAGACAAATAGACAGATAAAGAGACGAGGTAAAAGGCAGAAAAACGAAGCAAGAATGGGTGAGGAGTTTGGAAAGATCAACATTAAGAATTGTCATGATATATTGCATAGCAGTAACTTTTGGGTTTTGGTCTTTCGTATGACAACTATTTGACATAGAGGCGGATATATTTAAGAAACACACACTCCATTGATTCACTCAATAAAGAGAGGGGGAGAGAGAGAAAGATATATATAGAGAGAGAGAAATTGTTTACTGTATTCTGTTACATTGACCAAATCTTTAGTGATTCTGTCCTTACAAGGTCTTCGGTGAATTCTTTAACACATATTCGATCTAGATATCCTCCCTCTTCTATGGCTACAGTTTAATGAGGAAGTTGAGATGAAGCCTTACAAGACGACACTTCTGCAGTGGAATTGATTTCACCATTAAATATCATTTGTCATTTAGACAGACGTGCAACATTTGTGTGTGTGTATATATGTGTGTGTACGTGCCTCTGGTTGTGTGTGTGTGTTGTGTAGCTGTGGTTGTGTGTGTGCTTGTGGTTGTGTGTGTGTGGGGGTACCTGTGGTTGTGTATGTACGTGTACATATACACATATACATAATACTCGTGTCCATAGTTATATACGTATTTAATAGTTTATAAAGAAACTCAGCTTATCTTCAATTTGTCGAAAACTTCAGCACCACATGAAACCAACACGGGTTTTCTGTGAAGTTTATATATATATATATATATATAAAATTAGTCCTTCATCAGTGATCTTCCAGCCTTCATTGGTATTTCTTCACTTTAAAAATTATATACCTCTGGTTGGTGCGAGCAATAACTAAAGAAAGTTATTGGGACACGTAAAATAGGGTGAAGCGAGCGAGACATGTAAACAAACAAATATGGTATTGCAACGGAAAGATAGGAAGATAGGAAGAGGGGGAAAACAAGTCCGTGATATCTGTGAACTTAAGTTCTGTGAAATCATAGACGAGGAGAGATACAGACGATCGCTCACATCTCACACAGGTCAGATGGTCTGTATCTCTCCTCGTCTATGATTTCACAGAACTTAAGTTCACAGATATCACGGACTTGTTTTCCCCTCTTCCTATCTTTCCGTTGAATTACCATCTTTGTTTTTTACATGTCTTGCTCGCTTCACCCTATATATACGTGTCCCAATAACTTTCTTTAGTTATTGCTCGCACCAACCAGAGGTATATGATCTTTAAAGCGAAGAAATACCAATGAAGGCTGGAAGATCACTGATGAAGGACTAATTTTATTCATATGCAACCCATGTGCAACCACGCAGCACGCCATTTTTCATATATATATATATATATATCAAAGGTATATATTGAGTTAGAAACTCAAAATAGTCTCTTACAATTAAATAGCTCAAGGAAAGAGATGTTTCCAAGCCGTTATATATGATTGAATATAAAAGAGAGGAAAACAGAGATATAAAACATACATGTGTTCAAATCGTAAGGGACCAGATTCGTTAGAGGGAAAAAAATACTAACTATGAACAATTTGAACACATATATGTATATATCTGTGTTTATCTCTCTTTTATATTCAGTCATATATATATATATATATGTATATATACATTTATTTATTTATTTGAGTGTGTATGTGTGTTTGTATGTGTGTCTCTATGTGTGTTGTACGTTTGGTTATTACAGAATAAGAAGCAACAGATAAATCAAGGTTTATCTCCAGATCAATCCTGATCGTAAGACATTATCAAATATATTTCACTTGTATTCTACGTATTCCTGCAAGACATAATGACACATAGAAGAACGTTATACATAATTTATTTCTTTTTTATATATTAATTACTAGTTTTGAACCCGTAGAGTTTAATTTAAATAAGATGTGCTTGTTATATTTATCAGATCGAGTAACATAGACTGCGGTGACCTCGTGGGTCTTAGAAGAAACTCTAATGTCAAAGAAACGAGTGAATTATTTTTTTTGAAATTTATGTGTCCTGGCAATAAATTTGTTACTCGTGGCTGAATTGGTCATTAATCTTATGCTGTGTGTGAAAGAGAGTGACGTAGAACTGTTCACGGCAAATAAACAAAGCGATTTATCAGATTTGTCAAATTTCGATGTTGCCGCCATCTTTAACAAACAACATCAACATCCAATAAAAACTTCAACATTATAGAGTCGACATTATTGGCATCATTTCTATTAAGTCAGTTCTACTTCACGTTCTTCTCTGTGTGTGGACACATGATCACAGGATATACCAATCAACTCACCCCCAAAGTGCATATTATCATCGTAAAAATGAAAAGGAGACTTTCGGTAATGTAGTGCTGGATGCTAGTAAAAGAACTTGATGGTCACGACTGGAATATCTTTGATCACTGGTCTGATCCGTCGGGACTATTATCCAAATAAAAGAATGGTATAACAAATGCAAATAATAGACTGAAATATGTCGACTGACCAGTGATTCGAGAATCCCTTAACAAGTCCCAATGCAATTTTTTTTTCTATCGAGATAAGCTGCCTGGCCGAGTGTTTAAATTGTTGGGTTCACATCTCATACTAAATAATCGGTTGTGCTTTAGAGACAGGCGCGTCATTTCACATCACACCCAACTGAAACAAAAACGAGTACGAAAAGCATAATACCTATATAATGGGGATATGCCCTGAGGATCTTCCAGCCCATGCTAATATGAAAAGAACGGACATGAAATGATTACTTTTATTGCTTATATTTATGTCATTTCGCACTCACATTTCTTTATGAAATATACTTGTATCACATTTTTCTGTGCATCTGATGTAATTCTCGATATGATCGTTGGTGTTTTAATGTAGCTAACATTATTACATTTATAGAGAACACAAAATAGCCATATTTGAGCTAATAGTTTGTTAAAAGTAGCATTGTAAAACTGTAAATGTCACGTCTTGTAGCATAGATGGCAGTTTCTCTTCTAATTTAGAACCGTAATTTAAAATTAACGAATGAAAATAAATAACTGTATGAAAATATATCCATAAAAGAAAATTAGAAAAAAAGACAACAAAAAATATAAACAAATACTTAATCAAAAGACAAATAACAGAGAACACGAAAAGGAAAAACAAAACAAAAAAACTCAGTATGGAAGATAAATCACAAAAACATATAAAAGAGAGTTTTAATTCGGGGTTGGGGTAAAATGGAGTCCGTTAAACATTAAATCAATGAAATGGAAAAATAAATAAATGAATAATATGAGAAGGTAATAAATAATATAAGAATTAAAAACATTGAAATATAATTAATAAGAGAACGTCAGGAATGAAACATAAATGACAAGAAAAGTGAAATAATGAAATGTACCAAGTATTTAGGAAAAAGCAAGCTGTTGATATTGAACATATGGTGACTTAATGTAATTTCAAATAATCTTAATTACCAATATTCCGGGTTTTACCGAAAATATTTAAATGATTCAATTCATTTCTAAATAATGAAAAAAGAAGTTAAAAAAGAGAAAATTTAAAATCAAACTAAAAATCGATAGATTATATTAAAATTGAAAAAAGAAAATTAAAAAGAAAAACAACAGCAAACCTAGAATTGAAATTTATCGTTTTTGAGTGAACGCACCACGAATGGAAAATGAGACAATAGAAAATCTTGTAGGAAGTTATACGTTGTTAGGAATTACGTCATTTAAAGATGACGTTACGGAAGGTAAATCAGCTTTTAATTTAGTAAAACCATATTTTGTGAATTAATAAATAGAGCAAAATAAATGCATTATTTCTGTACGGAACAAATGAAGAACTCACATTTTGGGGAAAGTGAATTGAATTATATTTTGATATACATAACTTGACTGATGGAAAATATAAGTGAAAGAAAATTGCTTTGACTGAAGAAGCCATCAACATATCAATGGAACAAAGAGGAGGAGTTATCTCTATATACTTATTTAAAAAAAAATCTTTCGCTCTACATGGCTGAATATAATATATGTAATCTGAGTTTTTCGAATATTAGTAATTGTTTCTACTTTTGGCACAAGGCCAGCAATTATCCCAGTGTATTACTGGTACTTTATTTTATCGACCCCGTAAGGATGAATGGCAAAGTTAACCTCGGCGGGATTTGAACTTAGGCCATAAAGGGATGTAACTCTTTGCTGCAAAGCATGGCGCCAGACCCTCTACCGACACTGCCAATCCATCACCTTTTTCGAATATTAATATTAACATTCGATTCGTTTGCAATTACGCTGAAGGGTGATGCCCAGAAACATTAGTGTCTGCAGTTCTGTTTACATCCCAACACAAGAGCAAGAATGAGGGGCTCATTCTACTGGCATGGCGTTAAAAAATGAAGCCTGTTTGCATAATTGCAAACGAATCGAATGTTATTATAATTATTCGAAAAACTCAGACTACATCTATATACATAGACTTCCCGATAAAATTTGAAGCTAAATTGCCAACAAATCTCTCTTTTCTCTTATACTTCTTCCTCGGGAGTATAATTGGAAGACTGTTTCTTATTATGGTTAAATATATATATATGGGATATAAATAAACTAACGATGATATAAGACCATCGAATGACTAACTTTAATTATCATTTAGATATTTTTCATTTTAAGCGTTTAACTTAAAATATTAGAAACCTATTGAAGGGTCATATAAAAAATTAAGGAAAGGATCGCGAGTCTTTTATAAACATATTTTTTATACCTCTTTTATAATTCTATTCAGAGGAAGGGTGTTTTTATGATTATATCTCGACCCCAATAATTGTCCACCATATTATGTTATCCACCCTGCGTGATTTAACCAATATTTAAGGATTTAGTGATTTACTCAGACCTTATATATGTGCTCAAGATGTGTGAGGTCTCACAAGCTGTTTGGTAAACTGTGCAGCGACAGATTTTAGCATACCCATATTCCAAATATGTACACACACGCATATATATATATATATATATATATATATATAGTAAGCAGAGAGAGAGGGAGAGAATAAGATTGAGGAAGGGAGTGAAAGAAAGTTTGGAAAGAGACAACTCGATAATGAAGTAAGCCGGAAGCTTACCTTAGTTCCAGAGAAGCACTAAAGATATAGAATAATGGCAGTAATGTAACGGCAGCACGGAATCGATTGAACCAAACCAGCATGGTATTGATCCTTATTCTATATATTCTGATGACATGAAAGGTCAAGAAGCCCTCAGCCTATTTTGAACTCAGTACATTCTTCATCTCTATTATTTCAAATATTCAAATTTAAATTATTATTATATATTGATATGTAAGCTAACTTTAATGTTATATAACTCCAGTACAATATGTAATTTAAATGCTTTACTGTGAAACATGAAGTAATGCAAAGAAACGTGTTACCTATTAGTTAAACCATAACATATAAACGGAGTGTATATACACAACATCATACACACAAGCACACACATGTATGTATATATGTGTTCTAAACAACGAACGGAATATATATATATATATATGTGTGTATGTGTGTGTATTTATATATGAAAAATGTATACAGAAAAAACAAAGCAAACGGCACAATAGAATGAAGATATATATCAGTTTAACCCTTGATATATTAGAAAAAGAGTCTTGGGTTTTCGGGCACTAGTCCTTCGTCAGATGATAAAATGAGAAATAAAAGATGAAATAGAAAGATAGAGATTGCAAAGAGAAAAAACATGTCTGTATAGATTCAGCCACACTTTGGTAATATATATATATATATATATGTGTGTGTGTGTGTGTGTGTGTGTGTGTGTGTGTGTGTGTGTGTGTGTGTGTGTGTGTGTGTGTGTATATATATGTGTGTATATGTGTGTATATATATATATATGTGTGTATATGTGTGTATATATATATATATGTGTGTATATATGTATATATATATAAATATATATATATGTCGCTGACT
>OZ024753.1:45608932-45618932 GCA_964016885.1 Eledone cirrhosa
CAGCAGAAGGTCTTCAGAGTAGAAACTTTCAGGAGAGCTGGACAGCAGGTCTTCAGAGAAGAAACTCTCAGGAGAGATGGACAGCAGAAGTTCTTCAGAGAATTTGACAAATAAAACCATATTTCACCGTGGTGACATTCGTACACAGATCGTAAATTTCCATAACTAAATAGTCCAACAAACTGTTACGACCCTTTACGTTCTCGATTTACATCCCTTCGAGGTTAGCTTTGCCTTTTATCCTTAAGGGATTGATAAAATAATGTACCAATAACGCACTGGGGTCGATTTAATCGATTTTATCCTCCTCAAAATTGTTGACCTCGTGACTACATCAGAAATCATTATTTGCAGACGCAATATACAGGGTCAGTCGTCTCACATAATGTCACGTAGATTGGTTTGGGAATTATGTTAAAGATATGTTTGTGAAATAGTCAACGACTTACACATTAATTCTCGCATTAGGCATTTACTTAAGCAAAAAATTGAATGATCATCGTGAGAAGAGAGAGATCTATTATCATCACATAGATATAGATGTATATGAGTACGAACAATGTGTCGAGGTGTGTAGCTGTAATAAATGCATTCATATATGGAGAAGAAAAAAATGCAGAGAATATCAGAGTTTTATCAGATGTACTTCACGTTACGATTACATGCAGGGAATAATTATCTCCAATCGAGTAGACGTTAAGATTAAAAAAATATATAGATATATAAGGCAACAAAATATATATAGATATATACAGCAACAAAATATATAGATATATACACAGCAACAAAGTATATATAGATATATAAGGCAACAAAATATATATAGATATATAAAGCAACAAAATATATATAGATATATACAGCAACAAAATTCAATAAATAAAACCTCACACGAAGCTTAATTGAAAATAGCAGATATTGTAGAGTATCGGCGAGAGAAAATAAGAAGAGAGAAAGAATAAAATGTTGGAAGAAATTGGATGAAAAAAAAAAAAATGATTTTTAGAGTAAAGGCAACAAATCTACATGGATATCTTTTCCAACACACAAACATAAAATTTCGCATAGATTTGTGTATAATTATGTACACCATATACACATACACGCACACACATATATATATATATATATAGACACATACATACATACACATATATATACATGTATACACATATAGATATACATGCACACACACACACACACGCATATATATATATATACACACACATACACACGTATATATATATATATATATATATATATATATATATATACATGTATACACATACACATATAGTTATACATGCACAGACACATACACACATACACACATATATATATATGTATATACATGCGAACACATGCATATGTAAGTGCCAATAGATGTATGCGTGTGCCAGTTTGTCTGTGCGTGTGTCAGTGTGTGTTTGCGTGAATGTGTCATAGGGAGAGATATAAGTACATAGGCAGAGCAGATAGAGAGATATCTATGTGAAGACCAATGATTAGAATTGCTGCCAGCCAGATCACTAGTACGATAGGGAGAGATAGAGAGGGGGGATAGCGGGGAATAGAGTGTGAGGGAACTGCAGTCAGATAAGGAAACATAGCAAAGCGAATAAGATTTTTTTAAAATAATTTTAGTTCGTGAAAGCTATATATATATATATAGAGTGAGAGAGAGAGAGAGAAATACAGAGAGAGATGTGCGATAATATTATATCGGAATATGTGCAGGGTGTGTAATCGAGACAGCACAAATAACTACGGTATATAAATATAGAAAATAAATACTGACGACGAGTGCTTAATCCGACTTACACCAGTATCTATTGCGATCTAAACTAATCGTTGATTAATTACCACGAAATAACGGCAATAATGTCTATATATAGTAGTTACAAACAAAAACCAAAAACAATAACGAAGACTGCAGTACCGACAGTGTTTTTGTTAGGTTTACGCTTGAGAATACAATCCTCTGCTGAATAAGAACTCTATGAATCGTGTCTGTTAAGTCTGTGAGGTATTCACAGTTAGGATGTGACCCAATGTGTGGTGCTCCTCTAACTCACTGCAATATAAATATGACCCAATGTTTCAAACGAAGACATGAGATATACCATATAATATTGAAGACAAAAATATACATCAAAAGGTTTTTCTGGAATGTTAAATTTTAATAGAAAGAAACAGAAATATTAATATAGTTTCTTTTGCATTAAATATACTGAAAGGCGGAGGCTGAATGGGTGTAGTTTGAGAGTTTGTGAAGCATAAATACGGTCATCTCCCAAGTGTGGATGTATATGCGTGTTTGTATGCGAAACTGTTTGTATGTACGGTGCATATATATATATATATATATAATTATAGATGAGATTCTACAGGACTAGAACTGTTTCATTCTTTAGAAATCATCAGGAATCTCAGGGATTGCTGATGATTTCTAAAGAATGAAACAGTTCTAGTCCTGTAGAATCTCATCTATATTAAAACTTTTATACTCTGCTATGTATTGAGTACCTTACTTACTGTGGTTACCTCTGATTCAACCCGGAATAACGTACCTACATATATATATATATATATATATATATACATACATACACACACACACATGTATGAGGCGGCTATGTGCAAATGAGCGTCGTCGTGTACACACACACACACACACACACACACACACACACACACACACACACACACACACACACACACACACACACACACACACACACACACACACACACACACACACACACACACACACACACACACACACACACACACACACACACACACACACACACACACACACACACACACACACACACACACACACACACACACACACACACACACACACACACACGTACATATACGAGGCGTAGGGGGTAGTTTTATGTATGTTGGTGTGCATGTGTATACATATATACTAAACTTTATAGAACCTGCAGCAAAAATACAAATGCATTATCTTTGAATCGATTAGATAGATGTGCCAAGTGTTTTCTTCGATAATTTCCAAATACATGAAGAACTCCGATAGAAAAATATATTTTAATCTGGAATTAGATATTGTCTATGAGATAGGCAAACAGATGCTGGAGTGATTGATGAACAAACAAAACAACAAATAAAATATATATTCAAATCAATGGGAGATAAGCATTATATATAATCGATATTTTCCGATGATGTTTCAGGATTGTAATATGTAAATCATAGATTACAACAAAAACAAAGAAATCAAATGATTAGTGTGTATATATTAAAGAAGAACTAAAGATAAGACATTGATAATTCAGCTTTCTGGCTTAAGTTTCGAATTGGAACGAAGATAAAAACCATGTTTTTGAAGAATTCTAAGGTGGAATTTTGTATTGTTATATTATTATCGCGATTGTCGTTCCTCTTACATCTGAGGTCAAAGAGTTTTATCGGATGTACACGCTCAGACAAACTATTATCCAATAATCGTTCTTTATGAATATCTAGGTTCTAATTAGAGAATTCCTCTGATGTCTCCACGCCATTACGTCTAATTTTATAGGCAGCTCTACAAATGGTAATTTTGTGATCTAAAATAATCTATAATAGTATTCGATGTTTCTTAAAGCTACGTAGGGTGTTGCTATATCTACAATCACACGACAAAACCTTAAAACTGGAAGGATACTTTATAAAATATAATTTTAGAATCCTCATTTCTGAGATTCGAAATTGTTTTGATCATTGGAATAATCAAACAATTGTATTGAGTAACATAGCAATAACGATATGAAATATGTTCTTAAGACAGTTTTAGAAATTCCTGATCCCCATTTCAATATCATATCTAACACAGGAGGTAATGTTAGAAAACAGCGAGTGGAGTTTGAAATTTGAAATAGAAGGCCTCACCGTAACTATTTGAGAGCAAGATATATGCATACATCCAGACATACATGCATATATAATACTTGCTTACATACATGTATATATAATGCATGCATACAGTCGTACATAGAGACATATGTACATACATGCACACACACATACATGCATATGTACATATATGCATACTTACAAAGTTAAATAAAGATTTAGTGGTGAAAGGTTGAAATTTAACTGGAGTTCATCTCTATAAATAGTTTTAAATAGGGAAATGAATACAATACAATCAATTATACCTTACTCCCCATGTTATCATCAATATCTCACTTCAAATATAACAACAGTAAAAACATAACAAATATAGATACTAACTAACCTATGCTATCATCGATATGAAAATATAATTAACTTATAAAAGCTAACACGTATCTTAAGATTTTCATACGTCTTCTGCCTAATTAAGCTTGGGAAACTTTTAACATTTCATGTTTGATGTTGTTACTAATTAATTATGTCTTACTAATGTAATAAAACGTGACTTATGAAAAGTCATTTATGTTGGCAACCAGTTGTATGTTTATATGTCTGTGTGTATGAATGTATAGAAGTATGTGTGTATGAATGTATAGAAGTATGTGTGTACATATGTATGAATGGATGTATGTATGTGTGTATGTATGTGTGAATATATGTATATAAGTATTATATGTGTATGTATATACGTATGTATTTATGCGATCTATGTTTGTACTCATCTAAGTATTTATGTAAATACATCTATCTATTAGTGTGAATGTGAGGCATATGCACACACAAATATATATATATATATATATATATATATATATATATATATATATATATATATATATGGCTTCTACAGGACTAGAGCTGTTCCATCCCTTGTTTCCCATTCTGATGAAAGACTAGTATCTGAAACGTAAAATCTCTTTTCTTATTATATCAAGAACTAAAGTAATTTATTTTTCCTTTTACTGTATTTTTGCATTGTTGTTTCCGTTTGCTCTATGCGCTATATATATATATATATATATATATATATATATATATATATATATTTATATATATATATATATTTATATATATATATATATTTATATATATATATATGTATATATAGCTGTACATGTAGCTGGGAAAACACAAAGGAATTAGTTAGAAATCTATGACGGAATTCCTTTCTTCAGAGAAGTCTCCGAGGACTTAATTAGCCGAATGAAATAAAGCATAGATATAACTAATTTCCTTGCTAATTTCAAATTTCTGATACGATATCCATTTATAGATTTGCAACTCTTCTTTCGACTCCTTTTCCACCAATTCTGAGTATTGGAAACATTTTTATTGAAAATTGAAATACAGGATGCTGAGTCAGACTAAAATTATAATTAAAACATAAATGTAAATAAATATTTTTGTTTAAGCTAAGGTGAGCTGTTATTTCTGGAGAAATACGAGGGTCGCCTGGATGGGTGATAGACTGAAAGATCTAAAGGGTGACTAATATATTCTTATGCAATGACCAAATGAGGTTTATATTAATAAGAAAAGTCTAAATTTATGTATGGAAGATTTCATAGCACTAGCATTAATCCTTCATAAATAGCCTATGAACTTTTCAGCTGGATAACCTAGCCAACGTCTCAGAAACGTCTCAGTATGCCAACAACCTATAAGTAATTTTCAATAGGAAATTTATATATATATATATATATATATATATATATATATATATATAACGGAGGAAATGTGGTAAGGAACCAGGTGGACCATAACGCACCAAAGTACTCAATACTTAGGGTAGTAGAGTGGGTAATAGGAACGAGTAGGACCCCGACGGCTGAGATCAAGCCGTTTCGACGGCTAATTCTGGACTAAAATAGTCCAGAATTAGCCGTCGAAACGGCTTGAGCTCAGCCGTCGGGGTCCTACTCGTTCCTATATATATATATATACATTCTCTCTTTCAATTGGTCAAATTCTGGGACTGAGGCAAGGCAAACGCAGACTTCTAATATATGTGTATTATATATCTTATAGAGGAATGATCATTTATATTTCAAAAATGAAAATATTTAAATGTAAACACCCAAAGAAGCATATCTATATTACTTAATAAATACGAGTTTTGCCATAATTATTACAAATCTGCCAACAAAAGAAATACAAAGAGATATGCGTCCGGTAAACGATATGGTAATTAATACACCCTCATGTTTTGGCCAACTAATTAGTAAGCATATCCTGTATATTTGTTATTATTATTATTACCAAATATTGCACATTTTATGTGTTTTTGAAATATTATAAGACTCTATAAGCAAAAGTATATGTATTTCTATAAAAATTTAACTGTAAATATAAATATCAGTGTAATATATTACAGCAATAAATTCCAATAATTCGAGATACTATTTCCTACATGATAATTAAAATAACTTGTAATTGTGTATATTTGAATTCATCTTGCCCCCCCCCCCCCCCCCCCCCCACACACACACACACACTTGTTTTGCAAGATTTCTTATCTGAAATCTTGTAACAGATAATATAGCTATATATATATATGGGTGTGTATGGGTTTGTGTGCGTATCAATGAATATATATATTTGTGTCTTGGTATCAAGAGAAAAACCGTAGAAGAAAATAGAAAGGCAGTTATTGGTACATCAGGTTTTATCTGTAAATATATGGGTAATGGATATCTAGTATGCTTCAAGTTACAAAACCTTACACAATAGTATCATACACATGCAATCAAAGTTGCATTCACTCAAACCTGCTTTTATCCAACAGCGAAGATAGTGCAAAAGTAAAAGAATATTTGAACAATGGTAAACAACACTAGCACCGTTTAGCATTGTACAGTTTTCTTAAAACATCAAACTTTATTATTCCATCAACCAACCTCAGGCCAATTGTTATTGTATCTATAATGTCCACCAATGTACAGACTTTTATATACAAACATATATTTATTACTTATGCATATATATATATATATATATTGAATATATAGGAATAGAAAAGAATATACACACATATATATATATATATATGTATTTATATTTATCCAGGGGGTGTAACTTGGAGTTACTGCAGGTTCTCTCGGGAGAGCACTCGATGTTTAGGTTTACTTCATAGCATTTTAAAGGGTCCGTCGAGCTGCCGATTATTGAGTCGGGAAGGATCGATACAGATCGAACCTTGAGCTGATCAGTGGCGAAACGCGCGTCACCTACCAATAAATGTAATGAAGGAGTAACCAATCGTGCTTGTTATCCTTTCAATATATATAATATATATATATATAGGTATGTATTCATGGTGAAATACGTCTCTCTCTCTCTCTCTCTCTCTCTCTCTCTCTCTCTCTGTGTGTATAAATATATATATATATAATGGAAATAATATATGCTTAATGACATAGAGTTATGGCCCTTTATGTTCCGAATTCAAATCCCGCCGAGGTTAGCTTTGCCTTTCATCCTTACGCGGTCGATAAAATAAAACACCAGTAATGCACTGGGGTCGATTTAATCGACTTTCCCTTTCCCCAAATATTGTTGGCTTTGTGCCTAAATCAGAAACGATAATTAACAACATGTTATTTTAGTTTGTTAATTTGCCCCGATATTTTACTGTCGGGGTTAAAACTGGGTTAACTTAACACAGAAATTATTTGTTTATAATGTTATTCTGGATATTTATCATATTCAATTTTAAACATTTATTGCTTCGTAGTTCTTACTGTTGTTGTATTTTCTATAGCGTTTATTATCGTATATTTTCTATATTTCTGGTGACTTCTGTTATATATCATTATTGATACACATTTACAAATAGTTAATATTTGATATCAGTTATAACATAGTCAATCAACATCTGCTTTCGCCAATTCTATATAAAACGAATCAGAGTCTAGTGAACGTTGAAGTAGCTCAGAATTTTTGATATATTAAAATACATTGAATAATTTCTTATATTCCGAATACGTATCCGCATATAATTGTTATATATATATATATTTATACACACACACACACATACACATATATACATATATACATATATACATATATACATATATATAACACAAGCACACACACACACATATATATATATATATAGACACACACACATATGTGTCTGTGTGCCTTTTGCTATTGAGCAAATATATAAGCGATTAGATGTTTTCTCAATAGCTTTTGATTTGTTTGGGTAAGATATATATGAAATAATATCTTGCTATTCATCTCCACATATATTTACGTTCCGCTTTCATAAACGATCCATTCTGATAGAAAATTTATTCATTCTTTAGACTGAATAAAATTTAATCTTCATAAATAATCATACATCATACATATTAGGCAACTTACATACATATTTAGGCATAGGAACATACACTCAAATACTGGTAGAGCCCCGTATAGACATAGATACATAATCTTAAATACGGCGGTATATGTGCGTGCGCGCTTGTAATTGTGTTAACATTAATATATACTTATATATATATATATATATATATATATATATATATATATTTGTATATATATATACAGTATAATTGTATTGGGTTTATATATATAAATACTTACACACACAAATATTCATGTTATCTATATGTATTTAGCTATACTACATAATGAATTGTATCTACAACAAAAAACAAACAAACCTCTTTAATGGGATGTCTTTAATTCATTAATGTATAGTGATTTACTTTGGTTATAAGGACGAAACTGACTAATATCGGCCTATAGAAAGATTATAATTGAAGTATATACAACTATTTCTAATCAAGTATACATAAACGAAGTTTTTGAATTTAGAGTATTAATGAGCATAAAAATATAAAGGAAGTTATCCATTAAACTATGAATATAAATGCGGTATTGCTTCGGCTCTTCAATAAATTAAATAGAGATGAAATTTTAAAATAAAAATACATTAAGAAAAACACTTCCCATGGTATTATATGGGAAGATATATAATTTGTTGCAAATATAAATGTTTGTAAAATGTACACACCCACGCTCTCTCAAACACATATAAAAGTATATATATATAGAGAGAAATATCGAACGCTGGATAATAGCCATGAACAGAGCTTTAGAAAACCGGCTACAATAAGCCTATAGACGGAAATATAGCCAACAGTCACTACAGCGATTCAAATTTGTACGTCACAAATTACGTACCGTTGAGCTACACGACACCTGGCAACACTTCCTGTTTTATATAACGCTAAATATCAGCTTTTCAATGAGATTACGTATTGTAAATACTTATGTTTCTATTATTCTGGTAATATGTAAACTGCTAGAATATTGGAAATATTATGTAATGAAGAAATATTATTAGGAAAATACAAACGAAAATAGATAAACAACATTTGAAAATGTTACTGTGAAATACCCGTTCATATAAATATTGAATATTTCTTTTTAATATTGTGTTTAATATATCTTCCTATATTCTCACGAATCTTCTCCGATCTACTGCAAAGCGCTTTGATAACCCGACAGGATTTCTACCATTATATGAAAATAATCGATTCATACATTGACAGAAATTCTGAAGAACCGATTTTGGAAATATGCTAAAGATCATATTCATCGTTTCATTGAAATATTTGGAATGGTATATGTCTGTTGATTCTTCGATTAGTCTTATATAATATATGTTAAATTAACTAACTTTTTCAAAAATATAAAATAGTTGTAAAAAATATAATGAATAAAGAAAGTAAAGTAATGTAGTATTGTAAGAATCCTGGTTCACCAAAGGACCAGAAAATAGAGAAAATAAGATAAAAACTTGCAATCTAATATTGGTTTGACAATAAGATTATTCTCAGAGTTTATATACTCCAGGAATATATTCCATCAGTAAATCCTAGTTCGGCATATAAGCCTCAGAGCTTTACATTTGAAAATCTATTTGAAAACAGATTATATATAGTGAAGTTTGTAAACTACGGATGTTATTCGAAATATTGATGTACGTACATACACACATATACCCCCCCCCCCCCACACACACACACATATATATATATATACACATATATATGTATGCTTGTGTGCATAT
>OZ024753.1:45623932-45631432 GCA_964016885.1 Eledone cirrhosa
AAGTAGCCACAATACCGAGAACTTTTACATTTGTAGTTACCCTTTCTCCAAACACTATTGATTGTAACATCTCTGCTTAATCCTACGTTACTAAAGCATAGTAAGATGCAAAACATTCGTGACTGAATTTCTTCAAAACACATTTCTCGGTGTGTTTACTTTTAAAGGGATATATCATAGCATCTTTGAAATATGTATAGAAATATTTCTCTCTTGCATGTTCAGGTTTGATGCACGTATGGGTGTTAAGGAATTTGTTCTACTCTGTTCAAGTCGTTTATAAATGATGGTATTCATATATCTTTCTACTATAAATACAATTTAAAAGTAATGTGTAGACTTATAACTACCAGTGTCTATGTATGTATGTGGTATGTAACTCTGCATTGGTTGTATACTGGTCTTTCTGTGCGTTTCTTAGTTTGTGTATTTACGTCAATCAGATTATATGTTTGTGTCTGTGAGTGCATTTGTATTTTGTCTAATATATGTGTGAATGCGTGTTTGTTTTGTTTTAGAATATGGATGGGAAACAAACATAAATTTAATTAAGATAACGAATATAAAAATATGATGTGAAATGCACTAACAAAATATTTTATTCGCGGCTACTCTAAAAATAATTCTCTGATTTGCAGTGAACGGAAAATAGCGATGAAGAATATAAAAGTGAAATAGTTATGAATATAAAAGTGATAAACGCAGAAGATTTTCTGATAAATCTGCTCCACTGTTGGACAATCTAAATAATAGACTAACGTGATTTTTTCTTTTCTTTTCTTTAACCTCCACATACTGTTTTCTTCTGGAAAATAAACACAAGAAACAAATCTTGTTTAAAATATATTGATCAGAAGTTCAAAGAGATTTATAAACTTTGCACTTGTTATTTGTATTGCTGTGGTTGTTTTCTTCGATGATGTTATTGTCGTTAGTTTTTCCTCTTGTTTGATGTAACTTTTAGTTTCGTATGCTTTTATCAAGACAAATATTGTGAACGTTGAAATACTATCAGCAAAGATAGGATAAACTGCATTTAAGGTGTCGGTTTTAGATCCACTGTGTCGTGGCTGTCTAAGATTGTTCCACAATAATGTAGTTACGATTTCGTTACTGTTATGTGACATAGTCATACGCTAGGTATCTCTGACCCCCCCCCCCCCCCCCCCAGGGTCGACCAGAAGCTTGTTAATGAAATCTGTTAGTCAGAGACTGTGTGAAGAGACCGGTCATATATTTGGGTTGTTGCCTTAATCTATCGGCTTACATCCTTCTTTTGCCTCGTAGCGGCATTAATCAGGCATGTGGTTAAAGAGATTGCTTTGCAACCACGTGATTCATTTTTGTGAATATGCATTCGAAACAAGACAATAAGGACAATATATATATATATATATATACATCAGCTCTGCTTGGTTTGCAAATATTTAGAAGTTCCTATATGCTGATTGCCATATATATATATATATATATATATATATATATATATATATATATACATACACACCACACCACACCACGCCACACCACACCACACACATATATATATATATATATATACAGGAAAAGAGGGAGGGAGAGGGCTTCTTTCTTCAATGTGCGTTGCATTAAAGGTATCCTTTTTTCTCCCACTTCGATCTGTGAAACAAAACATAGACCAACGTCGAACCATTAAAATATCAGATAGTGTAGATGTCTTCTGAAATTGTTATGACAACAGGCTGCATTAGATGTCACATCATGTTTATTTGTTTGTATATTTCAACGAGATCTTTGTCATGTTGTTTATTCTCAGGCTTAATGTCTCAGTGTGGTTGTCACGAGATCATTTGTTTTTATATTGCGTTTGCTTGTTTATTTTGGAGAAGGATTTCGTTCTGCAAAGTACGCTTATAAAATAGTAAATTGTGAACTGGGGCAGATTTTTTGTTCATTCTAGCAGCCAGGTACAAGCTCATCTGTTTGTTGACAGAAGTGTGTCGTTTTATTTGGTTCATTTAGATATTTAGTAATGTTTGTATAGGTTATTTCTTTTTACAAGAGGTGCGTGATTGTTGAGAAGCGTGTATTTGAAAATGTCGTGTAGTAATTCTTGTTGTTATACGGTTCCTTTTGAAGTACTGATTTCATGCCTCAAGATATGTGATTACACTCCATGAGGGTATGTTGTTGTTGTTGCTGTATCTCTACATCTTGTTTATTTGAGATATCTTCTATTGGCAGTTGTTTTCATTTGATGAAATTCGTTGTCGATTATTAATTCTTAGAAATTTTATGTTTCTAGATTTTGTTTTAAATTTGACCTTTCAAGATCCGAATCTTCTCTTAATATTTGCTTGATATCTTTTTCTGAAAATTTTGTTATGGACATGTCTCGCTCGTCTTAGTGGAAAATATTGCGCAGTAATTCTACTCAAGTTATTTGGTTTTGTTTTACTTTTGTATAATGATCAAACGAGGTGCCAATGAAAATATCGATTTCTTATTCTACCCAATAACGTGTCGTATGTATTGAATATGTGTTGTTAGCCATTTGTGTATGAGGTAGAGGAGGAGAATAGGGAATGTTCATTTTGTAGGCGGCTAATTACTTGGTTAATTACATCGTTTGTTAATTACATCGTTTGTTTTTGTTGCTATGGTTTTCTTATTAGATATTATTGTTTTATATTATTGGGAAGGGAACCTCATGCATCCATTGATATGTAGCATAAATTTTCGTCAGAGATATGTTAAGATCCGTGTATAAGTTTTAATCAACCTTGGTTGTGGGGGGTATACTACGAGCTTTGGCCACTCTGCAATGTACAGGTCATCCTTGTTTGAAAAATACAGGATATGAGACTAATGAGTATTTGCTGGTATTTCTCGGTCGAAGAATCGTGGTAATCTCGTATGTTGACTTCTTCTGCATGTCACTATTACAATATTAGAGTAACGTGTAATAGAAAAATATGATCGGGGTGAATTGCCAGATTTCCTAGAGCGTTGGACAAAGTCTTTCCCGTGTGTCATCCATTTTACTGAGTTCCAATTACATTGCAGGCAATTGTAACTTTCCTCATTGATCTGTTCATGTATTAAATACCGATTCAAGATCATCAATGGACATGAATTGTTAAGGCGTCGAAAAAGATATCTGGCTGGTGTTTTCCCTGGTTCTTTGCATCCTGAGTTTAAATCCTGTTTTGGTATACTTTAGTTGTAGTTTTAATTCAGCATCCGGTGAATATCAGTACCTGGAACTTTAGTGCTTTAGTGAAATTCATTTTCTTGAAAGCATTTGGATCAAGTTTTCATTTTACATATACTTACCTCATTCCATCTCTCTTTATAATAATCTGGTTATGTTTATGGCCATTCTGAAATCATATGGTCACTGCTTTTTCCTCCATGACGCAACAGTAAAATAAAAAAAAAAGAGACGTAGGCGACATAGAAGAGGTAAATACAGGCATTATACATTAAAACCCAGAGGATAAATGCCTGAATTCACATAAATGTCCCATTTATTTATACCGAATTATAATATATTGTTGAAATGATTCATAGCTTCTTTCATAGATGTAAAAATGATCACTCGGTATGTACTTCATATCCATCAATTTTACATCCCTTTGACAACCAACTAAAAATATTATATTATATTATGTTATGTTATGATATTCCATTTAATACAAATATTGATGGAACGACATTTCATTAAAACAGAAGCAGTGTGTGTTTGATGTATATGTACATTTATAATAATCATGATAATTTTTCTTTATACACTCACACAGCTGCTACCGTAAATGTTAGCTACAATTGCAGAGTCGGTGGTTATATGCTGCTGTTCTGCTTATCTGCAAATGAATGGCTTACTTGCAGACATTTTAACTACCATGCTGTTCTATACGCTGATCTCTATGTCTCTCAATGTTTCTCATCTCCGACGTGGAAGTATTTTAAATAGGATCTGGCCTTAGATGAGGTCTCAACAGGAGATCAATTTGTCTGCAACATATCTCCATTTACTCTACAATTCCATCATCGACTTTCGCCATTGGAGGTATTCTGCCATGTTCCGTGTTCTGCATTACAGACGCCTATGTGAAACATTCACACACAACAAACCAATCGCAAGCACACCCTCATAGACGCATACACACTTATATATACATACACACACACACACACACACATATATATATATGTGTGTGTGTGTTTATATACTCAGGTAGAACACATACATAAAACAACATATTTTTATCTAGTGGAACATGATTTTTAAACATGCAAATATAAACACCTACACGTATAACAGTGTGCGCGCGCACACACACACACACACACCACACACACACACACACACACATATATATATATATAGAGAGAGAGAGAGAGAGACACACACAGTTAGATCATCAAACGCATATCAAAAGAACACTGGTAAACATTAAGTTCTAATCTGAAGTAAAGTATAATGTAAATGTTACCACACACACACACACACACACACCCATACATACGTACGTACACACACAGACAGATACACACACGCACACATACACACACGCGCACATACACACACATGCGTACGTACACACACAGACAGATACACACACGCACACATGCGCACACATACACACACACACATGCGTACACACACATACTCACCCTTACAGAGACAGACACACCCACACATGAATTAATATAAGGAATTGATTAATGGAAAGTATACAGACACATATACAACAGAGAGAGAGAGAGGGAGGGTAACAGAGAGAGAGCGAGAGAGAGCTAGTGTATCGCTAGAGAGATAAAGAAAGATAAAGAATGAGAGGGATAGAGAATGAGAGAGGTAAAAAGAAAGATATATTAATGTCCAGTTGCACTTTTATTAGGATCTAAAACACGACAAATATTTACACATATAGAAACTGCAAACATGTGGTGCGTGCCACCTGATAACTATCTATCTATCTATCTATCTATCTATCTATTTATCTATCTATCTATCTATCTATCTATCTATATATCTCGCTGTTTGTCTGTCTCTATATACACCACACACATAGATACATATATGTATATATCATCTATTTATCTTGCTAGATAGCTACCTCCAAATTGCCTGCATGCCTATACATACATATATATATATATAAATGAAAAGTATAGAAATTGTTGTAGCGAGAAGCTAACAGTATTATTACATATATATATATGCGTGTGTGTGTGTGTGTGTGTGTGTGTGTGTGTGTGTGTGTGTGTGTGTGTGTGTGTGAGTAACTACCTGTCTAAAGTAGTGCCAATAACGAGCTTACAACACTATGTAGTACGGAGGTAAATATTCCGACGAGATTCTGCAATAGAAGTGGGTTTTTTGATATAGGATGCCATCAATTTAGATTTCGTTGAGAATTCAAACCAGCGACAGGATCACACACACATACACACACATAGATATATATTATATATATATATATACGGGATAACAAATTATCGTTATAGGTAGTCCACTTAGATGTAGTTCAGTTAGAGTAGTGGATAGTATTAACGCTTGGCTAAGTTTGACTCAACAAGACGTTTCCATAGTGATGCTGCGAGTTCGCGGTGATTTCTATGTAATTTATACTTGGAGTAATAATGGTTTCTTACATAGGCACAAGGCCATCAATTTTTGAGGATGGGAAATTCGATTAAATCGACCCCAGTGCGTGACTGGTACTTTATTTTATCGACCCCGTAAGGATGAAAGGCAAAGTTAACCTCGGCGGGATTTGAACTCAGATCATAAAGGGACGTAACTCTATGCTGCAAAGCATGGCGTCCGACCCTCTACCCATACTGCCAATCCACCGTCCTTATACTTGGAGTAATAATAAATCAAGAAAGAAGAGTGACATGGTTTGCTATACAATAAAGCCCTTATTGTATAGCAAACCATGTCACTCTTCTTTCTTGATTTATATATATATATGTATGTTATGAAATACTGTTAGCTTCTCGCTAAAACAATTTATATACCTTTCATTTATATATATATATATATATATATATATATAAACACACACACACATATATATATATATATATATACACATACTTACACATACATATTTCTATTTGAATATACATATATGTGTATGAATATATATTTCTCTATATGTATATATATACATATAATCATATATAATGAAAGTAATACAAAAACAAAACTTTTGACATTTTCTTTGATGATTGGAATGGCAAATAGTCACGATGAGTTGTAAAATCAATTAAGAGAATGGCATATTTCTTTACTAGAATTCATTAAAATATTAAAATATGGTGCAGTAATATTCCCCCACCCAACTCCTCCAGTCTCCAACTGGAGTGAAACCAATAAGAATTTGGTAAAACCAATAAGAATTGAAACATTAATTTTCAATTAAATATCGTAAAATTCTGTGCTTGAAAACTGCAATACATGAAGAGACAATGTGACATTTATGTGTCGCATATGATCATTATAGATGTCTCAACTATAATATCGTTGACCCGTGCAAACCAACGTATCTATCTAAATAATATTAAAAGTAGAATTTTTTGTTTGTTTTTATGTCTTTGTATTGATGTGTTAAGACGGATACAAGATAGATTTCCAATCAATTCACTTGAACAAGCAAAATTATTGAATGATCACTAATTGTTGTGTCATGTGGTGTTCAAAAGTATCGTCTGAATTATTTTTCAATTCATTTCATAATTGAGTTTTCCATTTAACTCACTGGAAAAGTTAGTCATGGCGAAATCGATATATACATACACCTCCACATACACACGCATCTTTATATATATATATATATATATATATATATATATATATAGGCACGCACACACACACACACACCTCCATATGTCTATGAACTACACGATAACAACTCACAATACACTCTTTAAAGTAGACAGGACAACCAGCCTGGTGTTCGTGCCACGATAAAATACACTTTTTAGGGGACGGTTTGTATCGCATAAGGTGGTGGTTGAAAATTCCCAGTACTCTGTGTCGGGGCGTAATAAACCTTATGAAGGAAGACGAGAACAAGAGGGACCTTTTATATACGTTCTGGCACATAGCTCTATCAATAAACACATCATTTTGAATTAGATTGTTATCAAATGATACTTTGTACTTGTTCTCTGTTTTGAAATATCTTACAGCGAGCAATCTTAGAAATATTGGAAATCTGTGAGAGTATATGGCTCAGAAAAAATGAAAATATCTGTACTTAATTTCTTAATAGTGAATTTCTGTGTCAATGTTTTTGAAGAGGTAAATGTATTCTACTAGATGCATTGAGTACGATTTGTTCAGAAATGATTAAAAACATTTTTTATGAAAATTGGCTTATTTAATATTAAGATTGTGTAGACCTTAGCAACATATTTCATTAATGCATTAAACATAGTTTTCTAATTAAACCCATTTTAACGTATAACATTTTCTTAAAATTCTAATTTAGTATATTGCAT
>OZ024753.1:45636432-45643932 GCA_964016885.1 Eledone cirrhosa
CACCACACCACCATCACCACCACCACAGCCAACCACCACCACCATCACCATCACCACAGCCAACCACCACCACCATCACCACAGCCAACCACCACCACCATCACCAGCACCCCCAGCCCAGCACCCCCACCACCCCAGTACCCTCACCCCACCCACATCACCATCATCAAGTCTCTGCAACTGTTGAATCTCTCAATTCCACTGCAGGTCCATCATTTCTCCTGTCGTTGTCATCCACCTCTTCCACGTCAAACCATTTCTATTTTCTACTCAATGTCGTTCATTATCATCTCTTCCTCCATTTCTTCTTCATCTGAAGTGTCATCTTCATCAACCTATCGATCATCATCATCATCATCGTGATCACCATCAACAACACTGTCATTGTTATCATCACCCTGGCCACCCTCATCACCACCCTCACCACCATCACCATCATCACCCTCACCACCACCATCATCAGACTGGCCACCACCACCATCATCACACTGGCCACCACCACCATCATCATCATACTTATCATTATCGTTTGGATTGGTAGTATCGGTAGAGGGTCGGACACCATGCTTTGCATCAAAGAGTTACGGCCCTTTATGGTCTAAGTTCAAATCCCGCCGAAGTTAATTTTGCCTTTCATACTTACGGGGTCGATAAAATAAAGTACCGATTTAATCGACTCCCTCCCCCCCCCAATTGCTGGCCTTGTGCCTATACTAGAAACCATTATTGTTAAACATTTCACTTTGCCTCCCCCCTCCCCCCTCTCCTCATTGCTTCACGTATATCTCACTTCCTCTTTAAGTTGCTTTTTCGTAATTTTATTGTTCACAACATCGTGTGAATTAATATTGTTATCATCATTCTTCTTCTTCTTTTTCTTTTTCTTTTTCTTCTTCTTCTTCTTACTACCTACTACTACTACTACTACTACTATTACTACTACTACTGTTATATC
The DNA here is from genome assembly GCA_964016885.1 of Eledone cirrhosa. NCBI lineage: Eukaryota > Metazoa > Mollusca > Cephalopoda > Octopoda > Eledonidae > Eledone > Eledone cirrhosa. The sequence goes on from OZ024753.1 coordinate 45,637,388, forward strand.
TATGCATTCATAGGAAAATCTATTCAATTTATATGTCAGAATAAAGTAGAAAATATAAAATAAAGATATGAGAGCCAAGAATAAAACAACATCACCAGTACGATAAAACATGTTTAACATTGTAATTAAGTATTTATTAGAAATCATTAAAAGTCTATATTTCATTGATAGTGACTCCGAATTAAAAGTGAAAATATATAGAAGGTAGCTTACAGCACGTTTCTCACAACCTTTACTATTAAATTTCGATATATAGTTTGCATTTTTTGATATCTCATTCCTTCTCTTATATGTATATATATACATATGTAAGCATACACATATAAGTATATATATACATATGTAAGCATGCATATATATATATATATATATATATATATATTATATATACATATGTAGGGATATATATATATATATTATATATACATGTATAGGGATATATATATATATATGTGTATATATATATATATATATAGGGAGAGATGTACGTATATATATATATATATAATTATATATATATATATATATATATATATTATATATGCATATATAGGGATATATATATATATAGGGAGAGATGTATGTATATATATATATATATATATATATATATATATTATATATACATATGTAGCGATATATATATATATATAGGGAGATATGTATGTATATATATATATATAATTCTATATATATATAATTCTCTATATATATATACATATATATATATAAGGAGTTATATATATAAGGATATATATATATATATATATATATATATATATATATATATATATATACATGCTTACATATAACAGAGTAAATAGAATCTGATAGGAGTCTTAACAATGAGATATCTGTGTAATCATACACAAGCATTTATATTCCTTGTATAAATTAGATCCTCCATTTTCTCATTTAATTTGTCATCTTGCAAACCTTTCCTTTTCCCATCTTAATCAAATCTCATATTACTGGATGATTAAAGTAAATTTCCCGATATATTCTACCATGTGTTAACTCATTTGCAGCGAATTGAATATTTGAAATATATATATATATATTCTTAAAGATTGCTTTAAACTTGTTCGTGCTTGGTATCATGCGCAGTCAGCTAACTTAATCATCATCCTCATCATCATCATCATCATCATCATCATCATCATCATCATCATCATCATCATCATCATGATAGTCCATACGACAACCGTCAATATCACCACCGCCATCTTCTTTTACATCAATTTCCTCATCAACATCAACATCACCAATACTGTTAACATTAAAACAATATATTCCAATAAGAAAACCCTGCAATATATATAAAAGAGGAAAGCGAGTGGAACGGAAAAAAGATGGGCTACATTTGCTCTGAATCCACCTTTCTATGTTCTGTGGATTCATACGGTCCTTTATCTATTAGACTATTTTATTTAGTCAAAGATACGGTGAGATATTCTATTTTAATTATATATATACTACCCTAAGAATCGAGTACTCTGGCGTGTTATGGTCCACCTGGTTCCTTGCCACACTTCCTTCGTTGTACGTATGTATGTATATACAAATACACGAATTGAATCATGCATACAAACCCCAACCACACACGTATATATATAATATCAATTAGTATTGCTATTTTGCATTTCAGAAATATTTCTAAATCATTAAACATGGCCTTACACACCTACTCACCGTTTCAATCAGGTGGCTTTGACTGGAAATAATTATAAAACCAGTCACATGTTGCAATACGTCAGATGCCTATCGACCCAAATTTCTGTCAGTTAATATCGGCTATAGGTTAAAACATGTCTAAAACTGAGTGTAAAGTATCAAGATATTTGACATGGCGGGTCACATAAATTGTCATCGATTTCAGTTGAGGTGAGTCACTTAGATGATAAGAAATATAAACCATAGAAGAGATAATGACAGCTGCAATGGCCACGATAACACAAGATGGATAACGGAATTAATATTCACAGCATAGTAGGATTTTAGTGTTGAAAATGATAACGATAATGCTAATTTCAACAAAATCAGGAAGAAAATTAACAATATAAGAATAATTATTTCGTTGAATCTAATAATTTGAAATTCGTTATTTCTCTCTTGAATATATATGATTAGCAATTTCTAGTCTAAGTAACTTGATAAGTGAATATAATTTACTGAGAAAATCTAATTCGATTGAAACATACCCTATGCTGAGTAAGACAAGGAACTCTCTCACTGCACATTCTATAAATTATTCGACATATTTTACACTAAAAAATTTAGAAAGAGAGATTTGTACTCCTATGTATGAAGGTCATACATCTCCGGTTATTTCTCGTTTTCCTTCTTTCATAAACACACACACACACATAATATATATAGGGAGGGAGAGAATGATCGTCAGTTGCCTTGAATTGAACATAAACAAGCCTGGACCAATCCATTTCTAACCACGAATTCAATCAAATGCAATAATAGCCGATCCCACAGAGGGACCTTTATAATCTTCATGATGGAGGATGAACACACGACATGCTTTACCTCTTATCCACCACCCATCCTCCACCACTATATCTCCGATTTATTTGATTGTCTTCCTTATTCTACTTTTTTTCTCAGAAAAATACTTTTTTCTCTCTTTATTATCTCCCAACGAATGACTACTCTCAGAAATTGGAGACTCTTTCCAACCGAACCAAGCGTTTAAAAATAATACACTTCCATTGCATTTTATTATTGCCCCTGCTTTGCATTCCATTGGTGACACGTCCTTTCTCTCTCTCTCTCTCTCTCTCTCTCTCTCTCTCTCTCTCTCTCTCTCTCTCTCTCTCTCTCTCTCTCTCTCTCTCTCTCTCTCTCTCTCTCTCTCTCTATATATATATATAAACGGAAAAAATGAAACGATATTTCATTATACATACTTATTTCATTATACATACTTATATATATATATATATAAGTTTATCCCGGGTTCAATCGGGGGTAACCACAGTAAGTAAGGTACTCAATACAAAGCAGATTTTGAATATCTAATATAGAAAAGGCGTCTACAGGACTAGAACTGTTTCATTCGGGAGAAATCATCAGGTCGGCTTCCTGATGATTTCTCCAGAATGAAACACTTCTAGTCCTGTAGAAGCCTTTTCTATATTAAATATATATATATATATAAAATGTGCATCTACATATATATGCTTCACATATCACAGGCTCTTGCTTCTATTACATGGACTTCAGCCTATATTTCATAAATCCGCCCTTCTCTTTCAAATGTGTGTTTATATGTTTTGAAATTTTAATGTGTGTCTTTTCCATATTTCTGATTCGTTAGTAAAATCTATGACTGAATCATTAATAAATTCACATTTTCTCAGTCATAAGACCACGGGACTGATCGTACTGTTTGTCATTTTGGGTAAATGTATTTTTGATAACCTCGGCTCATATCGATCATTTGTGAATATATTCGGGTAGATGAAATCTGTATGCTATCCAGTCGAATGGATTTTTTTTTAACGGTAATTTAAATGTGAAGTTTTTTTTACGTATCGTTTAACGCTGATTCGGTTTGGGAAACATTAATCGTATCATTCTCTGTGGAGTGCTCAACACATTAGTTTAAGGAGTTGAAGTAGATTTGCATGAAACGGTGAATGCTCATCGGCGATGTCGAAGAGGTTGCCATTATCAGAATCTATGACAGAAGCTGAGTACATTTCACGGCTAACAAATAATAGCAAGTTAATTCAATCAACAATATTGAGTACTGGAGATGGTGATATCATTGTAGAGCGGATCTCGTATTCCATTATATATACATACATAAACACACCCACGTGCACACATAGATATATAATTGTGTATATATAAATATATATATATATATATATATATATATATATATATATATATATATATATATATATATATGTGTATGTACATATATATATATGAATGTGTGTGTATATATATATTTATACATACATACACATATGTATGTCTATGTATGTATGTGTATGTATGTATATATATATATATATATATATATATATCACTTAGATGTCGCCCTCGCAATTACTAATACGAATAGTTCTTTATTAAATGAAACTCTACATCAGTAAAGAGACAATTAGATTCTGCAAATAAATCTATTGGATTGCTAGCGATTACTCCTATTGTTGATACTAACAAATGTCTCTCTAGTGGAAAAGACTTCTTGATAATCTCATTTAGAGATAGGAGAATTTCATCCATTTGCAAAAATCTATTTCTATCACCGTCATTTGTCAATTGTAAATGTAGCATAGGACATCAATTTAGATTGGATTTCGTGAAACGCTCATTGATTTTATTTTTCCTATGATTACTTTACGTTATTATACGCCTCTAACTTCGCAAATGAGAATATGTTTAAAGAATATAATAGATTTAGTTTTAACTTTTTTGTATATATCGTTATTATTATTATTATTATTTATTTTTTTTTTTTGGCAAATCATTTTACGAAACACTGCGTAATCGCTAATATTTTCATGCACAATATATTACAGTCGTAGCTATGTGGTTAACCATTTTACTTCACAAGGAACATAGCTTCGTGGTTGATCTATTTGAAAGCTAAGCTAAAGATTCTTGTTTTATAAACACACAAGTGTACACCAAAAAGTAGTGATTTCCAAACTGTTTTCAATCTTGAATTCATCATATTTTTGTATTCAATAATTCCACATATATAGATTATATTATATTTTGAATCTATCCTCCTAAGACACCCGACCATTGTCATCAAAACGGTACCTATAGTATAATGCTTCTTTCATTGAAACAACACACCCCAGTAAAAGAGGAAAGTAGGGCATTATTAAAGAAATGTGATAATTCGTTTTTACCTATACTGAAGAATTAAAGAAATGGCCCATCAAATCATCACAACTTTTTGAAATCAAGTCATTCTGTAATCGTTCCTAAATTCCGATATTACATCTCTGGAAAGCGAAATTTAGTGAATTATCTTTAGATATTTCCCATAAGATTACCTCTGAAATAACCCCCCACCCCATATATATATATATATATATATATATATATATATATATAGTGAGGCAATGTGTGAGCCTCTACATGTTTCGTTAACATGGTAGATTTTACTGTCAAATATCCATACAGTTTGAATTTAAAAGTAGTCCAGTGTTGCGTTTTATTCCTGAAATGAAAAAAAAAATATATAGTGTACAGACATTGGCGAAACACCTTTGATTATTTGGTGACATATCTCTTAATTGAGGACAGATTAACTGATAACAAATCAATATTGCCCCTCCTCACTATAAAAAGAAACAAGAACAAAACTTGTTCATTTGGTGCCAAAACGAAAATCAATGAATAATATGTATCATAGTAGATTCAAATATCACAGAGAGAGAGAGAGAGAGAGAAAGGTGGGGGAGAAATGAGGTGCAACAGAAATGAAACATGGATTACAGGTTAAAATATAGTCAAGAATCTAGACTATATTTATATGAGAAACAAAATGAGGATGGATGTAGTTTATGGAAAACCCAAATGATTTAGAAGTCGACCTGAAGTAGGAGCAATAAGATTAAGAAAGACATGAACGACACCATACCATTTTGTATAGAACATTTTAAAAGTAGGTTTATAAGTATGAATTTTCATAAGGTTTACGTGGCTGTCTCAGTGGACGAGTGTTAGGTACTAGAGACGATGGAGATCCTGGTCTTGGGTTCAATCCTGGTCAAGAAGTACATGTAATCGTTTTCAGTTTTTATTTTACACCCATAGAAAAAACTTATAAGTGATGGCATTCCTTCGTAGATATTTTTTATTCTGGAGTCCTTATTTGTATGTTCCTGGTTGTTATTTTACATATGAAATATAAAAACATTTTCTTTCTTTAACATCCGAACTAAAAGGAATAATCTTTCATTTGCCGCTAATCAATTTCAATTTCCTACCTTTGCCATCTCACAAGTTCTTCATTTTTACACCACCACCATAAATATGACTGGCACCATCACCTCCTACTTCTACTACTACCAGCACGTCGGCGACAACCACCTCCACCATCACTATATTATTTATACATGATTCATCAGATACATATGAACTAATTTATTTTACGAGTGTAAAGATTTGATTTTTATATTATAAATTGGAAGCTGCTGAATAGGAAATGTCTCGCGGGAGTGTTTAAAGATTGGCAACATTGCATTGTTTCTTTTTAGTGGAGCTTATAAGTCAATAGGTAATAAGATCAAATCGATGAACTGAATATAATTCTCCCGTCGGAATTGCTGTATTATCATGCATGGTCTACTACGAAAAGTAACATCGCCGTGGAAACTTCAAATAGCTGGAGATGTTACTCATTTTCCAGCCAATGTCCAATAGTTTTATGAGATGAATTTTAAATGAATCCTCTATGAAAAATGGCCATAGTTGGCTAAAGTCCAGCTAGAGAGAGTGAGAGAGAAGAGAGCGTGAGAGAGTGAGAGAGAAGAGAGCGAGAGAGAGGGAGAGGGCGAGAG
>OZ024753.1:45646432-45673932 GCA_964016885.1 Eledone cirrhosa
TGCCTTTGTAGAGTGGAAGAGGATAAAGTTTGTCTTATTGGTCAGAGTGACCGTGGAATCTTGAGGATTCTTTCGCGAGCAGCCCTCAAAAATGTCCTCAATTTGTGGACGTTATACTTCTTTTATTGTGACCCATTTTATTTTTTGTTTGTGTGATTAACTTTCCAAAAGAAGCGGAAATTTCTCTCAGTTGTGAAGAAACAAATTTACATATATATATATATAATTTCTCCTATAGTTTAGATATGTTGGTGATATCAAATAATAAATAAACTGAGTATTAAATACTAGGCCTTTCTCAGAAATATTCCAGGCCGAGCACTAATACTGTCATATAATTAACGGTCAATTAGGAAACGAGGTCTTAACTCGTTATTCCTTTAATGCGTAGTATTAAGATTGAGCAATCTTGTAAGGTGGTTTTACATTTATTATTTGTCGACATTTTCAATTAATTATCTTTTCATTACAATGAAATGCCATTCTCATTAAGGACCATATGGTGCCACATTCATGTATGGAAATAATTAAATTAACAACGAGGAAACCTTAAATAAAATTAACTCGATTTAACCAGAACAGGGTGGTGTTATTATGTAACAAAGATTCGTTAAATATTCCTACTAGATTGCCATATGTCACCTTAACCGCAGAGAAATTTCAACAGCTCTAAATATCATTGAAATAAATTTTGATTTCCAATACGGTGATAATATTGGAACCATTTAAAGTCAGTGGGAAGTATTAGCAATTTCAACAAACAATTTACAACAGAAATCCTTAATTTATAAATATAATATGCAATCACTAATGGTATAATATAGAATTTCTATAATGTACGCTTGAAAATATGATTAGAATATCCATACGAAAACGCTATGACTCATGTAAAGTTTATTGGCTATATTTAAAGATTGCTACACAGTAGATTAAACCGATATTTATGTAATACTTGTTGTTATTCCAGTCAATTCTACAGTCTTTTGTGATGCTATTTGGATCCATGTCTGCCAATTTCAAGACGATCCATGATCAGTTAGTTCCCAATCAAGATTAGAAACTATTATACATCGAGTAATAGATAGATAATCAGGGAAAGAATTATCATATGTATCCCGAGTATTAAGACTATGATAAACTTTGAGGAAGATATAGCTATGATTTCTGCCAGGTCTGGCGGCTTCATATAGGTTTATCTAATTTGTGAATGTTTTAGTGGTTTGGGTGAGACTTTAGAAAGCCTTTTCTTCCTTAAGAGAGTAAGAATATCGGCACACCTATCTCTTTCTCTCTCTATATATCTATCTATCTATCTCACTCTTTTTCTCTCTCTTTCTCTCTCTCTTTCTCTCTGTCTTTCTCTCTCTCTTTCTCTCTCTCTCTCTCTCTCATATATATATATATATATATATATATATATATAAAATTTTAGTTTTATTTACAGCAATTATGAACCCATTTGAAAATTTAGTCTGATAATATAAAATATAAGATTTGGACAAGTAATTTGGGATAAAATAATTTAATATGAAATAATACAAAATATATAATAATACATAATAAAATATAAAACACAATGCTAATCAACTAAACAATAACCTAACGAGGTGTAATAGTGTGGAGAGATTTCTACACTCACAATACACCAACACACAGCATACTCTCAGGAGGAACCTAAATTTGATAAATTTCATGACTTAAAATTTCATGTTGAAAATGAAGAATATCAATTCAGATAATGACATATATTTTCTACAATTATAAATTGTGAAATCTGTTTTTTTTTTTTCTTTTAAATTTCATGAACGTAAGCATGTATAGTTTGTGTAAAATATATATCTAGTTTTTATTGATACGTTGAGTTTTATAAATTTCTAAAAGAATTGCGTGCATATAGGTTCTTTTGTTTTTTGTATCTATTGAGGGTATAGAAAGAATTTTCAGTGAACTTATATACTGTAACGACTTAGATTCATTACCATGCATGCGTGTGTGTGTGTGTGTGTGTGTGTGTGTATGTGTGTGTGTGTGTGTGTGTGTGTGTGTGTGTGTGTGTGTGTGTGTGTGTGTGTGTGTGTGTGTGTGTGTGTGTGTGTGTGTGTGTGTGTGTGTGTGTGTGTGTGCGCGTGTGTGTGTGTTAGTGTGTGAGAGTGTGTATCTTGCCACATAAACATTCAATACTTCCCGTTTTAGAACAAGCAATCGAGGAAAATATGTTCTTTTATATATATATATATGTATAGATATATAGATATATAGATATATATATATAATGTATGTATGTATGTATAATATATACATATATTATATATATAATATATAATATATATATATATATATGTATATATATATATATGTATAATATATACATATATTATATATATAATATATATATATATATATATGATATAATATGATATGATATGATATGATATGATACATATCTATCTATGTATATACTATTTAGAATTCAACGTCTTCAGGGATTGAATTAGATGTTATTTCCTATTTTAACTATTTTTTTCTTCCCTGTCGTAGCTATTTCATGGTTTGAATACTGATACTGAAGGATTCAATTACTATATTCCTTATACAATATATTTAAGAAGCAAGGGCAACACAGAATGGAGCAAATATCGATTGTGTTTGACAGAGGAATTGATCCGAATATCAGGCAATGATATAATGGAATAAATGTATGGAATTTGAATTATAACTTACATGTCTACATAAATACTTCCACACAACTAGAAATATCCTCCACTATTTTTCTCCCTCTCCCCCTTTCTCTCTCATTCTTTCTATCTATCTATCTATATCTATATATATATGTGTGTGTGTGTGTGTTTATATATTTATACATCTATATCTATCTATATATATTCTATATATATATATTTATATATATATAAGTATGTAACATATATATATATAAATATGTAACAGCCGTACTAAGAGTGAGAAGTGAAATTTCGTTTCATTTTCATTTTGTCCATATATATATATATATATATATATATATATATATATATATTAAAATAACAGATTAAAATAAGAGATTAAAGTTTCGGAAGATCCTGTTAAGGGTGAAAGCACCGATTCTTTGCTTACACTTTAATATGTTATTTTAATATATATATATATATATATATATATATATATATATATATATATATATATATATATATATATAGAAGAGCTTCTACAGGACTAGAACTGTTTCATAGCTCTGCTATGTATTGAGTACCTTACTTACTGTGGTTACCTCCGATTCAACCTGGAATAACTTATCTCTCTCTCTCTCTCTCTCTCTCTCTGTGTATGAGTGTGTATGTATATAAAAACAAAAAAGAACGTATTCAGCAGACTTGTTAGTGCAGTCATGATCACAGACTATTTGACCTCTTTCAAAGTTTCTTTGAAAATCTATATTACTTCTTTAACACTACAATAAATGATATAGATTCAGAAAATATCTTTACTGGAGGCAAACTGTAACTCTATCTTTTACAATATGATTGAACATAGTTTCTTTATAAATGTTACAAACTTAGGTAGATTGTGTACGACTCCATATAATAACGCTGACATATTTCTATCTACGTCATGTAGCTGCTATTTGTTATCATTTGTTCAGAGAAATTCAACGCAGAACATATGTGTAAAGGGTTTTACTAGCGATAAACAGAATCCTATGTAATTTATTATGCATCGTGTCAACAAGTGAGGTTTTTAATAAATATATCCTACGTAATTGTGAACATCTATATATATATATGTATATATATATATATATATATATGTGTGTGTGTGTGTGTGGAGAATATTGTGGCTGTGTAGTTGCTAGTAACTAGTAAGTTAGGCTTAAAATGGAATGAGAGGAAGAAGAAAGCAAGCAAGAGGGGGGGGGGGGTTATATATATATATAGTTATTTATAATATATATACATGTACGTATGCTTACATGCATAAATATATATATACACACCCGTTTAAACATAATATACATACAAATATACATACATAAAAGTGTACATTACAGGAAGTGTACAAGATATGTAAGGCATTGCAATAATTTAGAATGTAATAACGGCTTATAAACACGTATACATAATGAAACGTATGGCTATGGGTATATATAGAAATATAGAAATCCTGACGTGCAATGACATCCATATATTCACACAGAGACACACACACATAGACGCATTCATAATTATATATTAAATGTTGTCTCAATCCTAATGTAAGAGTCTCATTCTTGTATTTATCTTGTATTTATCTTGTACTTATCTTGTATTTATATATTATGGTTCTTTATATATTTCTGTCCTATTGTACCGACAGTCTGCACGCATGTGTGAACATGTATATGTACGCGTGTATTTGCAGAGAGAGATAGAGAGAGAGAGAGACTGACGATGGGTCTTTGTCCAGTTTACAAGACTTTAGTTGTAAAAACTTGTTTACTTTGCAGCTTTTGTAGAAGACACTAGCAATCGAACCCTACCAACGTGCTTCCTAAACTGTCGTTTTAACTCTCTTCCCTTGTCTACATCTATATATGAAAATTAGAAAACATTTGTTCAGGTCTTCTAAAGACATGTATTAAATAAATCAATAATGTAATATCGAATGAAATCTAAATAATTAGGATGATTAACAAACCTCTAATCAAGTAATCAATGTAGAGACAATCTGTTTTTATCTATTTATTTGTTATTGTTTCTCTTTTTTAAGGGGGGGGGGTCTCTAACTTTTATCGTTTGAACCAGGTAAACCTCCACACCTGTGTATTTCAGTCATATCTATTTGTTTTTTATAGATGACATCTTTTTAAATAAAGATATTTGTGATTAAATGTCGCCAACTACGTCACAGTGGAAATAATCAATTATACAGAACTCGTCAACACACACACATATATATATAGAGAGAGATTTTGAGTATAAGTTGGTTGTATACCAACACCTCAGTATGCCGCTGGAGCACTCGACGAAGTGCGCAGGTTGGTTTGGTTACTCCGGAGTAATGTAAAATAAAGTTAAATAAAGTTAAATAAAAAGTCATATGATTCCAGTTCCTCAGTGAAATAACAACCCAACAAGAAACTGGGCATATCAGAGTATTGACAAAATTATACACCTCAACAACATATGTACTTGTCTATACCACACTAATTCAAACTGCCTGAAGAGGTCACAGCCAAAGATAGCTGTCACTGAAATATATATAGCAGTAATAAACGAAGCTAAATTTTAAACATTTGACTTTTTATTTAACTTTATTTTATATATATATATATATATATATATAAGAGAGAGCGAGAGAGAGTACCATTTGGTGATTAGTAATATATCACTTTTGGTTCCAACTTTTGAGGTAATCAACCCCAGTATCGCAGTTGTTTTTAATCGATCTGCGAGACGCGTGTTACGCGTGATTACGTAGAAAATATTTTAAACTGACTCTTCGATCACTCATTTTTAGGATGTGTGTGTATAGGAAAAAACAACAACATTTTATTGAATAATATTGACTGATAGGATAAAAGTGGTAATCATAGCTTTTTTTCAGTAGACTATGCAGAAATTAGTATTCTAGCAGTGATTGATGCCGAAACACCCCAGAAGATTCTGGAAGTTACTATAGAAATCATCCCTGTCTACGGAACATAAACATGCACAACACCAAAACCCTAGTTTCAAACACCTCCTGTAACTTCTCCCCATATCCATCCACTAAGTGATTTCATTGCAGAATCTCTGAGTTCTCGTGTGTATCGACGCTGCTGTTCACATTACAAAGAAAACTTCTTCCCCAACTTCTTTTAGAAATTAGTTTTGGTGCTATTCACATATTTATGTCTATATTGTTAAGCATACACGCCCTATACATGACATTAGGTTTACAACATGTCATTAGTTACACTGTAATACATCCCTGTATGTTATACAGCTTTTATATAATAATGCAGATATAAAGATAGGTTTCCGCTGCATTATACCGAAGTTAGAATCAAATAGTTTCATTTCTTGGATCCTGCTTGTGAAGCGTTCAATGTTGAGAGAGACAAAGGAAATGGCTTCCAACCATATTGACAGCGTTTTATATCATTCTGTTACGCAACCAATGTATATTATGTAGGCGTTTTGTACTAAACAAATGTTAATTTCTATCTTGCTCTATTTGATGCACTTTAAAAAAAAAAAAGAAATAAGAATTTAAAAGAAAATGATTCTCTGCTTTATGTTTGCTCGGGCACATTAAATATGTCTTACATATATGTAAACACCATCTTAACATTTGCATCTATGGTGGATCATCTTTATTGTATTTTCTCAAAAGATAAAATAACGGAAATAACAGTAAATTTCAAATGAAGCATGTGTAAATTATAGGATTATGGCTAAAACTAGATTTTTAAGAAAAACTTCTTAACAAAAATATATATTTAAACTAATCTATCGCCATCATATGTTGTCTTTATTTACACACTAGCTATGAAATTATTTCACATTTCTTAAATTCCCGAAACATATTGATCTAATATTTTACGTATAAGAAATAAATAAAAAAAAATCAATTGTTATCAATACTTCTACATTTTCCACTCCTATAGCTTATCTATATCATAATCCATAATTTTAACGATCATTTAATAATAATGCAGCGGCGAAATTTAATCAAAGTTTCTCTCGGATAATCCTATAATAGATTGAGATTGGAATTATAATTATTTCTTCTCCTCATAGATAATCAATCATCTATTAACAACCGTACAAAATATTTTTTAGATATATTTTTACATTTTTCATTATATTTCAGAGTAAGACGAAATTTCATTGTAAGAAATTATTTTTCTTACAATGAAATTTAATAACATAATCTTACATATCTTGTTAGGGCTAATTTATTCTGTTTTACAATAATTATCTATTTTTAATAACAAGATATTTCTAATTATCAGATCAAATTAACATTGTAATTAACACATATAACAACGTTAAACAAGATAAAACGTAGGAATTATATTAGTGATTTCTCATTTAGGAAGTAGTCATGTAATGTTTGGTGAGAGGTACGTCATGTATACCAACCTAATTATTTGACTGGTACTTCATTTTATCGACATCAGAGGGATGTAGGGGCAAAGTTAACCACAGCGGGATTTCAACACACAGCAGTGAGGGATTTGAGCGAATCTGGATCCTATCATTTGAAAGAACATTCACAATTTAAAAGCTTTCGTTGTCAGACTGTTGCAGTGCCCGATACAGGAATTGTATCAATGCACTTTTTTCTGTGAGTCGCTACGGAATTCAAATGGTGGCTATAGATGTAGGAATGGTAAAGATATTATAGAGCTTGACACATAATCTTTGAGCAATATGCTGATAAGTTCAATATACCTAATCTTATAAAAGCTTAAAAGAGAGACGCTTATGGAAATATGATGTGACGTAAGAGAAGTTGTTACCGAAACACACGTATATATATATATATATATATATATATATATAATATATATATATATATATATTTATATAATATAAATACGTGTGTGTCTATGTGTGTTTGCGTGTGTGGTGCACAATTCTGTGTTTATAAACCAAGTAACAAAGTTTAAAACTGAAAATGGACGTAGGAGATTGATGAAATATGACAACTATCAGAGGTAAACAATCTCAAACTCCACCAAGAGAACAAATATATTTCATCTTATGAAATATCATTTGACATGTTGCATTTATATTAACATATAAATAAGTATTTTATTTCTATATTATTCGTTTAAAAGCCAACATGTTTACGCAAATGCATAAGTGCTTATGTAGAAATAACAAAGTGTCAAGTTTAGCATTACTTCACAATTACTCTGGATCCTCCGTCGTTTTCAGTGATGAGCAATCTACCGTTTGATCAACTAAATGTTGAACTACTGATTTACGTAAATACGTCGATCATGTTTGAATATATGAAAGTATTTTGTATTAGATGTTCCATAACTTAGACAGTGACGTTTATGAAAGTGTAGACGATAGCTGTTTATCTCTTTAAATGTTCCTCCGTCCAGGAAATGCAACTGTTCTTGCTTCTGCTGCTGCTGATGATGATGATGATGATGATGACAATAGTGATGTTATAATGATGCCGCATAGATTTATTCGTATCTTCGTATTTATATGTCTGGATATGTGAGCATGGATATGTTAGGGGGTTTACATGTATGTGCATGACTTCAATATAATGTAGCAACAGCCAACTAATAAGGTCTATAAATATACTTATTCCTCTACCAACACCCACCTTCCTATAACACATCTACATAGATATAAAGACGTAGGTGATATTTGAAATTACTCCCCATGTTAAAGATAATTTTCCCGAATTTCAAAAAAGATTAAACAAATATTCTTGAATCTCTTAAATTTCAAGTTGAAAACAAATTGTAAATAAATTCAATTATTTTCTGTTTCTTTTATTAGAGAGTTAAGGATAACATCTTTTGAAACTTGAGTGGAAAATCGAAAGAGATGTTCCAGGTATACAGAATAAATATAAAACAAAAAGTAACTAAAATATTTTCCTAATCTCTCAATGTGAAAACTAATAGTGAACAGTTTTGAAAGCAAATGAGTTAAAAAGTGAAGCAAGTAGCTCAACATTTGAGCATTAAATATCGCCATTATCTTCAGAGCCTATTAAATGATGGTAACCATAAAAACTGGAGAAAACTACTTTAGAATGACTTATCTTGAAAGCAATTAAATTGTGTTGAGAGGCTAACGAAGAATATAAATAAACTAAATTCACAAAATATTTTGTCAAGGAGAAAACACATCTGCATATATTCGAATCGATAAATGTGTACCAACAGAGAAAACCGTGACAAGAGAGTCACGATGTATTAACAGAGTCTTCCTAATGTCGTATTCCAGCTTCATGTGAACCAATGGATACCTTGTGCAACTCTTCTTATTGATAACTGCATTGTTATTATATTCTCATATAATGACCATCACTTGGTCATTATATGAGAATATCTTGATCAGCCTATGAAGGAGTGATACTAAAGCTGTGAAATGGTACATGCATTGATTTCAACTCTTCATATTACTAACTGCATTGTTTCTTTCTGGGGACTATGTTAACAAATATACCTCATTTGGTTATTCCATGAGAGTCTCTTCGTCAGCCTAGGAAACTTTCATCCAACCCTCATATAAAAAACACTACCTGCGATAGATCTATATAAAGAAATATTAGTGTTAAATATTCATGCAGGAGAATGTATTGGTCATAAACAATAACTAGAGCTGAAGATAAACATCATAAATCAAGGAAGAAATAATAATTCTAAACATTACCGAAAATGAGAGAGAGAGAGAGGGGGGGGGGCGTTTAGAAATGAAATTAAATAAATCTAAAAAAGATAATATCATATGCAGAAAAAGAAATAATAAATATTTATTTTCATAAATGTTTGCAAATACTATTTAAACTAAAACATGTAACAAAACAAGAAATTATACTAATTATCAAACTAATTATCTAAGGCGCTAACACGCAATTTCATATCTTAATTAAGTTAAGGTTAACATAGGTATGGCATGGAATGTTAAGACAAACTAAAGATAATTAATTATAATGTCAGACGAAACAAAAAATAGAAAAAACATAACAATATTATGTAACGAATAATCATGTTTGAGTTATTTGGCCACGTTCGGTAGATAATTCTGAACATGTTTCGATATTATGGGGAGATCATCAATGAAATATTAGATATTTCACTATTTATCTAAACCTCTATGAAAATATTAGATATTTCACAGAGGTTTTGATAAATACAGAGAAAAAAAACGAAGGGACAACTGAGAAAGAAATATGGAGAGAAAAGAGTGAGAAGAGAACTAAATTATTTGTAGGAATTGAACTTAATTATTAAAATGAAACAAAAAATTATCTAGGTATAGAATATTCCACATTTCGAGTTATTTAATGGAAAATCTATATAGCTTTACTTTCCGAACAAAAATAAAAAAAAATAGGCGAATACCACATGGTTTAGCTTCATTATTTAAGAAAAGTAAAATCTACGCTGTTGAGAATTTCAACAATAAGAGCTAACTAATATATAATCTAAGAAAATGTGTTTCTAACAGCTTTTACGATGGAAACATAAAGACAAAAAAAAATAAACATTTAATTTAATTTAGGTTAGCTCTAACGAGATATGGCCTAGTATTGAACGAACGTATCAGCACTACCATATAATGGGTTATTGGGGGAAAGACGGAACTTAAAAGAAGAAAGAAATAATCATTTAAGAAATATATTTGACATTTTAAACAGTAAACAGGACGGAGATAATTTGACTTCAGCAGAAGTTTTTAAGAAGCAATAAAAATTAGTGATGTTGGTGTGTAGGAGGATTGAAATAAAGACTAACAGATTAAATTAGTGATAGTTTCTTCAAAGAAGAGCGTGTATTATTATATATTAAAGTGCTAGCAGATATCGTTTTAAATATGAGAATACTAAAACGGTTAATTATCGTGTATTCATTACCCCTTTTGTGTTTCTGTTTTATTTTTTATAACTACTTCAATGTCTTTTCTTCCCAAAGATTCTCCAAGAGAAGCAATTTGTAGGAGTTCTTTGAGATTAATTTAGCGTAAAAATTTGTAATTGCAAAGCGTGATGATGACAACCACTTTGTTCTACCTTTGCTATTAAACTAATTAAATAATTTTAACAGGCTGACTCATTTAACTGGCATTCTTTCCAATTAGGCATCTGCACACTTTACGTGACGTGTTGGTTCACCATGAGTGTGTATGTGTTTAATTCTGTGTGTATATGTATGTGTTCGTGCACATGTGTATGTGCCAGTGTGTACTTCCATGTCGCTGTCTTACTGAGAGAGGGTATTATCATCGTTTTGGTCTTCGATTATATGAATGTGTGTATCGTTAAGGCATTTAAAATTCAAGGTGGCTTCTTCGATTTGTATGTTTTCTACGGTTCGAAGGACTGTTATGTTTTATGAAGTATCCAAGCATAAGGTATCGCAGTGTACTATTGTCCATTATCATGAAACAGAAATGTTAGACTAATATATATTTGAACAGAAATGGATATTAATACCTGCATGTTATTATTATTAATGTTATATATATATATCTATTATTTTAGCATTCTTTTAAGAAATACATCACATATAGCCCCCCCCCCCCCTATATATATAATATTGGGTTCTACAATGATATTTTAATAATGGTGATTCAAGGAAGTTTCACAATTTAGAATATGTAGTTCTCCATTTTACATTATTACAGTACGATATGTTTACACACACACACACACATATATATATATACTGTATATATATATATATATATATATATATATTATATTATGTATATATATATATTCTGTATGTATATATATATATTCTGTATATATATATATTCTGTATATATATATATATATATATATATTATGTATATATATATATTATGTATATATATATATATTATGTATATATATATATATATATTATGTATATATATATATATATATTATGTATATATATATATATATATTATGTATATATATATATATATATTCTGTGTATATATATATTCTGTGTATATATATATATATTCTGTATATATATATATATATACACTGTATATATATACTACATATATACATACACATATACGTCATATATACATACACATATGTATATAGAAGAATGATGGTGATGGTGATGACGATGATGGGGAAAAGATGAATGAAAACGCCAACAAATATAAGAATTATGGTGATTACAACAATTAAATTGTTACAGAAAAGTGTTGTATTGTAGATCAATATTGTGATGTTAACAGCAACGATATATCGATATACTTATGGGAGTCATTATTGACGGGATCAAATGTTAATGTGTCCCCCTTAACCTATCTACGACACTTTTAAGTAATGAAGAACGAATATATATGTATATATATATATATATATATATATATATAAATATATATATATATATGTATATATGTGTGTGTGTGTGTGTATATATATGTATATATATATATATATGTGTGTGTATATAGATATATATATATGCGTTT
Organism: Eledone cirrhosa; assembly: GCA_964016885.1. Taxonomy (NCBI): domain Eukaryota; kingdom Metazoa; phylum Mollusca; class Cephalopoda; order Octopoda; family Eledonidae; genus Eledone; species Eledone cirrhosa. Next base: position 45,658,576 of record OZ024753.1, read on the forward strand.
GTGTGTGTATATATATATGTGTATATATATATAACTATATATATATATGTGTATATATATATATATAACTATATATATATATGTATATATATAGGTATATATATATATATATGTGTATGTATGTATGTATCTATATATATATATATATATATGCGCAATATTGTTTTTTAAATATGTGTATTTACTAATTGGTGCAGTTTTGTCTCTGACAGAATGGAGTGGAGTCGTGCATACTGGAAGAGAGATTTTACCTTTGATCTTTGAACATGCACAAATAAACTCCGTTGACAAACTTCCCTGCAGAATATAGTACTGGATCATATTTCCTGAATTTGTTGCTGTCAAATATCACATTCCACAAGAAACATTAACTAGACTGATCCCTGTATATATTTAAGTAAATACGTAAATAAATATATATAAGTAATAATAAATAAATATATATAAGTAAATAATTCCATAAATAATGATAAAAAAATATATACTTAGATATAGTTAATAAATGCGATTCATTAAGTGCATTAAAGTTACATGAAATGTACTAAGAGCAGGAAAGGTCTATTAGGGATTCGTTTTTCGAATACGTGTAGAAAATGATTGAATGTTTCAAGTGGATACATGTGATATCCATTCAATAATAGTATATAACGAAGGCGGAGAATTACCAGCATAGTTACAACGTCCGACTGATCAAATTATATCTGTATAAATACACTGTGTAAACGAGACTGAACCAACACGTATAAATGTAGGCATGAAAATACGAATTTCTTTCTAGATTGAAAAAAATGATAAACATCTTTAACCGCTTTTCTGATCATATTGGACCCTCATCAGAGGACATGTATATCCTCCAAACAATCACAACAAATCATGTATTTGGTGCATGCTTCCTTGTGTTTGATAGTTTTTATTTTACAAGGAAATTCGTATATTCTGGTATGTGTACATGCCTACATATTAGATATGTGTATATATTTATATACACTGCTGCAGTCTCGGTTAGATACTTTGTATTTATACAGATATAACTTCATCATAAACTTTGGCAGTTAGGCAATTCTTATTATACATGTATATATACTCACACACTACTGTATACGTATATGTGTGTGTTGACATCTGGACAGTTAGTTTGTAAATTATACTGACTGTACGGAACATAGAATCCTGCATATCCCGTACTTAAAATTAATATATATGCATATGAGCGTCAACATGGTAAAAACGATTCGCATTTTACCAACCGCTATATCAGTGTGTGTATACGTGTGTGCGTGTGTGAAGGTTTGTGTGTGTGTGTGTTTGAAGGTTCCTGCGTGCGCCAGTGCATATATGCCTTTATATGATGATGTCCTTCCATGTTTGTGATACGTTTTTTTATTTAAGTGTGAAGACAAATTGATGCAAAAATATATGAAAGCAAATCCATACGAATGTCTCACTGAAATTGATATGCAAAGAGAAATATCCTAGCAATTAGTGTGGGCTTTTCCATATTAATTCAAGTTGGATTGACTTACACTGGCATGAACGCCGAAGTATGACGTGATCTGATAGAACGCTTAGACTGGCAGCAGACTCCAAATCTAAAATGATATTTATGATCAGAGAGGCAGCTTCTATGCAAAGAAACAAAGAGCCCATAGATTAGAGTCATATTAATAGGACACATATACAATATGGCAGGAGTCTTTAAAACGTCGGATAGAATACTTTGAGATATCTGCTTCGTCTCTCTGCCTTCTGAGTTCAAATCTCACTGATGTCAACTTTGGATTTCATCCATTCAAGATTAATGAAAAAAGTGCTAGTCTAATACTGGGGTCGATTCTTCTTCTCTCTCTATATATACATATATATATTAGAAAGTGAGGGTTTTTTTACAAAATGAAAAATAACCAAGGTGTCCTACACGAGTGAAAGTATAAAGAAAAAAAGATGAAATCGAAAATGCACTGGAGTCTTATTTAAAAAAATATATATATATTTATTTGGTTCCTTTACCGGTTTCGCAGTTCTTCTGCTTTTCAAAAGTAGAGTTGAGATGGAGGGTCTGTGGTTTTTCTCACATCGATTTCATCTTCTTTTATATATATATATATATATATATATATATATATATATATATATATATATATATATATATATATATATATATATATATATATATATATATGGTGGTCTTCCGAAAAGATTGGAAAAGACTACAGTTCTCAATGCATTAGTAGAGAGGAAGCTTATTTATTTTATCTAGAAAGTACTTCTACAAAACTGGAACTGTTTAATTCATGAGAACACCAGTCCTGCACCAGATATATTAGATAATGATGTTTACAGTCTACTAATGTATTGAGTACCTTTTTTAGCTTTTTTTACACCATATTTTACTCGCGATCTAGATAATATGTATATATATATATATATATATATATATATATATATATATATATGGAGATGAGGCGGGGTTGTGTGTGACGTAGTGTAAGATTATGTTATGAAACAATAGAATTAAGCGAGACAATTAGAGATTATGCAAATCATGGCACGCAAGAGTATTGTTGTAGTCTCTGGTGGTACATTTGAGGTTTTATTACAATATTCAAATATAATGTCAAGGTGAAATATAACGAGAAGTAAAGCAATAAAAATGCAAATTGTACATCGTTTGGTCTGCGTAGGTTAATGAAGAAATAGAGGTCGCTGTAATAGTTTAATTAACTCATTGCTTATATTATAAAAAGCAATTATATTTCTCTATGGACGTTTCTCCATTATTTAACAAAATTAGTATTTCCGATGCTTCAAACATCAATTTTATTTATCTGATTAATTGAAATAGGAAGACTCTAACGTTGTTAGTGCATTAGTATATAGAACACTAACACGCTTCTTCTTTTTTCCTTTACTTCTTGGCACGTGGTCAAGACGTTTACGGGTTCGCATCTCCTCGGTGACACTTTGAGACGCTCTGTATAGTGTAACCGTGATTTGGCTACTGCATTCTGGGTAGAATTTGTGAAATAGACCCAGTGCAACTCCCTTACTGAAATACATGTTTATAGCCATGATTATAGCAATAATAATTGTTTCTCCTTTTGCCACAAGGCCAGCAATTATCCCAGTGTATTACTGGTTCTTTATTTTATCGACCCCGCAAGGATGAAAGGCAAAGTGAACCTCGGTGTGATTTGAACTCAGACCATTAAAAGGCGTAACTCTATGCCGTAAAGCATGGCGTCAGACCTTCTACCGATAGTGTCAATCTCTCGCCCTTTATAGAATAATAATTATCTCTAATTAAGGCGGCACAGGGTCAGCAAGGAGGAAGGGAAGGGAATGTCTATGACATCGATACCAGGAATCAAGTGACACATGTACGTGCTTGCCTGAGTATTTCTCAGCAAATATAGATTGCTATAATTTTTACTAGCACTCATGAATGTTCCGTTTTTTTTTTGTCTCACAAATGACATATATAGTTTCCTAACTACTCTTTATTAATAATATCATAAAATACCCCGTAGACTTTCGACATGTACTTCAATAAGTAGAAGATAGAATTAAGAATCCCAAAATGTTGCAATATTTCATTTCTATTCTTCCCTATATTTTTAATAAGCACATGCGATACAATATCTTTTACAAAATACCACTGTACACTTTAGAAATGTAAAACTATATATATATATATATATATACTTTAGAAATGTAAAACTATATATATATATATATATATATATTTATATATATATATAGTTTTATATCTCTTTAGCAAGGAATGTCATTCTCATATCTTTAGCATATTACCTCAGTGCAAAAATAATTATTATTCTTTTATAATTTAGCAATTTCGTAGCGTTTCTAAAATTATGTAATGTTCATGTTTATAATGCCAAAGACAACATTATATATTATTACATCGTTGATACGAGAATTTAAGAAATTTTGAATACCATGAAATACCTAAGGGAAGAAAAGTAAACACACATATATATATATATATAGATATAATGTATATTTATATATGTATATATATGTATATACATAATGTATATATATTTATATGTGTGTGTGTTTGTGTATGCCAGAGTGTGTGTGCAAGTGCGTGAGTGTGTATATCGGGGTGGGGGTGGGGGGGTTGAAGCAGATTAGAAATATATTGAAATATATATTTCCTGAAATTTTCAGGATTTTGTATTTAATATATATTTCCTCTGGCATTCACGTACATTTTCACTGTGTGTTTGATTTCTTTGTTTTTACACTTTTAGTTAGATTTCTTTAAGTTTCATACAACGCTACGAATTAGATTAAAACGTGTCTATGTTTTTTATATAACGTGAATAAAAATTGGATTATTTTTAATGAAAGGAAAATATATATCATATTTTTAAAAATGAAACTTTTTGCCTCAGAATTACATTCGCTCTTTCGAAGATTTTACTGAAGTAAAGAAAATGATATGTTTTATATAAGACAAAATAAATTAGAACGCATATATCTGTGAAGATATAACACAGGAAGGGACATATATTTTGTGGTATTACATATATTACTGAAAGAAAAAGTTGATTTCTATAATGGAATAAAGAGGCTAGGAAGATAATTGTTTCTACTTTTTGGCACAAGGCCAGCAAATTACCCAGTGCATTACTGGTACTTTATTTTATCGACCCCGTAAGGATGAAAGGCAAAGTCAACCTCAGCGAGATTTGAACTCAGATCGTTAAGGGACGTAATGATGCTGGAAAGCATGGCATCCAACCCTCTACCGATACTGCCAATCCACCGCCAATCACTGCCAATCTAGGAAGATAATGGGCGCAGGTATGAATCAGTGATTAAGAATTAGGATGCAAATTCTAGTTGCATGGAGCTCGATCCATTTGAGTGTCATTTTGGAGAAATCGTTTTCTTTTCTGCAAGAGTGTGGTCCCAAGCATTGAGATTGGAGTTGTGTAGAATAAAAAATACTTGGAAAACCTCATATTGGAGAAACCTTTTTCATTTCTACAATGGTGCAGGCCCAGTGACATTGTGTGGAATTGCTTTGAAAACCAGTCAGATGAACTCTATTTTCAATTCAAATATCCTGGCTTGTTATAAGGTTTGTTCAGTTTAAGACAACATGTGAATGTGGCTGACACACCCAGATATGAAATAGACGCTTGCTTTGATTAAATAGTTGGTACACGAATCGAAGTAGGCCACGAATGTACATATGATTTATGTGTGTTTGTGTGTAAATATATATACATGCATACTCCACACTCACACCGCCATGTCATGTCTCGAATACAAGATATATTCTCCAACACGTAGCTCTGATAAAGACTGACTTATTTATAACGACCCATCCAACCCATTACACCATGATGTTACAGATGATGATAATAACTATGTTGATGATGATGATCCTGGTGAAAATCGTAATGATCACGTTGATAGTGATGATAGTATATATATATATATATATATATATATATATATATATACTATCATAATTGCAAACGAATCGAATGTTATTATTAATATTCGAAAACCTCAGATTACATTTATATATATATATGAGTAAATTTATATATCTATATATTAAATATTTCAATAGAACTTGTATATATACATTTCTGTGTACATATATCAGTGTATTGCTGTCTTATATTCGTCAATATACGAATAAGCATTAGATGGAGAATGCTTTAATTAAATTATGAGATCATATCTGTAGATTTGAAACTATGTTATCGTAACTCGGTGAAATAACTAACCTATATATGAATTATGGTATTTACGTAGAATTACGGAATATATGAGACACGGATAACATCTGCGAAACATTACATAAACTTATATTCAACATATATATATATATATATATATATATATATATATATATATATATATATATATATATCAGAACTGTTTTACCCAGAAGCTGCTGAATTTGTTGCGTATTTAGTATCATTAGTAAGCCCATGGGAAACATCATAACGGTTTTATTCATAACATAATTACGAACAAGAGAACATTCAATTAGTGTACGCCTGGTTGCATTCCTTTGTGTTTTGTTGCCTTTGATGCGAGAATTATTTACACTTGAAGCTGTAATAAGGTTTATGGTAAGTATAAATGTATTAACAGAAAACAAAAAAAAAAAAACATTCACACCAATGAGAAATGGAATGAAAAGCAAGGAAATGCTTAAAGAATATATTACAATGATTATTAAATTAGTGCTAATTATGTTATTAGCAATAATAGAAATATTAATGAAGGTTGTAATAACAAATAAAATAATATGACGCTGATAATTCTGATAGATATAATAATAATGATAGTAATGGTGATAATGGTGATGATGATGTTCATGGTAATGATGTTCATGTTAATGATGATGGTGATGGATATAATAATAGTGATAGTAATGGTGGTGATGACGGTGATGATGATGTTCATGGTAATGATGTTGATGTTAATGATGATGGTGATGGATATAATAATAGTGATAGTAATGATGATAATAATGATGATAATGATGATGTTGATAGATATTGATGATGTTAATGATGATGGTGATGGTAATGATGATGTTGATAGATATAATGATACTGATAGAGATGATGATGATGTTAATGATGGCAATGATGGTGGTGGTAATGATGATGATGATGACGATGATTTTGGTGATGGTGATGATGATGATGATGTAAGATGATTAATTCATGATTACATTCTACATTTCCATAATAATTGTTGTTACACCATCGATGCAATTATTATGTGTAAATGACGTCATTGACGGTAGACGTAAGGAAAAAATGATATGAAAAGGTTGTAGGTTTAAAGAACAAATAATAATTAAAAGACCAAGAACAAAATAACACCCCTACCACACCCACCCCACACACCAAAAACACACATTTAAATGCTTAGTTAACCTCATATTGATACAAGTGATTGGAATTAAGGATCGATTGATCGAATGATCACGTACATGTCTCTCCGTTGACTGAAATATGTCTTAGCTGAAGTGTTGTACACTTTATGATTTCAATAAAAATAACTTTTTAAAAATCCAATTAAATGTTGGAAAGGCAGCTCAGACTGTTCGACTTTATCGATTGTGTCTTGTTTATGAGAAATATCCCTGAAAACATATTGTACATGTTATAGATTCACATCAATACAAGGCAGGATGTGACACAAAATGAGAGAGTTCTTCATGTAAACACTTTATATGGCCACGTCTCTCGTTTCAAAGACAATATTTGGACTATTAGAGTGACAGAGTGGACACTAAGGCAGAAGGCGGTCACAGGCCAAATGACACGTGGATGTGACCCAATGCCTCTGCCCATATGGCCCTGTATGACCAGAGAAAGGAAGCAGTGGACATCAGCCTGGGAGGGATTCATCTAACAAGAATGAAAAGGGTTTGGATTTTGGTCATACACATACACACACGCACGCACCCCCACTTATACATATATATTTATATATTAATCGATAAAAGGCCTTGGGCGCGCCGCTGATCGATTTTGGTGTCCTGTATTGAGCGCCAAAACATCTATGACCTACGGTTTACAGTTGATGAAGGATTTCTTCTCTTGTTTCGTCCATATTACCATCCTAAAGTTTGTTAACAGTAAACACAGCTCACTTCGTCTCTTGTAATTTTGTATATATATATATATATATATATATATATATATATATATATATATATATATATATTAAGGCAGTACAGTTAATACGAAGAATTGTGGGATTTGTATTTAATGACTGATAAGTTTCAAACGCTGGTACAATGTGGTAGAAATATATAAAGGGAAAAGTATGACAAATATAACAAAACCCAGTATATTTCAATATTTCAGGGAAATACTCCTTTTTCAAATGAGAAGCGAAAGCGGTTCAAAACAAAAACGGGTTTCAGTAAATAGACTGGGGTCATAGTTCGGCTGTAACATGAAGAGATTCAGTGGGTCATATCACTCCCAATTGTTGTTTGATTCTCCTCTATAATTTATCGATTTATATTTATCGAATCGCAAATAAGAAGACACAAACGAAGATACGCACATATATACTGACACACACATACATTAATACACATAGGAATCCAAACACACACACACGTATACATATAGAGATATATATTTACACACATGCACATTCATAGATAATGGGGGAAATAGGATAATGTGTGTGTGTGTGAGAGAGTGTGTGTGTATGTGAGTCTAAGTTAGGGTAGGACAGATCGATATTGAAATGGAGTTCAATATATATTGATAGAGGTAGCATGGTCTAGACTAAATTTACTGGAATTAATTGATTGGTTTCATGTATAAATTACATAAGTAACTTCAGTCCTCTTGTATTCCCTCATGTCTCTTCACTTTTAAATTAAAAATGAAAACTCTGCAACACATCGACACAAAGTTACACAACTTACAACAAATTCTACTTAGTTTTCTAGAGTAATTTAACGTTTGTTTTAATTAGTCACAGAGCTAACATCATTTACATTCGTTACTTTACTGTTTGCACTTAAACAGTAATGTTAGTAAGAATTGGGCGTTCGCTTTAAAAGTGTAGAGATAATAATACATTTCTTTGGCTTTATAAAGTGCACATTATATTCATTAAACACCACACGCATATGTACCTACATATAGATATATATAGATGTCCCTATTTATATGTATACACACGTACATATATGTATATATATAAATACATATATGTTGTGTCTTTAAATGAGTACATATATAGTGGTTATTTAGTCTTATCGTACAGTAGCACGTAACGTAGTCGTTTACATAATAGAAGTCGCAGTGAATTCTTGTAAAGACAGTTCTGTGTGAACAGAAGTAATGTATAATGAAGAGAAGTCACGTTCAAGGACATATCATGTCGTCTAGCTCAGACATCGAACTTAATAACCACTGATTTAAACACTTGGCAAAGATCCTTCACCACACACAATTATACATATAAACATCTTCCATCAGATATGTATGTCTTTATATATTTATTTATGCATATATATATATATATATATATATATATATATATATATATATATATATGTATATCTTTGTGTGTGTGTGTTTGAGTTCGAGTGTTTGTGTATGTGTGGAGTTACGTATTTTGAATTTAAAAGAAATAGCTTCAACACACGTTCAACTTCGTTTCGTCCAGGGACTTATATAGTAAAAAACGTGCGTTTTAAAATTTCATATTTGCTTTAAAGTCAATACACACACACACACAAGCACACTCAGGCAGACACACATATATATATGCTCGCGAATGTGTGTGTATATGTGTGTGTTTTCATATACAAACGTAAGAAAAAACGCTTCTAAATCGACGTACAGGGTTACACATAAATATCTCTATCTATCTGTATGTATGATCTATAAAAGTAACATACCCTAACGTCGAAAATATTCTTTGCAAGTCCTCCTCCATTTGTATTATGGAATATATTATAAAAAATATATTAACAAATCACTGAAAATAGGCAGGAAGTGTATATAATCGTGATCATCTTTTATACACTCTCACATATACATGTACACATATATATACACATACATGTATATGTATATATATATATATATATATATATATATATATATACATGTATATGCATATATATATATATATATATATATATACATGTATGTATGTATTCTATCACGTATATTCAGTCACAAACATTCTATTTATATAAATTTATTTACATGTATATGTTATATATGTACATATATATATGCATATGTCTATATATGTATATATATATATCAACAATTATGTTGGGATATAAGTGTGGTAAGATGAAAGTTCTACGCCATTCCCATTTAAAAGCCACTTCAATGAAGACAAAGTATATAAGGTGTAGACGTGAACAGTAATGGATTTTAATATACATCAAATGCTTTGATACGTATAGAGACTTTATTTTTCTTTTAGGTATGTATCATGTAATTTTGAAGCCTTATATAATAAATAATGATGTTATTTAACATACACCAATCCAATTCTGCACCAAATAACTTAGATGTATGTATGTGTGCCTGTCTGCCTGTATGAATGTCTTTACACACACACACACACACACACACACACACACATATATATATATATATATATATATATATATATATATATATAAATCAACACACGCACACAAATCCTGAAGATTTAAAACGAATGAAGCAGCTCTAGTCCGCTGGAATTCATTTCGTTATGTAAAAAAAGAAAACTGTTTCTTCTCTACTAATATATTGAGTACCGTTTCCTTGCTGTAGTTTCCTCTTCATCTCCTTCGGAAAACCATTCTTATTCGGTACTTTTGGCATAGATCTCTCTAGAGGGTTATTTTTGGTCCTTCACTTTAATATTATATAGGTCCACTCTGAATCAAATTATTCATTCTTGGAGTGTTGAGTGTACACAGACTAGTTCGAATAATTTCACTTCTTTTGCCATTGCTCAAACAACTTCGAAAAATTACTTAATGTATAAATACTTTCTACTTCTACGGAAGAGCTGTCGGATGGAATTGTCTGAGATCCACACAGGAAGACGAAACTGTTCTTTGTCCGGGCGTTGTTGACTTGTGGAGAGGGAAGTGTTGCCCACCCACACTCAGTATATCTGTTAATTGGCTGAATGTAGCGAGGACGGTGCACGTAAATGGACCTACACTGAGCAGGCGTATGTAGGGTGGAGAATTCAGAGAGGAGAAGGGCACCTCTTTATTGTGCTCTTGTTGATTAAATGGTGGATGTTTTTGACCTGTAGGGTTCGTTAACTACCCCTATCTGATGTCATCCCCTCTTTTGGGGATCCTGTTGTTGTTTATCTATTGTCAATTCTGAATTGTTTCCCTATTTTTACACCTTTTATATAAATCCCAACTGTCCCTGTTTCTCTATAGTCCTTTATATTTGGGCCCTAGTGGCCAATAAAGAAATAATTATTATTTGTGATAATGGTTCTCATTCACACGTTGGCAATATGAAATAAACAAGAAAAGAAATATAAAATATACCAGAAACATTGACTATAATTTAAACTGAGAACAGAAAAAAAAATTAATAATTTCAGAAAAATATACAATTCCCTTCATTTTCTTATTTGTACCTTTATTATTTATTCTTGCCGTTTGCATCTAGGAAATTCATGTATAAATTGCCTTCAGTAATAATACGTATTTGTTGCAAACGTTGTTATTGCTGTTGTTGGTGGTAGTGGTGATGATATCATTTTTTTTTTTTTTTCGTTGCTTAATAATTTTTTTGCTCTTGAAGCGTTTTCCTGTGAAATGTTTCTGTAGTTGGAAAGTTAGAAGAAGTGAATTACTAATGGCAGGGAGAACGGTAGAATATAATTCCGGAAGTTTAGTTTGAAACAATCTAAGAATACATTAAAAATATCAATATGAATACACAAATATTCTACTGAGAAACACACCACAGCACACCCTCCACACCACACCACACCACACAGTCATCTCCCTCTCTCTCTCTCTCTATATATATATACATATATATGTTTATACATATATACATATATACATATATATATAAGCGTATATATATATATTTATATTTATATATATATATATATATATATATATATATATATATATGCATATATATATATACATACATATATGTGTGTGTATATATATATATATGTGTATATATATATATGTATATATATATATATATATATGTATACATATATATATATGTATATATATATATATATATATATATGTATACATATATATATATGCATATATATGTATATATATATATATATGCATATATATGTATACATATATATATATGCATATATATGTATATATACACATATATATGTATGTATATATATATATATATATATATATATATATATATATACATATATATCTATATATATGTGTGTGTGTGTCTGTGTGCGATTGTGAGTCTGTGTGTGTGTGTGTGTGTGCGTGTGTGGATGAATGCATGTAAGCACGCATGTGTATATAGCCTGAGTCTTTTGAAAGAGTCTGTATTTTTAAGACAATAGAAAATAAATTTATATCTTACAATAAAAAAATGAGGCCTTACCGTAAGTGTTGTTGTTGTTGTTGTTGTTGGTATTGTTATTGTGCATCTTGTTATTGTTGGTGTACTTATTGTTGTCTTTTTATCGTTGTTGTTGTAGTCATTGTTATTGTTGTTGTTGTTGTCTTTTTATCGTTGTTGTTGTTGTTGCTGTTGTCTTTTTATCGTTGTTGTAGTTATTGTTATTGTTGTTGTTGTCGTCTTTTTATCGTTGTTGTTGTAGTTATTGTAGGTGTTCTTATTATTTGAGTTTTTCTTCTTCTAAAAATACAGCCTACGGTGCAAATAATAATGTTTTGAAATATTTTAAAATAATATTTGAAACATTTTATCTGAGGTCACACATTTAAAATCTTCCCACTACTACTACTACTACTACTACTACTACCACTACTACTACTACTACTGCTGCTGCTACCAACAATAACATCACCACCACCTCCACCACTACTACTACTACTACTTCCACCACCACCACTACTACCACTACTAATACAACTACCACTACTACTACTACTACTACTACTACTACTACTACTATAACTACTACTACTACTACTACTATAACTACTACTACTACCACCACTACTACTACTACTACTACTACTACGATGAGTACTATAAACAATTTATTGTATTTCTAAATTATAATAATTCTACTGCTAAAAGCAATTATTCTAATTGCTGTGGTAGAGATGATTGTGATGATGTTGGTGTTGTTGGTGTTGATGGTGTTGTTGGTGTTGTTGTTGGTGTTGTTAATGTTGTTGGTTTTGGTGTTGTTAGTGTTGTTGTTAGTGTTGTTAGTGTTGTTGGTGTTGTTGGTGTTGTTAGTGTTGTTGGTGTTGTTGGTGTTGTTAGTGTTGTTGGTGTTGTTGGTGTTGTTGTTGGTGTTGTTAGTGTTGTTGGTGTCGTTAGTGTTGTTGGTGTTGTTAGTGTTGTTGTTGGTGTTGTTGGTGTTGTTGGTGTTGTTGTTGGTGTTGTTCGTGGTGTTGGTGTTGTTAGTGTTGTTGGTGTTGTTATTGGTGTTGTTAGTGTTGTTAGTGTTGTTAGTGTTGTTGGTGTTGTTATTGGTGTTGTTGGTGTTGTTGGTGTTGGTGTTCATGGTATTTTAAAGAGGAAGATGATGGTAGCGATGTTTGGGTGTGTTTTTTTTTGTTTATAATTTTGTTCTGTTGCTTCTATTGGTTATGACGAGAATGTTAGTGGTGATGATAAGTATGATGACTATGATGACTATAATGTTGACTGTGGTAGTGGTGATGTAGAGGGAGATTTTGATGAGGACGGGGTGTTTAGTATTATGCTAAGGGTTAAGTATTCAAATACCATCTTAAAGTAAAACATCGATGGTTATAGATTTAGATAAAGAGGAGCTTATATTTATGTACATACTACACGTCATTCAACATATACTTAGTTCATCTACGTTCCTCATTAGAATTAGCAGCTACATCTCTTTCCAGTCACACAACACCGTCTGAAAATATAAAAGATCTATTATAAATAGCTAAGTTGTATGTAGGAGTGGTTACAGCTTATAGAAAGGTAGGTAGATAGATAGATAGATAGATAGATAGATTGATAGATACTTATAGAGATAGAGATAGAGAGAGAGAGATAGATAGACAAGAGAAGATAAAGAAAGAGGTGAGTAGGGTCCCTCTATGGTGTAGCCGTTTTATTGAAGGTAAACATCTGAGACATACATAGTATACTAATCAGTTGGTGAACCAAGAAGAGTTCTGTACATGCTAGCCTGGTGGGGGGAAAGAGACAGAGTTGGCCGCTATATTTGGAATGTTGTACATGCATCAGCTTTCTGTTTCGTTTTGTAGTTTATAGATCATAATATATATATATATATATATATAGGAACCAGTAAGACCCCGACAGCTGAGCTCAAGCCGTTTCGACGGCTAATTCTGGACTAATTAGTCCAGAATTAGCCGTCGAAACGGCTTGAGCTCAGCTGTCGGGGGTCTTACTGGTTCCTATTACCCACTCTACTACCTCAAGTATTGAGTACTTTGGTGCGTTATGGTCCACCTGGTTCCTTACCACATTTCCTTCGTTATATATATATATATATATATATATATATATATATATATATATTTAAAAGAATAGAGGTGTAACACACAAGTTATTATATATTGGTAAACGGAATAGAAAATGCTGACAAATTGTTCACAGTGAAAAATAATTTAATTAGGAATAAGTGAGACTTAGTAATAGTATTGGATAGTATTCAGTTTTGGTTTTAAGTTTTACCGGTTGCTCATTTCTAATGCTTTTCAAAAATAATTTTGAGATAGAGCGTCTGTGATGTTTTCTCTCTCTCTCTCTATATATATATATATGTGTGTGTTGTGTTGATTATATATCTGTTCCAACAAAGAGTGTCCCCTCTTTTACTCAACAGAAGAAAAATACTCGTAAAATTAATATACAAACGGCTGACCATTCGTTAAACGGGTGTAATCTCAACCGGATCGTCAGGGTTATACAGCTTGAAGTAATGTGTGACTAGGTTGATCTTTCAACTACGGATAAAACTCATTTTTTTAAACGTTATTAGAAAGGAACAATGTGAAATAAAATGTCGTTCTGGAAAACAGAATCCGCCGCTTGTAATCGAATTTATGTCCTCACAATCATCAACAGAATTCTTTGTCAATAAATCTATACGCCTTCCCAGTTCATAAGGTAGAACATCACATGAGGTATTCCCAGCGTGACCCCTGTAGTGTTCCAGAGTTGACAGAAGAGTGGAAACACCTAAAATCTCACACTCAATAAATGTTTGTTAATCACAGCTTTATAGTCTTTGAAGCCTTTGATAGATTTATCAAAGAAATTACGTTAGAAAATTATCATAGTAATACTATGATATCGGATGTATTTCTTCCAATCACACACACACATATATATATATATGTGTGTGTGTGTGTGTGTGTGTGTGTGTGTGTGTGTGTGTGTGTGCGCGTGCGTGCGCGTGTGTTGGTATTTATATATATATATATATATATGTATATATATATATATATATATATATGTATGTATCGGTATTTATATATATATATATATTTATCGGTATTTTTATATATATATATATATATGTATCGGTATTTATATATATATATAGGTATTTATATATATATATTCATATGTGTACGTATCCTTTATGATATTTGAACATCTACTCTGTTATTATATGTCT
>OZ024753.1:45678932-45681432 GCA_964016885.1 Eledone cirrhosa
CTCTCTCTCTCCATATTTCTCTCTCTGTTTATTCTGCTCTCTCTCTCTCTCTTTCCTTCTCTATCTTTCTATTTCTCCGTAACCCAACGGCTTATTTTTAAAATATCCAATACTAATAATTAACGCTATAACTCCACTATCCGGGAGCTTCCAACAGTAACGGTTGCATTCTTTAAGGGTATGTCAATATTTATTTATAAAACTGATCTATTTATAAAACTGATCTATATTATATTTTATCTGATGAAAGCACACCATAATTTAACTTGGTGTCTTTGAAATATGTATAATGAAATAAATATGGTTTTATAAATATAGTTTCCCTTTGTTAATATCGTATTTTTATTCCAAATATTTGTTGAGTGCTTTATATCAGTTATAAAAATATTTGATTGTTGTATCCCAACAATTTAAATAGAACTGTTACATATATATATATATATATATATATATATATATATATATATATATATATGCATCGACTGGTTCCATTCAGTCTCTCAGAAACACTCGCTTTAAGTAGATACCATTTTATATAATTTTCTGTATAAAATGAATAGTCTATGAATTCTAGATATGTATCGTCTGCTAAACGATACGTGCAAGTTTTGGTAGTAATCTATGTAAAAGTTGTTTTTAAGAGATATTTTCTTTTATTCTCATGTATATGTGATTGTCCTTTCTGGTTCCATATCATATAATTAAATTAAAGTTCAATAATTTACAGTTGCTCCTTATAAGAGATATCTACAGATAAATTCTTGTCAAATTAATATCCTAGCAACGAATACCCGTTACATTTATCACTTCTGTAATATATAACGAACTACGTTTTCTGTTATTGTAACTAAGAGCAATGTCCCAGAGCATCAGATTCTACACCATGTATGCTGAGAAATATAAGCATCCCTTGTCAATTTGCCTTCATAATATAATCAGTCATTACGTCTGACAGCTACATTACACCTTTTATTAGACAAATTCTATGGAATGGTGCTGATGAGATAATCGCTTTAGAAAATTTAAATACTATGGCACACATAAGACCTTCGTAAGTACGTCCCCAGGGATGTAAGACCATCTTCAGTATCGACTTAGTTAAATATTTGTGTAATAAATGTAACAGAAACGACATTCTATTTCAATGAGAAGTCGACTTACTCAACGTCTCCAATAAATGAATAAAAAATGACTACTTCTTTATAAAGTGGGTTGGCAGTATCGGTAGTGTAGGACAACATGTTATACGGCATATATTTACGTCCTCTACGTTCTGATTTCAAATACTGCTGAAGTTAGCTTGGCCTTTCATTCTTATGGTGTCGATAGAATAAAGTACCAGTAACGCACTGGGTCGATTTAATCGAGTTTCACCTTCCTGCAAAATTGATGGCTTTGTGCCTAAATCAGAAACGCTTATTTAGTCTATACTATATTATAGTTTCTAGTTTATAACTATACTATAGTTTCTAGATTATAACTACAGTATAGTTTCTAGTTTATAACTATACTATAGTTTCTAGATTATAACTACACTATAGTTTCTAGTTTATAACTATATTATAGTTTCTATTTTATACATATGTTATAACTATACTATAGTTTCTAGTTTATACCTAGTTTATAACTATACTATAGTTTCTATTTTATACATATACTATAGTTTCCACCGAAATGTAATTAGCACATTTGTATGTATCGTATGTAAAACATAGACAGTGATCCAGTTTCCTCTTCAGATAATACATGGCTTATAGTTATTAAAGTATTTGTATTTTCTATATTTTTTTCTATTTTGCTTTGCAGTGTCATGCGTTAGCATGCGTAGAAATTTGTATGCGTCTGTCCAGAATTGTCTTTCCATTTAGTTAGTTCCGTGTACATTGCAATAAATTTGCCGTCTTTGAAAGATATATAATTAAACATTAGTTATAATGACTTTAATTAACCTTACCAATTCAACTTTTATATGAATTAGCATAAGATATAATTATCGTTTCTGTTGTTGTTTTTTTGCTTCATTAATCCTATTCAGATGTATTCAAAGATGGCTTCATTTTGGTAATGTCTCATTTAATAATCGTACTCATCATCATCATTATCATAATTATATATTACAGTCTCCATCACGATGGTATTTGGTGTGGAAAATGAAATGACACAACTGTATATTCTTTTTATGGAAATATGTTTTCTTTCATAATTAATCAGTTTCCTGTAATGTCCTTATATGGAACTCAAAAACGATAGTTTGATCTGCTAGAACATTAACAGAACCTTTACCATGTCATATATTCAGACATGACAACCCTTAAAAACCCAAACGGAGAGAATCATGAAAAAAAAATTGACCCAAAACGGGGAGAAATGAGGCGAAATGGGGATATTTTACATAATTGTTTCTACTTTAGGCACAAGGCCAGCAATCACCCAGTGCATTACTGGTACTTTATTTTATCGACCCCGTAAGGATGAAAGGCAAAGTCAACCTCGGCGGGAT
>OZ024753.1:45696432-45701432 GCA_964016885.1 Eledone cirrhosa
GTGTACATATGTGTATCTATTGGGTGTATATCGTCGTACTGAAATTCATATTTCTACTAGGGAACACTGCCGAATATATTTCGGTATTGGAAAGTATATTCTTTGGAATACATTCCGACACATCTTTAAATACATTGCATATACATACATATACATACATATACATACACCTACTCGCCCCTCAAATGGACACCTCCACACACACTCACACACACACACACACACACACGTATATCTATCAATAAATCAATCAATCAATCAATCAACCGATATATATATACATATATATACATATAATACCCACCCCCACCCCCACCCTATATATATATATATATATATATATATATATATATATATATATATATATTATATATATATATATAAGGCGGGTAAAATTCCCGAGATCCATGGACGAGTTCTTTCCAGCGGTCTCTGTCCCTCATTATCGCTGCCATGCTCAAAAGTGACACAGAGGAGACTGAGGTTGGCTGAACATGCTCACCGACATCCAGAGTTGACATTGCACTCAGTACTCCTTTGGGAGCCCCTACATGGACACACTAGAAGAGGAAGACCAAGGTTAACGTATGTTGATGCCCTAAGGATAGACACTGGTCTGTTGGAGACACAGGACATGGCAGCGATATATATATATATATATATATATATATATATATATATATATATATATATATATAGCTATGGAGAGTAAGTGTTAAAGGGTGGGAAAGTATTGAGTACATAGACATATATGTAATTATATATCCCCAATTCAGAACGTAGACCCACCACTTACCACACGACACCACTCCCCACTTACGACATCACTCCACATTACATCCCACCACTCCCTCACATTCACCTTACGACATCACTCCACATTACATCCCACCACTCCCTCACATTCACCTATACACATGATAAACACCTATAAGTTTCCATGCCTATAAATCTATCACTTCGCCCTGTCGCCTAACTCTTGTGTAAACCATATAATATTACTATCTCCTAACACCTTCTAACATCCTACTTCAAAACTAGAACATACTATAATTGAACTGGACATATATGACATATATAGTCCGTTCTATTTCCCCAAATTAGACGTTTTAGAATTCTGTCTTTCAATTTTCATGAGTTTCACCATAATTCCACATCGTCAGCTCAAATGCTCCAACAGAATTCTTTTTAAAAAAAAATGTTCTCTTGTAATAATAGTAATGATATGATTTGAGAAATTTACTGCATGGAAATTATCATCGCGATTGTAAAAGTGCAAAATAAATATATACCTTTGTATAGTTATATATATATATATATATATATATATATATATATATATATATGTGTGTGTGTGTGTGTGTGTGTGTGTGTGTGTGTGTGTGTGTGTGTGTGTGTGTGTGAGAGAGAAGAGACAATTATCTTGCTATACATGCATCCTCTGTGTGTATATATATATATGTATATATATATATGTATATATATATATGTATATATATATATGTATATATATATATATATATATGTATATATATATATATATACGTATATATATATATATATATATATATATATATATATATATATATGCTTATTCATACACATATAGATTTCTGTGTGTTTGTGTATATGTCTTTATATCGGTGAATGTGAATGTGTTTGTTTTTTTTTCGTTGAATGCCAGTGTGTGTACGTATAGGTAATTATTATAAAGACTTGATTGATAGAGAAATGAAGCGATTCTGTTAGGGACTGGTTTCATGCCGTGCCTGTATAGATTAATTTGATATCACCCATGCCTGAAATCAGTTTATTCCGTGGTTCTCTACCACTCTATGACCTTACCATGTGTTACGACATCAATATCTTTAGAAAGAGAACATTCCGTCAGAAGGACGTGACAAATTCTCATTTGAAACATATTTGTAAAGCACAATATTCTGCAGACTACTCTCGTTTATCTTAAGTCTCTCTCGCTACATTGATTATCAAGTTATTTCGCCCGTGTTTTAATATTTTGCAGTACTTTACCAATACAGAGTTTCGGCACGTGTGAAGCACTTTAATTAATATCCCACTTTCCGCCTTTCCGTCCGATATTCATTCACTGCTATGTGTCAACTAAAAAAGAAAAACTATTTAATAACACATGGAGGCAGGTATTATACTCCTCTCGATTCACACACACACACACACATTTATACTAATCATACACTCGTACACAGACACACGGCATTCAACACCACTTACCTACGACCCAATGAGTGAAAATCTTTGTATGTGGTTGCAAGACCTGCATGAAAGTGTAAATAATCTTTCGCAAACTGCATGCTTCTCTATGTTATAGTTTAACACAGAATAAACGAAATGGAAGATTGGATAATGCAGCCTCATATATATATATGTATATATATATATATATATTAAAATAACAGATTAAAGTTTAAGCGATTCTTTGCTTAAACTTTAATCTGATATTTTAATAATTTTTTGCTCTAGGGTTCTTATATATTTGATATATATTTATTCTTATCGAGCCATCTTTGAATTTTAGTCTTCATATTTATTATTATTACTATATATATATATGTGTGTGTGTGTGTGTGTGTGTGTGTACACGATATACACCAGCCACCCCGCTATTTTCGCCATCTGATGCTGCTAAGGTAGAGAAATTTGGTAAGTTGGCACAATAGTGACATCAATTACATTTTGATAAACATACTCTCTAATGGGTAGAATTATATTTATGATCAAGGCCCTGTTCAGAGAGAGAGGGGGGGAAGGACTGTTTCATGAGAGGGGGGCGGGCATTCGTCGCACTCCACCTCCTTCGCTTCCAACCCGGTTAACTGTTCCTTTGTTTTACATGTGCATTATATATATATATATTTATTAAAATAACAGATTAAAGTTTAAGTACTATATATAATATGCATATGCATATACGTGTACCATGTGCATTATATATATATATATATATATATATATATAACGTCTTTCTTCTTTCGCCATTCACCTTTTTTCTTCCGTATTCTCTGTTTTTCCCGATTTCCTTTTTATTATATTTATGATGTACATTTACAACATTTACATGTCTGCTCCGATTGAGTGTATATATATATATATATATATATATATATATATATATATATATATGTGAGTTACATTGCTTTGCAGTATGTAGCTTAGTTTATGTGTATGTGTGAAATGCTGCATCATGTCTGTGTAGTTGTGTCTGTATGTGTTTCACATGTAGACTAATTCACTGTGTTTGTTTCTATGTGAGTATGTGTGAAGTGATATGTCTTGCATGTGTGATTGTGTGTGTATATATATATCTAGGTTGTGAATTAGATATGTTTCACTTTATTCCTTCCTTTATGTGTATGTATGAAGTGACGTATCATTCTACCTATGTATATCATTAATATGTATAATACACAGTGCCTGTGTGTATAACATTCATATGTATGGTACACAGTGTGTGTGTGTATATGATAATCTGTGTGTCCGTTTGTAGTATAATGTTTCATAATATTTGCTGCGTGTATATTTTGATGTTCGTGTTCGCCTTTATAAGTATGAATATCACTGTGTGTGTCAGTGTGTAAGTGTACATATATATATATATACATACATATATATGTGTGTGTGTGTGTGTGTGTGAGTATATATATATATATATATATATATATGCGCGCGTGCGTGTGTGAGTGTGTGTGTCTGTGTGTGTTAGAAACGTATAATATGTTCAGGTATGTTGGTTCGTTGATGTTCGTGTCCGTGGGGGGAGGCGTATCACGAGGTCTGCTGCAATAGTGTTCGTGTTGCTGATTGCGTCTGCGCCAAATTTCAGTGTCTCTGTGAATTGTATTTATGAATGAACTTCTATATACATTTGTTTCTAAGTATATGTATAAATGTAGGATATTGCATGCGTTGTTCGTCTTGATCATGCTCATTCATTTGATATAGTTTTAATTTATACATTTCCTTACGTTTGAAGTAATCTTTCATAACCTCTTGATTTTATTTATGGATATCCATAAGACGAAAATTACTGCGAGATCAATGGTAAGAGTTTTTGAGAGCGGGGTGCCCGGAATGTTACAGACTAATGTATATAACTTTGAAAACTGAAAATGAAGGCAGTAGAATTTATGATCAAAAGAATCAATGGATATCTAACGTTGTAAATGTTGGCTACAAACTAATATAATTACAGCTAGGTTCTTCAACGTATATTACAGTGTTTAATAGCAATAATGTTCTGAGGAATTTTACTCCGGTAATTTCCCTTAAGCCTATGTATATGTTAGAAATACACGCTGCTCCATTCCCGACGAAAAAAGGAAAATCAAACAAACAAACAAACAAACAAAAAAATACAGAACACAAAAACAGTTAAATAAATAAAAATAAGTGAATATTAGATAATAAAATAAATAAAACATATTTGAAACATGCCATCATCAATATATGTTCTTCTTATTCATACTTTCATACGAAATTGTTACTATTATCATTGTTATTATTATTTAAATCCCACTGAGGTGTGCTTTACCTTTCATCCTTACGGGGTCCATAAAATAAAGTACCAGTAATGCACTGGGGTAGATTTAATCGTATTTCCCCCTTCCCCTAAATCGTTGGCCTTGTGCCTAAATCAGAAACCATTATAATTATTTATATATTGGCTACTAGGGCCGACACAAAAAGGAGAATCGCATGAGGTGGAGTTTGTCGTGTATAGATCTATTCCAGATTGCGCACGTTTGTGCTTCCCTACCAGACGTTTATCAGCGCAAATCCCTTTGCTATCATCTTATGTTAAATCAGATTTAGGGGTCAGATGTTATCAATAATGTCCCCGTTGTTCTTGTCTTTCCTCATCAACATTACTACACCGCTAAGTTTAGGAATATCCCCGTTCTGTTGCCTGTTGTGGTAGACAGCTTTAAGGATATCGGAGATTGTTTAAGTTCTTTATTTTAAGA
>OZ024753.1:45708932-45716432 GCA_964016885.1 Eledone cirrhosa
TCCATATCCTCAAATATATATTACAATTTTCTTATAGATGTAAATAATACTTCATGCTGTTAAATAAAGGATTATATTATATAATAAATGTTTATTGATAAATGACTATATAGACAAGGGTGTTGACAGGAATCTAATATAGTTTACAATGATATTGTTTCTGGATGGTTAAGTGTCGTTTCTCACTCAGAAATGCTGTGAAGTTTGCAAATGTGTCATTCACAAGACATTTCATCTGTCAAGCTTCAATATTTATATAAACAAAATTTATTCCACATTACATATTGAATATGTTTATATTTATGGCAACATATATGGTAATATATCCACAATTATCAAACTACATCCAACAAAAGCTAATGATGTTCTGGATCTTGGCTCCATAAATAAACCCACAGTCTTCCACAATATAAGATTGAGACCGAAGGTTTTCCCAGATCATATTATGCAAAGGAACTTTGGCATAACCCCATCATACCCGCTTCCAATATTTTCTCTCGGGTGTTAGACTACTCGGAGAGCCAGGATGCAGGAAGATATATCCTGTCTATAAATTTGAGGGTAGAACATATAGGAAAAACTACAGATCTGCCATCTCTTCCACATCTTAGCTTCCTTGGTCTTTTTATTTCTACTTTTATATCTCATGCTGATGAATGACAAGCGTCAGAAACGTTAATACTATTTGCCTAATATATAAAAAGTTAAACTAATACATATCTTCATTGTACACTATTGTTAGTCTTGCTGTTTTCCGTTTATCTTTCGCTTGCAAACACATACACACACACAATCAATCACACACACACACACACACACATATATATATATATATATATATATATATATATATATATATATATATATATATATATATATATATATATATACTATATACTATATGGGCTATAAACGAAAGAAAAATAGCAATTAACATATAATGTGGAAGATGAGTTCAACGTTTGTACATCTGTGAGATTGCTGGTAATGCATAAATAATCAAACTATATATATATATATATATATATGTGTGTGTGTGTGTGTGTGTGTGTGTGTGTGTGTGTGTGTGTGTGTGTGTGTGTGTGTTAGTGTTTATGCGCCTCTGTGTGTGTTTGTGTGTATGCGACTGTGTGTGGTTTTATATATCTTATAGAAAGTACAATTTCCTTTATTGATTTTTTTTTCTAATAAAAACAAACGAAGGCAAATTACAAAAATCCATAAAGCGCACAGGATTATCATACAGTGGAAAAATATATTGTATAGTTTAAGAAAAACCCTACATATATATCAAAGACAAAAATATATATATATATATATATTCAGAAGCTCTATCATTATGCATAAAACAAAACAAAAAAACGAATTTCCTGCTTATTTCCGTTTTTCAGACGAGAAAAGAAAACTACGAACAAAATGGCGGCTAAGCAAATATAATTTTCAGCACGATTATATACACATGAAACCATTGACTATATACACTAACGCCTACGTATATATATATATGTATATGCTTATATATATGTGTGTGTATAAATATATATATATATATATATATATATATATATATATATATATATATATATTTGCATGTATATATAAGCATTTCTCTGTGTATTTTCGTGTTTCGAAATAAGTGATGTATACATAAGCATATAGAATATTGTAAAAGAGATCAGAAAAATTATATGTTTGTGTATATGCATGACCTGGCCTGCTTGTATGCGTCTGAGATTAGACATAAATTGAAACATGTTCTATAAATTCTATTTTGTACTACGGTGGACCAAAAAAATGGATCTCTGTATTTTTAATACGGAACAATAGGATGGTGTCTTTACAATGGACCTCGGCTGAAAACAAACCTCTATTCTTGTGTTTGTTCTGTGTTGTTTAATATGCATGACTCTAATATACATATATACATATATACTTTGTATACGAAAGGTCTCCACACGTTATCTCTCTATAGCTACATACATATATATACCGTGTATACGAAATAATTCCACTCTCTATCTGTTTATACATACATGCATACATATATACAGTGTATACAAAATGGGTTCACGTTCTATCATTCTGCCAAATGACATTCATAATGTATTGGCATTAATAGTAGAAATGGCGGTAGATTGGCAGTATCGGTAGAGGGTCGGACACTATGCTTTGCAGCATAGAGTTACAGCCCTTTATGATATGAGTTCAAATCCCGCCGAGGTTAACTTTGCCTTTCATCTTTACGGGGGTCGATAAAATAAAGTACCAGTAATGCACTGGGTAATTGCTGGCCTTATGCCAAAAGTAGAAACAATTAATAGTAGAAAGATGGATTAATAATAGGCGGTGGATCGTTAGAACGTTAGGCAATATCCTTTGCAGCATAGAGTTATGGCCGTTTACGTTCTGGTTTCAAATCCCACCGAGTTTAGTTTTGCCTTTCCACCTTACGGGCTCGTTGAAATAAAATACCAGTTGCGCACTGGGGTCGATTTAAACGACTTTCCCTCCCATAAATGTTTTGTTCTGCCTAAATCAAAAACTGCTATTAGTAATAGAGGTTTGATCAAGTGCCGCACTGTTAGAACGAACCCAGAACCACGTGTTATAGAAAGAACTATTTAAATACAATGGAATCCATGTATAAATGTGTATATATTACATGTGTATAAATGTGTATATATTATATGTGTGAGTGGTTTTTTTTATAGTTATATCTTAATGGAATGTATGCTAATGTTCAGGAATATTGATTTGCTTACATAAATAAATATTGTGCATGTGCATTATTGAAGATGTGTATATATAACTAAGTTCCAATCTATAATATATACATATATAAATATATACATTCTCACACAGGCATATATTCACACATATATGTCTATGTATGTATGTATATGTACCTAAGTAGATATATAGGTATGAGGTAAATCTACCTGTAATGTATGTATGTATATATGTATGTATATATCTATGTATGTATATGTGTGTATATATATGTATATCTAAGTAGATATATAGGTATGAGATGAATGTACATGTATGTATATATGTATGTATGCATATATCTATGTATCCATAAATCTATGTATGTATGTATATATATGTATATCTAAGTAGATATATATAGGTATGATGCGAATGTACATGTAAATGAGTATTTGAGAGTACAACTTAATGAAATAACATATGTATATATGCTATTGATCAATGGAAAAATATATTACAAACTTTATGTACGGAAGCTCAGAGTCTGGAAAATATGTCTCCCCTGATGCGAGAATATCGAATACTTAATAAACATACAAACACACACACACACACACACACACATATATATATATATATATATATATATATATATATGAGTGTGTGTGTGTATATATATATATATATACATATACGAGTATATATATATATATATATATATATATGCATGTATGAGTGTATATGGAAATTTGAAAGATTTTAAATATAAAATATGTCACCGTCGTTTTCTTGACGCTCCGAGCATACCATCTCAATCCTTACAATACCTAAGAACACTTACATTTTCTTCTGCTGTCATATTCTCTCAACGCTTTCATACATTCTTTCAACATACAGATATATGTTATCTTTGTACTATCTCTTCACAAGTATATCCCTCGCTGAAAGCATTGAAATTCATAATTCACTAGCAACGTCTGGAAATCTCTGTCTCTCTCTCTCTCTCTCACTTTTCCCTTCACAATCTTCAAAGTTTCCAAGTTCATGTCCTTCATAGAGAATCATGATGGCAATTTGAAAATTTTTTTCAACAATTGAATTTGAAACAGGTGAAAGGGCGGCAGAAAGAAGCTTTCATTTTTCTGTCTTACACTTATCTCTGGAGTTTGATACGCCTGAGAACGTCGAAGAATTTAATCGTAACATTTAAATAAGTTTATCAAGTTAAGAATGAATGAAACTATAATGGCTTTGGGTCGGAGAAAATTTTATATGTAACGTAATTCTCTTTCATCTTAAATTTGAAAGAGAAGCTGTGTTCATAACAGACGAAATATTCTTGTATTTATCTTAAAATTGTTTTTCATAATTCTCTTCCTACCCAAAACCTCGAAAACTTTACTTCTACTTTTCTACAGCTCATGTAATATATATATATATATAACATCTTCAATACATGCATAGAGACACAGACACACAGTCACACGTATATATAAATCGGCATGTATATTTATATATATATATATATATATATATATATATGTGTGTGTGTATATATATGGGGTGGGGTTATAGATTTTATAAGACTGTCGCAGACACCTCACACAGGAATATACATACTAAAACACTCATATATGTATATATATATATATATATATATATATATATGAATATATATCAGGGGCGGTGGAACTGGGAGGGGGGCTGGGACCATGCCTTTCACTCCCCCAATAATTATATTTTTCCTCCTTAAACAACCAAAACACATCTATATGTATATGCACTACAATTTATATACATATTATGTTTATCGCATACTGAAATTTTCATATCTTGGTTGATATTTGATAATATATTGTTACCTTCATAGCAAATTTGTTTGTCATGTGATAACTATTAATATTTCTGCACATATCACTATTTACCAATGGCTAGTATGTATATTCAGAGACAGATTGCATAGGTCATTTTGCTATAATCACGAGAGTGGGGGATGAAAGAGACCGTGTCGTGATAGATATAGAGAGGGGGGAGTTTGGTGGTAATGGATATAGAGAGAGGAATTGGGAGAGACTGTTGTATAGTTGATATAGAAAGTGGGAGAGTGTCGTGGTGATTTATACGGAGAGGGTGACTAGGAGATATAGATATAGACAGGGGGAGAATTTGGTGGTAATTGATATAGAGAGGGGGATTGAAAGACAGTTCTGTGTAGTAGATATAGAGAGGGGGGTTGAAAGAGAGTTCTGTGTAGTAGATATAGAGAGGGGTTTATGTTAATTGATATAGAGAGGGGGATTCTACTCCAGAAATCAAATTGAAATAAAAAATATATGAAATTAAAATACAGTGATTATATCAGAGTGAGATCACAGAAATAAATTAATAAATAAACCTTAGCCTGTGTATTGAGTGCTTCTGCTCCAATGAATATACCCAATTATATAGATAGTGTACACACAGACACACACACACACACACACACATATATATGTATATATATATATACATACATATATATATTTTTTTTATTTATATATATATATATATATATATATATATATATATATATATTACATTCATCATCATTATATTGATCTGCACATATGTTTTACTATCTAACGCTAGTTATATGGTTGGCCTATATTGCAGACTTGCTGAAATATATAATGTAAATGTTTCAGATATATCGACATAGAATTTGTGATAAACATATATTAAATAAGTTGGACAATGTGTTCTAAACACTCTGATATAGTTTCGGATGAGATCAAATTAAATTCAATTAACTCACCAAATTAAGTGTGAATTAATTCTTAGAAAATAAAATCATCTTGTCCATTCCTTTGTTCGTTTTTCCAAATTAGAAGAGCATATTCTTTAGAGAATCATCTCATTGTTTAACTTAAAATTAATTCCTATTGTCTATATAAACAATAGAAATAGGAATGAACTTGTTGTCACTCTTTTATCTTTTTTTTCTGTTGCTAGCTAGGGCATATATACCGGCATACATACACAGATACATACAGACATACACACACACACATATATATATATATATATATATATATATATATATATATATATATATATATATATATATACATATATGCATTCCTCTAAACAGACTCTGCCTCTTCCCATGCATAGTGCACTCTTCTGATTTGTGGTCTCCCCGCTCTCGATACCGCAAGCTATATATATATATGTATATACCATGACCAAACCCCAAGTAAATCTACACCAAACCAATGGCATCCTCGATATCAACCACACACAATCCATAACCTTCCACTAGCTTCACTCCACTCTCAATATATAGGAAGATCTATCCTGCCGTTCTAAACCATGCTGAAATACTTCCACTATAACAGAAACAAGTCTACACCAATTACTGCCACGGGCTTCTTTGTGTGCGTGAATATATGTGTGTGTGTATGTGTGCGTGAGAGAGAGCGAGAAAGAGAATTATTTTGCCTATTATTCATAAGTAAGCATGTACTGTTAGGTGAAATTTACATAGCCTAGCATTTTATTTTATTGTATATCTTAAACTCTAAGTGGCAAAATAGAGCTAATTTTTAATACGATTCATTAAAATATGTTTAAGAGGAAATACATCAGTAGGGTGATGGATTTCTCCTGTGTATTTTAGTGAGATTATCTCTAGAAATAGTGGGATATTACCTCCTTTTAGAAATATTCAGAAACAAAATCTGTTATTTTCTACATTAATATTTAAAAGAAAAAAATAATAAAAATATATCTTGATGGGGACACGACCTTATATCAACGATTTAGATTTCAAATATCTCAAAATTTCGATCTAATAAAGAATAATCTCATTGACTCAAAGTGATTCGAACCAACTATATTAGTTATGTTATAGACTTACAAACCTATCCACTGTCCCTGTTACGCATGTTTACTGAAGAGGGTGATCCCTCAGAACAAAATAATAATAATAATAATAATTGTAGTAATGATAATAATAAATAAATAATCGATTATGCGATCCAAGTCTTATTGTCTTTAAAAGTTTCATTCAAAGAAAATCGTTTATATTACTTAATTACACGCTGTATTATCCTTTTACAATCAGTTCTACCATTAATTGTGAAATTTATTGAACGTTCTACTTCAATGTAATGTACGGATACCTTCAATTTTCTTCTACTTTTAACGCCTCTTCTCACATTTCTTTACAGTAAAAATCTAAGAATAGCTCACTACATTTATCTTGCTTCCAACATCTTTCATTTTTATTTTCTTTATAATCTACACTTTCCTTTCTAATCAAACGAGAAACGTAAATTCCAGTCCTGATAATGTTTAATCAAATTAAATAAGTTCACATATCTTTCTTTGAAAGTTAGGAACGCTCATAGGTTTCATATAAGTAACTAATACATCTGAAGACGGTTTATTAATGTATAAATTCAAATAGGGCGGTGAATTGGCAGTATCGGTAGAGGGTCGGACGCCATGCTTTGACGCATAGAGTTACGGCCCTTGCTATTCTGAGTTCAAATCCCGCCGATGTTAACTTTGCCTTTCATCCTTACGGGGTCGATAAAATAAAGTACCAGTAATGCACTAGGTAATTGCTGGCCTTGTGCCTAAAGTAGAAACAATTAATGTATAAATACAAGATAATAAATTTTGCCTTATCGTATAATACACACCTACACACATATATATCTATATGTATGTATCTATTTAATATATATATGTATCTCTCTCTCACTCTCTCTCTCTCTTTATATATATATATATAATATTCTT
>OZ024753.1:45721432-45726432 GCA_964016885.1 Eledone cirrhosa
AAACTACAACACGTCCTTATTCTAAAATGATTCTATTGATACAGATTATACTTATTAAACCAATATATTTGATAGATCATTAACAAGTCGTCAAGACTAAATAACTAACTGTTATTAATCGTATTACATAGTCTCTTCAAATCTGTTAGTATATTGAATATTGTCTGAAGTGTTACTGAAGTTTTTGTAATAAGGTTTATTAGTGTAGGATCAATAAATAAGAAAATAATGGATAGAATGGTAGGTTTGTACGTTAGTCGAAATATTTATATAAATGTAATCTTACAATCGTGCAACATAGAATATATTTCAAAATAGAGGTGTATATAAGACGTATATAAACATATCTGCCAGAATATAAGAAAAATAATATTTTTTTCGTTTCGTTAAGAAAAAATATTTTTCTTCAGCAGCAGGACCACCTATGTTTGGTATAAACGTGTTATATATGTTCATATGTCTTCATATACACATTTAGTATTCTTAAACACTGTCTTAGTGCTACAGCCAAATAAATATTTCAATATGTATCACAAATAAGTATCTGACAGACTGCTAGAAATGGCAGGGTATTATAAAGAATTAATTGTGGTATTTGGATAGAGTCATTTAATAACTTCCAGATTTCGAAACAAACAGACGATGATTCTGCTAATCATTATTTCAGGGTCAATATTGGCGGTGTATTGGCAGTATCGGTAGAGAGTCGGACATCATGCTTTGAAGCATAGAGTTACGTCCCTTTATGATCTGAGTTCAAATCCTGCCGAGGTTAACTTTGCCTTTCATCCTTACGGGGTCGATAAAATAAAGTACCAGTAATGTACTGGGTTATTGCTGGCCTTGTGCCTAAAATAGAAACAATTATTTCAGGGTCAATAGAAATGATAAAATCAAGTAATAGAGAGAACTCCACTCACTGTTCGACCTGTATGCTGTGCGAGACATTAATATACCGTACTTATCATAACAAATATTTATTATTAACTCTTTTTCTCTTTGTTACTTAAACATTGTTTACCGTTTAAACCTGTCGTATTTAAATGTGAATTTCCATAAACATTGTCATAACAATGCATTTATATGTAATTTCATTGTATGCATATAAAAGACATTTGAAAACCATATGGAACAGACTCCCAATTATAAGTGAAACAAATAAGAAACTCTATTGTATGGATGTAGATTTTAATTAATTCAAGTTGATATAATTATTTCTATGATAGTCTATTCATTGTTTTACCGTTAATAATTGTTATGGAAATATCAGCTAGCAGGTATATTAAACATAAATTCTAAATAGACATTGTTAGAAATTATTTTACCTCTGTAAGGTATACAACTAATTATATATTCTATTCTCTATACACAAATAAACGTTGTAATTTGTCTACCTAAACTAAGGAAATGGAATTGAAAGAAATAATAAACCGAAATTGTTTTTTCTATTGAAATAGAATTCTTTGAAGTAAACGCCTTAGAAAGTTTAGTAAAATATACTTAATGAGTGCGATCTCTGTGAGGCGTAATCATAGTTTAATGCTTTTTTTACACAAGCACAGACACACAAATACACACACACACACATATATTTACATATATTTATATTTACATATCAATCGCTCTCTATCGCCCCCTTAATGTCTCTATTCTATATATATATATATATATATATATATATATATATATATATATATATATATATATATATGCACACACACAGAGCTATGATTGTGAAAGTAAATACGAAGATAGTCAGATAGGGAGATATATATAGAGATTTACAGTTAAACAGGAAAAAATATATATATACATACATATATATATATACAGAGAGAGAAAGATCGAGATCCTAGACTGAATGATGTATAGACAGACATATAGATACACAGAGAGAATAATAAATGATGCCTAACATAAATACAAAAAAAAAGATTTTTATTCCTTCGTGTTTTTACTGGTTATATTTTCGACCTCTTCGTGTATCCTGGAAATATTTTCATCGTTCTGTCTTAAATTGTATTTTAATATTGAATAATACAGAAGTCTTATATCATTTCCTCATATATTAATTGTGGAAAATAGAAATAAAAATAGAAGATGAATAGCCACATAAATAGATATATATATTGACTGTAATGAGAGTGGATAGAATGAGAGTTAGAAACGAACATAAGAAAATAACTTTTCTTTCTGCGCATATTCTGTTTATACGGATTCGGAAAATTGTACAGGCGTATTTTATACTCGAAAATATAACTGTTCGGTTTTATTCCAGTCATGCGCGCAGTTTAAAGTCCCAGACAGCCAGACGGAACACGCGACAAGCTATCATGCGAGATATATAGAGATACAATGCAGAATCCATTGCAACAATAGTAGCATGTAAATTGTTTCCAACTCCACCGTAAATACATAAAACACTTTACTATATTGTAAAAAGAATAAAATGATAATTTGCAAGATATTATAAGCTTAATATGGTAAAATTATTCAATTTAATGTAACTTCAATTGACAGCTTGGAAATACATGGCTTAATATGGAACAGTTTATAGCTATGACTTTTGTAATTTTTTATCAAATCATACGGTTATATATATATGTATATATATATATATATATATACTGAAACACACACACATGTATATATATATATATATATATATATATAATATATATATATATATATATATAATATATATATTTATATATATATACTGAGACACACACACATGTATATATATATATATATATATATATATATATATATATATATATATATATATATATATATATATAATATATATATATATATATATATATATAATATATATATTTATATATATATACTGAAACACACACACATGTATATATATATATATATATAATATATATATTTATATATATATACTGAAACACACACACATGTATATATATATATATATATATATATATATATATATATATATATATATATATATATATATATATATATATATATATAATATATATATATATATATATATATATATATATAATGTAAAATATCGAT
Organism: Eledone cirrhosa; assembly: GCA_964016885.1. Classification (NCBI taxonomy): domain Eukaryota; kingdom Metazoa; phylum Mollusca; class Cephalopoda; order Octopoda; family Eledonidae; genus Eledone; species Eledone cirrhosa. The sequence continues at coordinate 45,724,487 of OZ024753.1, forward strand.
ATACAAGGCTGTAAACTACCCAACAGAGGGAACTTTATTCATTTTGTCATTAAAGTGTTTATTAATATTAACCCTCTCTACAATATATTATATTATGGAGTCCTTGATATACTTAAACTGACGGGATGGATTCTCATGGAGGGAGCGTGTGTAAGCATATCGTTAATTATTGGGGTAAAACCTTGGAAAAAAACAACCTACAATAACGTTTATGGTGATGAATGTAATGTTCCTGTCTAAATGAGATTGAGGTAAAAGAAAGTTATTGCTTGGAAGTGGGATTTATTACACGTCGAATCCACTTTTCATAGAAAAGGAAGTTATTCAGTATTGAACTAAACGATGGAGTAATAGATCTTTGTTTACCAAATTAATCTGAAGACAAACAGCAAGAAAAATAAAAGTTGGCACCGCTTAAAAGATTTCCCGCTTTTTGGAAAGAATGATAAATATAGTTTAGCATTTGTTACATCTCCTGCCATGAAATTGTATTAGTGGCAAAGGGGTGCCAGTATAACGTAAAACTGATTGGAATATTTTGCTGGCAGCACAAAGAAAGTAAATAGTAAAATGTTTTACTTCACAGCGGAAATACACGGAATCTATTGCACCTAAACTTCTTTCAAAACTGTTTTGACAAAATACTGAATATTTTTGGCATCTAGAGATTGTAAATACAATCTAATCTTTTAGTCAGACAACAGAGACATCCAACAATATAACAAACATACTCTGTCAGACAACAATGATACCTACCCAGCAATGCAACAAACATACATGAAACACAGACATATCATTTACTACCCAAAGTGATTATCTATAGAGAATCCTGTGTCGCATGGTCTTAGTTTAGATACTCAAATTGTTTCAGTTATTTATAATTGTATTCCTTTAATTCCAGACGATATTTGGATTAAATCATTTCATATTTCTAGAAGTATAGATTATATTAATAACTACGATGACAAACAATTTGAATGATGGGATATTTTTTTATACTCCTATTATCATAGGACCGACTTTGAACCAATGCTGCGTTGCACAATATTTGAAGTGGCTATGTTACCAACGCGTGACTTGGGGGAGGGGTTCATGGGATAACATGGTGCAATTAAAATAGAATACAATATATTGTGTCTATTCCTTATTTTGCTGTTTATTTCACAATTGGTGTCTACAGTATGAAAGCTTAATCATGTGAAAAAATCTATTTCCTATTTCCTCCTTTCGTCTTATGAAGGGCGTTACAAACAATTGTTCATTATTCATAAGTTTACAGATGAGAATGACATGAAATAGACTCGTAAAAATAGATGAGCAGATGAAGAAATAAATAGAAAGGTAGTCTAACGTAATTGAAGTCGACATATTTCATAAGTTAACAAGGAAAAACTGGTGACTTCTGATTAATCACAGGATTAATTAACAATGAAACTAAAACTCATGAAAGAAATTGTTGCCTGGATTAGCAAGCATGTTTTATTTGTGCATTCAGGTCGGGAATAACTAGTAACATATTTATTATATAATACCTTCCATTAGATCAGCTGCGACTAATTAGCCTGGGTGTTGTCATACTCCACCTCTCGTTTTGTGAGGCCCATAGAACTGGTCTCTACCACCGAACTCCACCAGGAAGACGTTGGAAGATTCCTTTGCAGTACTCCTATTTAACTGTTTGTCTATTGGTGACTATTTATGATTCACAACGCCTCTGTTGTCGATGACCCAGCAAGCATCACCTAGGTCTTACAAATGAAGCAAAATATGTTATTGTATATGATTTTGCAAACTTTGGACTCCACTAAAGACCCAGAACAGTGTAAAGGCAGTATAGGACCAGACGACAGATTAAGTCTACTACACATGCATATAAAAAGTAATAAAATATATATTGGCTATTATAATAATTACTAATACAACATACACAGACGAGTACATCAAAA
>OZ024753.1:45736432-45746432 GCA_964016885.1 Eledone cirrhosa
AGAGTAATTTTACTTAGAAGAGACACATAATTGTTGATGTCATTGTTGTTCTTGTTCCATTGATCGAACATTTTCAAGATGTAAAACATAAAACGAGCTTCAGTTGTGGCAGTACCATTGAATTAAAGGATTACCGTAGGAGTCTATTTATTAATTGTTCAAGATTTTGATTGAACGAGATTTGATTCCTAAATCTAGTATATCAGAAAAATTCTACATATATGAAAATGATCTCGAATGGGCCTCTCCAAGATGCACCAAATCCGCTCTGCACGTTCTCGTTCATTCCTTGTGCATTATCAACTTCCATAGTAATGTTGTATAGCTGCTGTTGTGTTGGATGTATTTGGCTGTCGACTAAATCCATCATAATATTCACCCTGCCATTCTTCTTTAACAGAAAATAGAGGGTAGCGTTCCTCTGATTTGTAGATATAAGGAAATTGATTGTATAGTGGATAAGATTGAATGGAACGAAGTCATCTTGTTGTTCGTATATTTGTTGAGATAACTGACTAAACTAAGGTACTCAATTCTCCATTACCAACATGTATGAAATCTATATATCATTGCATGTTTTATCTACCTAGGTTCTCTACTATATATGTAATTCTCTTTCCCATGACTACATGCTATAAATTCTCTTTGTAAAGCCGCATCACCCGATACATTTGTTGTAAAGGAATTAATTATTATCATTATTATTATTATTATTACTAATTTTGGTGTTGTTGTTGTTGTTATAATTGGTGTTGGTGTTGTTGTTATTGTTGTTAATATCATTATTATTGCCATATCTGCCTTGTCTAATTGGATTTTTTCTTAATGAGAAGTAATATATGAGCCATATTGTGCCTTTGTGACGTGCATTTAAATACGGAATATATTTAATAGAAAATATATTTTTAATTTGGAATTTGAATAATAATTATATTGAAGTATGCAATCTACTTGATTTAGGAAGTAAAGCGTGACGTGGCATTTCTTATTCGCTATCAAATTCTCCAGCAGATTTAATCAATAGATAACTGAAATTATTCCAATATTCTATATTGCATATTGAAGCTGAATACATTATTGAGGTGCAGAGTGACATTGGTGAAACCTAATAACATATCATAAACGGAAGTCGGATGTCGGAATCATAATTGCAAAGTAACTTTCTTTTACATTTTATGTATATTCACACACACTTCAAAACATCCAAATATATTAATCCATAAATACGTATACACTTTTGACAGCAGACACACACATACACACACACACACACTCACACACACACAGACTCACACACACACACACACACACACACACACACACACACACACACACACACACACACACACACACACACACACACACACACACACATATATATATATATATATATATATATATATATATATATATATATCTATATATAAAACATAAACATTCTGCCTGTACCTTCAACGTTTTAGAAGTGGCAGGGATGAAACAATTGTCTAGTCAACTTCTGTAGCTCATTTTTCTGTAGGGAATTTTCTGATCATGGATATATATATATATATATATATATATATATATATATATATATATATGAACCAGTAAGACCCCGACAGCTGAGCTCAAGCCGTTTCGACGGCTAATTCTGGACTTAGTCCAGAATTAGCCGTCGAAACTGTCGGGGTCTTACTGGTTCCTATTACCCACTCTACTACCTCAAGTATTGAGTACTTTGGTGCGTTATGGTCCACCTGGTTCCTTACCACATTTCCTTCGTTATATATATATATATATATATATATATCGAGAGTGACGTTTACACATAAGCGTCTTCCTCTGATGAACGAATGCTGCAGTTAACGCAATGTTAGATAGATGAATATTAACGGAAAGTAGTTACGTGTTCTAAAGTATCCCCACCCACAAGAAATATTTGTTTAATCATGGAGACAGAACTGATAGAGTAAAGTCAAACTAATCTAATATATCGTCATAAAGTCACAACAGGGTTTTAGCCCTGAGATTCAAAGTCTGGTAAGAAAGGCATAGATGGTTGACGATGAAAGAAATACAAAGAGATTCAAAAGTGGATATCCAGCAAATGTTTAACACGTAGGATCTATATAGGGACTAAACTATTTCCATGTTGGTTACGGTTGAGTGAATGTCACTGATGTCACATTAACGAATCATGGAACAAAGCTGTCTATCATTTCCGACTGAGAGTGACACTCTGTGATGTGTTCAGACAGAGGAAAATGTTTCTTTCTTTACGAACATATATTTTTGTATTTGATGTGTATATATATATATATATATATATATATGAATGTATGTATAGTATATTTGGCAACATACTGTATGTTTATTGAAAACATGTAGAAGACCATTCGCTATGAGTTTTAAATAGCGTATGGTCTTCTAAATGTTTTTAATTAAACATACAGTATGTTGCCAAATATACTATACATACATTCACGTATTATACATCGCTATTTCAGAGCATCAATACTAATACCATATATATATGCCATTTCGAAAAGTACATCGATAAGACAAGTATACTTCTTGAAGAAACTAATTCTTCAAGTCTTGAGGAAAAATACAGAATTACATCGCTACGATGTAAAGTCTCTTCCCCTGCATTGGTACAGTCTTGTGTCTGAAGCCAGTAAAGAAAAAGACAGGGAAACCATTCATAAGAATATTTAGAATTCTCAGACAATAATTGCAGTTACAGTCAGGTGCTAAACATTGTATAAAAATCTGTTAAAGAACCTTAGAGACGGAAGGATGTTACTAGTAGCTTATATGAAGTATCGAACTCCATAACTTCCAAATACCGGCTAGGTGCACTGTAAATAAGATTAGTATGGACGGTATTTAGAGTTTAAGGTGACCTGACATGTTCAGAGAAGCACTAACTCCTGCTATAAATCGATTTTAGGAGAAATGCCAGTCCAACTACTAAAGAAACGATTCATTTATATAGTCAACCATTTCATGGGAATCAATTCTACAAGAGAACAACAGATTTCTATTGGATAAATTATGAAAATCATTAGGATTATCAGAAACAAAATGTTGTGTATGTATTATGTAAGTGTGTATGTATTATGCATGTGCGTATGGATATATATATATATATATATATTTATATATATATATCCATACGCACATGCATATATACATACACACTTATATATATATATACACATATATATATATACACACATATATATATATATATATATATATATATATATATATATATATATATATGAATGTATATATATATATATATGAATGTATATATATATATATATATACATATATATATATATATACATATATATATATATGTGTGTGTGTGTGTATGTATGTGTGTATGTGTGTGTACACATATATAACCATTTACATACGTGTATATACATTCATGTGTGCGTTTATGTATGCACGTATATGTGTAAGCATTACAGAGAGATAATTGATATATATCTAATTAAATACACATTGAAGTATGCAATATTCGAAGCATATTTATAATTGTGTGTGCGTGCATTTATGTCTGCGTATTTGCATGTATGTGTGTCAGTGTGTATATGTATGTATGCATGTAAGTCTGTATCTGTGTGTGTGTTAGTTTTGTGCATTCAACAAGAAGCCAAATGTCATGTTACATTGACCTGAAATATCAGTTCTGAATTCAATACGTATTACACTCCACATTTATATCCACACTCACACACGTGCACACACACACACACACACACACACACCACACACGCACACACACACACTCACTGACCACGCACTTACAGCCCCCCTCACACAAATATATACATATATATATATATGTGTGTATTTATACATATATATACATATATATATACATATATGTATATATATATATATATATATATATATATTTGTAAAATGTGAGTAAATATTTCACAAACCAAATATTCGTTTGTTTTGTGTTTTTTTCGCACATACATCACATAGTTTATAACTGATCTGTTTCCTGATTATAGTTACGAAATTTATTATCGTGTTATTGATCATGTTCTTTGTCATAATTCAATTTATGAAGGCCTTTTTATTACGTTTAACCTTTGCAACCACGAAAGCGATTTTACATCATTTCAAAATCCATGCGAATATGGTTTGTTACCTCATTAAAATTGGCTTGTGTAAATATCAGTGTGGCTGGATATGATACTCTAAAGCATTACTTGTCAAGCTTGTAGAGTCGTATAAAATCCGTATGATTCTAAAGTAAGTGTGGCTTTAAATTCAGTACGTACTGATATAGAACTGTATTTATTAACATTCGGTTTCACGTTATTCTTCATAAAATCATCTTTAAATGTAATAAATTCGAAAGAGCATGTTCTTCCACTCTAGCTGCATGTGTTTACTAATACGTTTATGTAATTCAGTGTTCTGCGAAATCTGTGAAATACATATCCTTTTATTGAGCTCTGAAGGTGTGGAATAAAAATATATGACAATATGCTATATCATATTACCATAAGAAAGATTCTCTGCGTTGTTCGTTTCTAGAATGTCATTCTTCCGGTTATTATATTGAAGGTTTCACAGTCTTGTACATTGAGTTGTATTAAGTGGTAAGAATTAAGTTTCTACACTGGTGTAGGTATAATTATTTCCTGCGATGTAAATGGTTTCTGATATATTTATGGTATTAATATGTTTAACATGTAACATATGGCCTGGCCATAATAGTGAGGATATGGGAGGATTGTATATACAGTGTGAAATATCGTACTATGATTAAAACATCCGTCTAAAGTTGAAATCACAAGTATATTTACACCATCTTACGTACGCACACATATATATGCATCTCTCTCTCTCTCTCTCTCTCTCTCTATATATATATATATATATATATATATATATATATATATATATATATATATATATATATGTAGATAAATCTACCAAGAGTTTACGGTAGTGTCCAATCCGTATGAAGAACTCAATGTATACAGAGTCAAGATAAAATATTAAACAAATAATGAATAAACAATTCCTTATATTTGTTTAATATAAGGAATTGTTTATTCATTATTTGTTTAATATTTTATATATATATATATATATATATATATATATGTGTGTGTGTGTGTGTGTGTGTGTGTGTGTGTATGTGTAGATAGATATATAAGTTATTCCGGGTTGAATCGGAGGTAACCACAGTAAGTAAGGTACTCAATACATAGCATAGTATAAAAGTTTTAATATAGAACAGCTTCTACAGGACTAGAACTGTTTCATTCGTGAGAAATGATCAGGCTTCCTGGGGATTTCTCACGAATGAAACAGTTCTAGTCATGTAGAAGCTCTTCTATATTAAAACTTATATATATATATATATATATAGATAGATATATATGCACATGTATTTGACACTGCTTGGGCACTATGCCCCCCCCCCCCCCCAAATGCTGCTACTATGTTTCAAACAATGCCCACAATTGTTTAATCCAGCAGAGCCATTCTGAGTACTTCAACATCCCACAAGAATCACAGGAAGGCGAAATTGAGAACTCTCACAAATTATTCTAATTCACATTTTCATAGCACTTTATATATTTAATTTTATAGATAATTATAATATAGATAATTGGTTATTGACTAATCGGTATCGGCCGGAGATTCAATTCTGAATATTCGGTAATCGGCCAATTTGCTTATCAATGCATGCTTACTATATATGGCATATATAGCAAAACCAGTAATAAATCTGTTCAGAAAAGATATTGTGCAACAGAGCATAGTTAATAACGTGACAGATATTGTGTAATCAGTGAATAATTAAACAGACCACGTGTCTATCACAATAGATAATGATGTGGTATATACCTTTCACCGTCAATATTATTGGATTATAATAGATGAAGAGTAGAATAATTCTCTACATTCATAACACTTGGTTATAACGATAGAGGTTCCATTATAGATAACCATCAGCTCATAATAAAGAGATAGAAAATAGTAGCAACTAATATTATCTAACAATTCAAACACATTGGTGATTTGCCAATAATATATTTGTACTGGTTGTGCATTCTTTCATGTTCTGTGCTGAATATATTGGCATTATATCTATCATATAATTAACATTGTTTAAATCAATGTCCCGTTTCTAAAAAAAAAATAATAATATTATAAACATATATATCTAAGAATTACTTTTTTTTAAATTCAAATTCTAACATTTCCTTTTATTAAAAAAAGACATATCTTCTTTACTTTTATGTTATAGATATACTTTTATGTTATATATATATATATATATATATATATATATATATATATATATATATATATAAATGAAAAGATTCAGGACCTCGACGGACATGTCGAAACAGCCGTCGAGGTCCTGAATCTGTTCATATTGCCCCAAGAATCGAGTACTCTGGTGGGTTATGTCTGGTTTTTACCACGCCCTATCTAATATATATATCTATATGCGTGCGTGTGTGTGTGTGTATATATATATATATATATATATATATATATATATATATATATATATATATATATATATATATAAACGATATTGTGTACTTGTAAGTGTGATTGTTGTCTAGAAGCCTATCGAGTATTTCGCGATACACAGTGAATTTCTGACAGGAGACACGACAAGAGAAACTTGTGCTGTGATGTCTATACGATGTGATATGACATGAGTAAAATAAATGTATAACATTTTGTAAACAGAAGATAAATTCATTTAGAAAAAAAAATACACTTCCATTCAGTACATTAGCTACTATAAAGAAAATGTTGCTTTTCATGCGGAAAGTCTGGCTACAGAATAAAGAAAAACGATTTGAACTTATTAGAACTGGATTGAACCTGGGACCCAGACAATATTTCCGAATGACAGAAAAAAAACAGAAATCTATACATCTATATTCTTTTATTTATTTTCTCCTGCTTCAAACAGGTTAATGGCATTCGGAAGTTCGATTCACTCTGCACGATATATAACCTCTCCTGATTAAATAAATATAGTGCCATCAAATGTTGAACAGCTTCAAGTATCATGAGGAAGTTTCAACCGGGATATGATGAACAAATATGTAAGTGTTTGCTATATGTGTGTACAAAAGACAGCCTAATACTTTTGAAATCAGACTTCCATCTTTCAGATGGATAACAAAATAAAGAATATATTTTACATGTTAGACCTCTTATGGTTCCGCTAAGTTCTAACCAGTATTAATCTATTCTCTTTCTATCTTGTCCTATTATTTGACTGACAAAACTGGTCTGCGGTGGGGCGAGATTTATTCCTGAATTTGTACCTAAACATAGTATTCCGAATTAAAATCGTACCGTGATTTAGTTAGTTGGTAGACTTAGGAGGCAGAATTCCTCGTCTAATTTAAACCTTACCACCCTACCCTTGTAGGTTTAGCGGATTCCACTCGTTTGGAAGTATTTGAGTCTGTTTTCAAATTTTACTATAGACTTGTTCCTACCTCATTCCCAAGGTGTTATGAGGCCCTAAAAAAGAGTTATGGTTAGTAACTTGTCTTTCCTTCTGACACAGAGATGAAACTGTCAGAGGCAACCGAGGATACATAACACCCGGAACTGTATTTGTTGTTTTAAAGAAACTGAATTCCAAAAATGTTTCTCTCAGTGAGCACGAGAGATTTCACATTATTAACGAACCATTAGTCTTTATAAATCCAAGTATTAATGTTTAAAAGTTATTTGTACGTATTTTATTTTATTTATAACATTGCAATGGCTTCATGATGAATATGGTCGTATGAAGAGGCGGAGTAGAATATAGTGTTATGTTGTGTTGTACAAATGCAGAATTTCTTGCACAGCAACACAAATTGACAGCAAAACCTTGCAGCAACATCATATATTTTCCTCAACTTGGATGAATACCACGGTATTTAAATGAAGCAGCACCTAGTAATTTAAATAAAGAATGCGAAGTAGATTGCCATATAATTTATTTTTAAGAAAAAAAAATTAGAAAAGAAAAGGAAACACAAAAACCTGCTACTACGTGTATTTTTCTTTATGTTATTATTATTATTATTTTCTGGGGTATTTGAAAGTATCAATTTGGCTTATTTTTCCATCGTTTTTATTTTAAAAGCTATTATTATTTCAGAAGCGAGTTCGCGGGATAAACAATTATTTGACAGTCTCATGAATTTCTCAAGACATGCTATTTAGTAGAGAAAACAAATTCTATATGACACATTACAGAACAACTTCTAATAAATTAATCAATAATAATAATAATAATAATAATGATACTAAGAATAATAACGATGATGATGATAAAGGGGAAACAGATGTCGGAATGAAAATGCAATCACCTTCGTTGTAACACGAATACATTGCGTTATGTATCTTTAAAAAAGTCTTTATATGTCCATATACTCTCGTATGTCACACGTTCAAGATGTAACACAGACACTTTTGTGATATTTCCATTAGTTCACATATTCTTCCTGTTAAATCTGTTAAATATATTGAGCTATAGCACCAGTATCTGTCCATCTTTAAAGGGCCATAAATCAGTGAAATAATGTTGTTTTCTGTTATTATTGGGAGTATCGGTAGAGGGTCGAACGCCATGCTTTCCAGAAGGTTACTTCCCTTTACAGGCTGAGTTCAAATCCTGCCGAGGTTAACTTTGCCTTTCATCCTTACGGGGTGGATAAAATAAAGTACCAGTAATGCACTGGTTAATTGCTGGCATTGTACCAAAAGTAGAAACAATTATTTGAATATAGAACGGCGATACATTAGCAGTATCGATAGAGCGTCGGCCTAAACTTATGGTTCGTTGGGTTCTAAGTTCAAATCCCACCGATTTGCTTTCATCCTTAAGGTATAGATAAAATAAACTACCAGTAATGGTTGGGAATCGATTTAATTGAATTTTCCCTCCCCACAAATTTGTTACCCATGAGCCAATATGAGGAATAATTATTTCAATCTAATATAATATAGTTAAAATCAGTATTTTAAAGTTTTCTATTTCTCTTTTGCAGCATAGACGTAAACCTAAATTGCTGCACAAAACAGGTAGGTGCAAAGTTATTTTCTGAAAGGTGTCGATGGGTAAATGCCTCAAACCTTTGGAAACTCAAATGAAATATTGCAATACATCCTTTCTATTAGATGCGAAGATGTGATGTGGTATTGAAATGGATTTTGGTATTTCAAGACTGCCGCAGATGGAGTTGGTGCTCACTCAACAGACTGATAGACTATAGGACTTGAATGACAGTGGTAATCACCCACGGTTATATTAGTAATGGGTAGAATATCATAGCATAATACTTTACCTACAGAAATCCTTTGTAATTTACTAAAGTATATCAACATTTGTTATAGCAGTATTAAAGAAATCTGTTAATTTTTTTATGTATTTTTTGTAATGGGTTTGGTTGTATGTGTTCCATTTTAACAGTTATGACGTAAATTCCTGTGCAACATTGGAAATTATTAAACGATGCCATTCATAGAATTGGAAAAACATTGAAAGACAAACTAAAAATAATGACAAACAACAGCAAATCAAACGAACTTCCATGGAAAAGACAAATTCATTTTAAACGCTCTCACAATATTCGATTTGTTTTCTTTCCTTTGATATTCTTTATTATATTCTAGTTCATTATTGTTGTTCTTCTTCCTGTTGCTGTTGTTGGTGATGATATTATAGTTCTTGCTGATTTTGATACGATTATTTCTAATGCGATTAATTCAGATATATTTAGTTCCAACGAATCTCTTCGATCTATGATGCCTTGATATATTGGTTAGAATCTAATTGTGATGAGAAAATTACAAGCGATTAACATTGGACAGAAAATTTCTAGAACAAAATAAAAAAGCAAACCTATTGTGAAGCTACATACTTTGACGACTATATAATTCTAAAAAATATATATTCGATCGATATTGCACAATTATTTGTTCTCGTTACTTT
>OZ024753.1:45751432-45786564 GCA_964016885.1 Eledone cirrhosa
ATAAATGTTTATAACTGATTCAGAGCACTCGACAGTTTTTCAAATTGAAACTATATTTATAAATCCCTATTTATTCTATTATATATATTTCAAGGGTACCAAAACTTTGGTACTTTGTCAACATTTATAAAACAAACTTTGTATTTTATCTGATGAGTCGTCCCAAAGTTGTGGTACCCTTGAAATATATATCATAGAATAAATATGGTTTTTATAAATATAGTTTCCATTTATTTAATATCATTGTATATATATATATATATATATATATATATATATATATATATATATATGATGCTATATATTTTCCCCTGTATTTTTTTATGTATATAATTATAATTACGTATGTGTATAATGATATCAGTATTGAAGCATCTCCCAATAATTGCAGCCACTCGTCCGCATTAAGTTTCAATTAACTCTTAATTGGCTCCAACATTGATGATATGTAAGTTGGCTGTCAATCTTATCTGGATGGCTACTCATTGCGGATTTGGTACATTTGCTACCGTGTCTTCATTTCACTTGCCTCCTAGAAATATGTCCTATTAAGTTATATACACAAACTAACAAACACACATGGACACAAATTATCTATCTATCTATTTATCTATCTATTTTTCTATCTGTCTATCTATCTATTTTTCTATCTGTCTATCTATCTATTTTTCTCTTTATCTATCTATCTAACTAGGTAACCAAACGAAACCACGCACGACAACAACAACCCATCAGAGAATCAGCATGTTTCGTGCTTTTATGAAGGACCAATAATGAACTGAAGGCCCTCATAACACGAAATAAGGAGATGAGAGGGAGAGGAGCTGTATTTTGATACCAACAACTTCGAAGTGTCATAGACATTAATGATAATGCGAATGGCACCATAAGAATATAAGAACATTACTTAGAGTTGCCTGCAAGAATTGGAAACACCAATGTATGAGCCACGAGTATGCTAGAACAATCAGCGGACATGGAGATCGAATCCTCCGATCTCCAACAACACTCGGAGTGTACGTAGATCCCTTTTGTTCTTTCAACTTACAGTAATCAACATGGAAATTCTAAGAACCAAATTTTGTCTGATGGACTTGCTGCTATTATATCGTTCTTGGTGACATATGCTGGTAGTATGAATGAGAGCGGGCGTATCTGAAATGTAATGATCATAAAGAGTTCAATGGACAAGATCGCAGACCTCATTTACTTACCGAGTGGCGTAGAAGTCTTCAATTCAGACCCCAACATCGCGGTAGTGGTGTAATACGCAGAGAAGGACTTACTGTACCAACCGTGTATATATATAACCATTATATGACCTGCCTTTCCTTGTTTAATGCGGTATAAGTGATGTCAAGGAAATTGTGATGCTATTACTAGCATTCTGAGTATAGCAGTCATCTCGTACACAATTTTTATAACGTTAGTTCATATGCTCCTAGATCGATTTCAGAATTACTTCTCATATCGATTATTTGTTCATAAAACGGATATACACATATATCGTACAGCAAATTCAAATAATAGTCACTACCTGTGGGGAAATTATCATGAATTCTAGTAGGTTATAAGAAATGACATTTATATCTGATAATTAACACAAGGCACTATTAGTCCACCAGCTGCCACGTAGTTCTCTGGACTAATGATCACCACTATAAAATCATCTTTCTCATCACCAGAATACAGCCATTCTCAATTTTACTTCTGAGATCCAACTACTAAAATCTCGGAACTAATTTCTCTGGATATCTCTCTTTCTTCCTCTATCTTCATTTGGTACACACACACACACTCTCATTCAGACAGAGATGCAGACAATCAACACACGCACATAAACATACAGATAAATACACACTCATATATACGCTCTTAAAATCCACAAACACTTACTCAAATATGCTCACAGTTATAACGCCAACAAACACATTCACACATACACTCATGAAGAAACACATACACATATACATACATTTATATTTCAGCAGAGTGTACTGTAGTAATGTGAAGTGAAGTGTATATTCCTCAAGTGTATAACAAGCTTGGACACAAATCTATACCATTCTGATAGTGAATTTGAGATAGTAAAACCCCAAAGACCAGGACCTGAACCGAAACCCAGACTCCAATGAGGAATTAATATAAATGAAGCTATGAACTAAGTAATTATAACACCTATAGTCAAAGAAATCGACTGGCAACTATTTAATAAGTTCATATATATAGTGGCTTGAAGAAAATTGTATTTTTGTTGTTAATTTACAATGAAAATCAATTTAGGTGAAGTCAACCAAAACTTTAGAATATTTAGTTGTTTATAAGTGTTTAAGCACATATGTCCAAACTAATATATATATATATATATATATATATATATATATATACATACATGTATACATACAAACATACATATATATATATATATATATACATACATGTATACATACAAACATACATGTATATATATATATATATATATGTATACATACAAACATACATATATATATATACATACATACATGTATACATACAAACATACATATATATATATACATACATATATATAAATGAATATATATATATATATATGTATCTGTGTGTGTTTATATATATATACACCAAAGGCTATTGACACGTAAAATTTGATGTTGCCCTCGACTGTTTCCTATTTTTAGGTTATATACATGTTTGGACAAGACAATATATTCCGTCGTTTAATTATTCAAACATATTGTCAAGTGAAGCAGAAAAAATACAAATATTTCAATCAATTTTTTTTCTTATGTCTAGACTTTAAAAACAAACTATAGCAATATATAATGGTCACACTAATCTGCTCTTTGTAAACGCAATTAACAAGCAGAACTAATTAAATAATTGGATCATGTATCAAGTATACGTATATAGAAAAGCAGTTCTTTAAACGGCCGAGCTCGGACGGCACAAAGAGGCCTCTTGCTATCTGAAAGTGATTATAGAAAATAAACGAGTAGCGGATAGCTTTGAAGTTTATTTTATCGAAGAATACATTAAATTACGGGGCCAAATGAAACAAACCTTTGATGCTAAACTTTACATATATATTTCAAATATTTATGGAACAATTTCTATTTTAGTATTAAACAAACCAAGCGGAAAATTCTTTGAGAAGCCACATTTTAAATTACACGTATATAATTAAATATAGAAGTATGGTACATACATGAAACTATACCAACATAACGACTAGACATGGTTAGTGATGTTGGTCGTTTCGATTTCAATACAAAAACCAATTTCTAAGCATGTGTAATGATATTAATATCACCAGTAGTATATATACACATATATAAAATTATATATATATATATACATACAGCTATATATACATATGTATACATGTATATATCATATTTATATATATATATATATACATACATATATACACGTATATATTTATATATATATTTACATATATACATATATATATATATATATATATATATAGTTAGATATATATATATACATATGTACATATATATATATGCATACATATATAAGTATACATATGCATGCATATAAACACATATATATACATATATTCAATACATATATACAACACACACATATATATATATTGAGTATATGTTGGTTGGTTACCGAAACCTCAGTATGCAGATTGGAGCACTCGATGAAGTACGCAGGTTGGTTTGTTTACTCCGGACTAATATAAAATAAATAAGTCAAACATGTAAAATTTGTCTTCGTTTATTATAAATTCTCTGCTCTATATATTTCGGTGACAGCTATTATTGGCTGTGACCTCTTCAGGCAGTCCAAATTAGTGTGGAAAAGGTAGGTACACATGTTGTTGAATTGTGTTCCACTCTGTCAATACATCGATATGCCCAGTTCCTGGGTGTGTTGTTAGTGCTCCGAGTTGATTCCAGTTCCTCGGAGGACTAACAACACATTAACAAAATGTATCGATATATGATAATAAATACGTACATATCTATTAATATGTATTGATAAATATACTAATTTATGATAAATATGTACAAATATATTAATATTTATTAATAATTATACTAGTATTTGATAAATATATATACATATATACATATATATTAATATATAATAATAAATATATTAGTATATTATAAATATGTATAAATATATACATATATATTGATATATATTAATAATTGTATTAATATACGATAAATATGTATACGTTTGTACATATATATTAATAAATGTATTAATATATGATTAATATGTATAAATATTTACATATCTATTTATATATATCAATAAATATATTACCTTATGATAAATATCTATAAATATTTACATATATATTAATATTTATTAAGAAATGTATTACTATATGATGAATATTTAAAAATACGTATATGCATATCAACATATATTAATAAATATACTAATTTATGATATATAGGTACATGTATATTAATATACATTAATAATTATAGTAATATATGATAAATATGTATAAATATATACATATATACTTAAATATATGAATGAATATAATGGTATATGATAATTATCTATAAATATGTTCAGATATATTAATAAATATGTTGATATATGGTATTAAATATTTATAAATACGTACATATATATTAATATATATTGATAAATATACTAATTTATGAGAGATATGTATAAATATATTAGTATATATTAATAATTATACTAATATGTGATAAATAGGTGTAAATATATACATATATATTAATATATATTAATAAATGTATTAGTATATGATAAATATATCTATAAATATGTACATATAGTAATATATATTAATAAATACATTAATTTATGATAAATATGTACATATATGTTAATGTATATTAATGACTATACTAATATTTGATGAATATGTATAAATACATACATATAGATATTGATATGTATTAATAAGTGTATGAATATATCATAATTATGTATAAATATGTACATATATTAATATATATTAGTATATGTATTATCAAAAATATGTACATATATAGTAATGAATATGAATAAATACATTAATTTATTATAAATACGTTAATATATGTTAATAAATGTATTAATATATAGGTAGAAATATGTGCATATATATTAATATATATTAATTCATATCTATTAATAAATATACTAATATAGTAAATGTATGTACATATTTATGATGCCATGTTAGCTACTTTAGAGACATTTTAGTGTCGTGTATGATGCCGTTTTAGCCATTTCAGAGTTGTTTAAGTCATTTATGATGCTGTTTTGGCCATTTGAGTGTCATTTTAGTCATTTATGATGCTGTTTCAGCCATTTTAGAGTCACTTTATTGATTTATGATGCCGTTTCTGCCATTTTAGTGTCATTTTTGTTATTTATGATGCCGGTTTAGACATTTCAGAGCAATTTTCGTAATTTATGATGCCCTTTTAGAAATTTCAGTGTTGTTTTAGTCATATATGATGCTGTTTTAGCCAGTTTGAGTCATTTTAGTCATTTATGATGCGGTTTTAGCCATTTGAGAGTCAGTTTAGTCATTTATGATGCCGTTTTAGCCATTTTAGTGTCATATTCGTCATTTATGATGCAGTCTTAGCCATTGTAGAGTCGTTTTAGTCATTTATGATGCCATTTTATTCATTTTAGTGTCATTTTCATTCATTTATGATGCCGTTTTATCCAATTTAGAGTCCTTTTTGTCATTTATGATGCCATTATAGTCATTTTAGTGTTATTTCCTTCATTTATGATGCTATTTTGCCCATTTTAGTGTCATTTTCTTCATTTATGATGCCGTTTTAGCCAATTTAGAGTCAATTTAGTTATTTATGATGCAGTTTTAGCCATTTGAGAGTCAATTTAGTCATTTATGATGCCGCTTTAGCCATTTTAGTGTCATTTTAATGATTTATGATGCCCTTTCGGCCATTTTATCTCATTTTTATCATTTATGATGCGTTTTAGCCATTTTAGAGTCATTTTAGTCATTTCTGATGCTGTTTTAGCCAATTTGAGTCATTTTAGCGATTTATGATGCCGTTTAAGCTATTTTAGAGTCATTTTAGTCATTTCTGATGCCGTTTTAGCCATTTCAGTGTTGTTTTAATCATATATGATGCTGTTTTAGCCAGTTTAGAGTCATTTTAATGATTTATGATGCCGTTTTAGCCATTTGAGAGTCAATTTATTCATTTATGATGCCGTTTTAGTCATTTTAGTGTCATTTTCCTCATTAATGATGCAGTTTTAGCCATTGTAGAGTCGTTTTAGTCATTTATTTTGCCATTTTAGTGAATTAAAATCATTTTAGTCATTTATGATGCCGTTTTAGCAATTTTAGTGTTATTTTAATGATTTATGATGCCGTTTCGGATATTTGACTCTCATTTTTGTGATTAATGATGCGTTTTAGCCATTTTAGAGTCATTTTAGTCATTTCTGATGCTGTTTTAGCCAATTTAAGTCATTTTAGCCATTTATGATGCCGTTTTAGCCATTTGAGAGTCATTTTAACCATTTATGATGCCTTTTTAGCAATTTTAGTGTCATTTTCGTCATTTATGATGCAGTTATAGGCATTCTAGAGTCGTTTTAGTCATTTATGAGGCCTTTTCAGCCAATTTAGAGTCAATTTAGTCATTTATGATGCTGGTTTAGCCATTTTTTAGTCATTTTAGTCAATTCTGACGTTGTTTTAGCTAATTTGAGTCATTTTAGCCATTTATGATGCCGTTTTAGACAATTAAAATCATTTCAGTCATTTATGATGCCGTTTTAGTCATTTTAGTGTCATTTCCTTCATTTATGATACTATTTTGGTCATTTTAGTGTTTATTTCCTTCATTTATGATGCTATTTTGGCCATTGTAGTGCCATTTTCTTCATTTATGATGCCGATTTAGTCAATATAGAGTCAATTTAGTCATTTATGATGCCGTTTTAGACATTTGAGAGTCAATTTAGTCATTTATGATGCCGTTTTAGCCATTTTAGTGTAATTTTAATGATTTATGATCCCGTTTTAGCCATTTTAATCTCATTTTTCTCATTTATGATGCCTTTTTGCCATTTTAGTCATTTTAGCCATTTATGATGCCGTTTTAGCCATTTGAGAGTCATTTTAGTCATTTCTGATGCCGTTTTAGCCATTTCAGTGTTTTAATCATATATGATGTTGTTTTAGCCAGTTTAGAGTCATTTTAATTATTTATGATGCCGTTTTAGCCATTTGAGAGTCAATTTAGTCATTTATGATGCCGTTTTAGCCATTTTAGTGTCATTTTAGTCATTTATGATGCAGTTTTAGCCAATTAAAATGATTTCAGTCAGTTATGATGCCGTTTTAGCCAATTTAGTGTCATTTTCTTCATTTATGATGCTGTTTAACTGAATTTAGTGTCATTTTAATGATTTATGATGGCGTTTCGGCGATTTTACTCTCATTTTTGTCATTTATGATGGGTTTTAGCGAATTTAGAGTCATTTTAGTCATTTATGATGCCGTTTTAGCCGCCATTTGAGAGTCAATTTAGTCATTTATGATGCCGTTTAAACCATTCTAGTGTCATTTACTTCATTTATGATGCCATTTTAGCCATTTGAGAGTCAATTTAGTCATTTATGATGCCGTTTTAGCCATTTGAGAGTTATTTCAGTCATTTATGATGCCGTTTTAGCCATTTTAGTGTCATTTGAATGATTTATGATGCCGTTTCGGCCATTTTACTATCATTTTTGTCATTAATGATTCGTTTTAGCCAATTTAAGTCATTTTAGCTATTTATGATGCCGTTTTAGCTATTTGAAGGTCAATTTAGTCATTTATGATGCCGTTTCGGCCATTTGAGAGTCATTTAAGTCATTCATGATGCCGTTTTAGCCATTTTAGTGTCATTTGAATGATTTATGATGCCGTTTCGGCCATTTTAATCTCATTTTTGTCATTAATGATGAGTTTTAGCCATTTTAGAGTCATTTTAGTCATTTCAGATGCTGTTTTAGCCAATTTAAGTCATTTTAGCCATTTATGATGCCGTTTTAGCCATTTTAGAGTCATTTTAGTCATTTCAGATGCTGTTTTAGCCAATTTAAGTCATTTTAGCCATTTATGATGCCGTTTTAGCCATTTGAGAGTCAATTTAGTCATTTATGATGCCGTTTTAGCCATTTGAGAGTTATTTCAGTCATTTCTGATGCTGTTTTATCCATTTGAGAGTCAATTTAGTCATTTATGATGCCGTTTTAGCCATTTGAGCCTCAATTTAGTCATTTATGATGACGTTTTAGCCATTTGAGAGTCATATCAATCATTTATGATGCTGTTTTATGCATTTGAGAGTCAATTTAGTCATTTATGATGCCGTGTTAGCAATTTGAGAGTCACTTCAGTCATTTATGATGCTGTTTTAGCCAATTTGAATCATGTTAGCCATTCATGATGCAGTTTTAGCCATTTTAGAGTCAATTTAGTCATTTATGATAGCGTTTTAGCCATTTTAGTGTCATTTTAATGGTTTCTGATGCCGTTTCCGACATTTTTCTCTCATTTTTGTCATTTATGATGCGTTATAGCCAATTTAGAGTCATTTTAGCCATTTATAACGCCCTTTAGGCATATGAGCCTCAATTTAGTCATTTATGATGCCGTTTTAGCTATTTGAGAGGCACTTCAATCATTTATGATGCTGTTTTAAAGATTTGAGAGGCAATTTAGTCATTTATGATGCCGTTTTAGCCATTTGAGAGTAAATTTAGTGAATTATGATGCTGTTTTAGCCAATTTGAGTCATTTTAGCCATTTATGATGCCGTTTTAGCCATTTGAGAGTCAAGTTAGTCATTTATGATGCCGTTTTAGCCATTTCAGTGTCATTTTAATGGTTTATGATGCCGTTTTAGCCATTTGAGCGTCAATTTAGTCATTTATGATGCCGTTTTAACCATTTGAGAGTCAGTTTAGTCATTTATGATGGTGTTTTAGACATTTGAGAGTCATTTCTGTCATTTATGATGCTGTTTTAGCCAATTTAAGTCATTTTAATGATTTCTGATGCCGTTTCGGACATTTTACTCTCATTTTTGTCATTTATGATGAGTTTTAGCCAATGTAGATTCATTTTAGTCATTTCTGATGCTGTTTTAGCTATTTGAGCGTCAATTTAGTCATTTATGATGCCGTTTTAGCTATTTGAGGGTCAATTAATCATTTATGATGCAGTTTTAGCCATTTGAGCGTCAGTTGAGTCATTTATGATGCCGTTTTAGCAATTTGAGAGTCATTTCTGTCATTTATGATGCCGTTTTAGCCATTTGAGCCTCAGTTGAGTCATTTATGATGCCGTTTTAGCCATTTAAGAGTCATTTCAGTCATTTATGACACTGTTTTATCCATTTGAGAGTCAATTTAGTCTTTTATGATGCTATTTTAGCTAATTTGAGTCATTTTCGCCATTTATGATGCCGTTTTAGCCATTTGAGCTTCAATTTATTCATTTATAATGCAGTTTTAGCCATTTGAGAGTCATTTAAGTCATATATGATGCTGTTTTATCCATTTGAGAGTCAATTTAGTCATTTATGATGCAGTTTTAGCCATTTGAGCGTCAGATGAGTCATTTATGATGCCTTTTAGCAATTTGAGAGTCATTTCTATCATTATGATGCCGTGTTAGCCATTTGAGCGTCAGTTGAGTCATTTATGATGCCGTTTTAGCAATTTGAGAGTCATTTCTGTCATTTATGTTGCGGTTTTAGCCATTTGAGAGTCAATTTAATCATTTATGATAGCGTTTTAGCATTTTAGTGTCATTTTAATGGTTTATGATGCCGCTTTAGCCATTTGAGAGTCATTTCAATCAATTATGATGCGTTTTTATCCATTTGAGAGTCAATTTAGTCATTTATGATGCCGTTTTAGCCATTTGATTGTCAGTTTAGTCATTTATCATGCCGTTTTAGCCATTTGAGAGTCATTTCTGTCATTTATTATGCTGTTTTAGCCAATTTAAGTCATTTTAGCCACTTATGATGCCGCTTTAGCCATTTGTG
The DNA here is from genome assembly GCA_964016885.1 of Eledone cirrhosa. Lineage (NCBI taxonomy): Eukaryota > Metazoa > Mollusca > Cephalopoda > Octopoda > Eledonidae > Eledone > Eledone cirrhosa. The sequence continues at coordinate 45,761,494 of OZ024753.1, forward strand.
AGTCAATTTAGTCATTTATGATGCCGTTTTAGCCATTTTAGTGTCATTTTAGTCATTTATGATGCAGTTTTAGCCAATTAAAATCATTTTCAGTCAGTTATGATGCCGTTTTAGCCAATTTAGTGTCATTTTCTTCATTTATGATGCTGTTTAACTGAATTTAGTGTCATTTTAATGATTTATGATGCCGTTTCGGCCATTTTACTCTCCTTTTTGTCATTTATGATGCGTTTTAGCGAATTTAGAGTCATTTTAGTCATTTATGATGCCTTTTAGCCGCCATTTGAGAGTCAATTTAGTCATTTATGATGCCGTTTAAACCATTCTAGTGTCATTTACTTTATTTATGATGCCGTTTTAGCCAATTTAGGGTCATTTTAGTCATTTATGATGCCGTTTTAGCCACTTTAGTGTCATTTTAATGAATTATGATGCCCTTTCGCCCATTTTACTATCATTTTTGTCATTAATGATTCGTTTTAGCCAATTTAAGTCATTTTAGCTATTTATGATGCCGTTTTAGCCATTTGAAGGTCAATTTAGTCATTTATGATGCCGTTTCGGCCATTTGAGAGTCATTTAAGTCATTCATGATGCCGTTTTAGCCATTTTAGTGTCATTTGAATGATTTATGATGCCGTTTCGGCATTTTAATCTCATTTTTGTCATTAATGATGCGTTTTAGCCATTTGAGAGTAAATTTAGTGAATTATGATGCTGTTTTAGCCAATTTGAGTAATTTTAGCCATTTATGATGGCGTTTTAGCCATTTGAGAGTCAATTTAGTCATTTATGATGCCGTTTTAGCCATGTCAGTGTCATTTTAATTGTTTATGATGCCGTTTTAGCCATTTGAGCGTCAATTTAGTCATTTATGATGCCGTTTGTTAACCATTTGAGAGTCAGTTTAGTCATTTATGATGGTGTTTTAGACATTTGAGAGTCATTTCTGTCATTTATGATGCTGTTTTAGCCAATTTAAGTCATTTTAATGATTTATGATTCCGTTTCGCCCATTTTACTCTCATTTCTGTCATTTATGATGCCGTTTTATCTACTTGAAAGTCATTTCAGTCATTTATGATGCTGTTTTAGCCATTTAAGAGGCAATTTAGTCATTTATGATGCCGTTTTAGCCATTTTAGTGTCATTTTAATGATTTCTGATGCCGTTTCGGACATTTTACTCTCATTTTTGTCATTTATGATGCGTTTTAGCCAATGTAGATTCATTTTAGTCATTTCTGATGCTGTTTTAGCTAATTGAGCGTCAATTTAGTCATTTATGATGCCGTTTTAGCTATTTGAGGGTCAATTTAGTCATTTATGATGCAGTTTTAGCCATTTGAGCGTCAGTTGAGTCATTTATGATGCCGTTTTAGCAATTTGAGAGTCATTTCTGTCATTTATGATGCCGTTTTAGCTATTTGAGCCTCAGTTGAGTCATTTATGATGCCGTTTTAGCAATTTGAGAGTCATTTCTGTCATTTATGTTGCGGTTTTAGCCATTTGAGAGTCAATTTAATCATTTATGATAGCGTTTTAGCCATTTCAGTGTCATTTTAATGGTTTATGATGCCGTTTTAGCCATTTGAGAGTCATTTCAATCATTTATGATGCGTTTTTTATCCATTTGATAGTCAAATTTAGTCTTTTATGATGCTATTTTAGCTAATTTGAGTCATTTTCGCCATTTATGATGCCATTTTAGCCATTTGAGCTTCAATTTATTCATTTATAATGCAGTTTTAGCCATTTGAGAGTCATTTAAGTCATATATGATGCTGTTTTATCCATTTGAGAGTCAATTTAGTCATTTATGATGCAGTTTTAGCCATTTGAGTGACAGATGAGTCATTTATGATGCCTTTTAGCAATTTGAGAGTCATTTCTATCATTTATGATGCCGTGTTAGCATTTGAGCGTCAGTTGAGTCATTTATGATGCCGTTTTAGCAATTTGAGAGTCATTTCTGTCATTTATGTTGCGGGTTTTAGCCATTTGAGAGTCAATTTAATCATTTATGATAGCGTTTTAGCCATTTCAGTGTCATTTTAATGGTTTATGATGCCGTTTTAGCCATTTGAAGTCATTTCAATCATTTATGATGCGTTTTTATCCATTTGAGAGTCAATTTAGTCATTTATGATGCCGTTTTAGCCATTTGATTGTCAGTTTAGTCATTTATGATGCCGTTTTAGCCATTCGAGAGTCATTTCTGTCATTTATTATGCTGTTTTAGCCAATTTAAGTCATTTTAGCCACTTATGATGCCGCTTTAGCCATTTGTGAGTCAATTTAGTCATTTATGATGCCGTTTTAGCCATTTCAGTGTTATTTTAATGATTTATAATGCCGTTTCAGACATTTTACTCTCATTTTTGTCATTTATGATGCGTTTTAGACAATTTAGTGTCATTTTAGTCATTTCTGATGCTGTTTTAGCCAATTTGAGTGATTTTAGACATTTATGATGCCGTTTAAGCCATTTGAGCGTCAGTTGAGTCATTTATGATGCCGTTTTAGCAATTTGAGAGTCATTTCTGTCATTTATGTTGCTGTTTTAGCCATTTGACAGTCAATTTTATCATTAATGTGCCGTTTTAGCCATTTAGTGTCATTTTAATGATTTATGATGCCGTTTTTGCCAATTTTACTCTCATTTCTGTCATTTATGATGCCGTTTTAGCCATTTGAGAGTCATTTCAGTCATTCATGATGCTGTTTTATCCATTTGAGAGTCAAGTTAGTCATTTATGATGACGTTTTAGCCATCTGAGAGTCATTTCAGTCATTTATGATGTTGATTAGCCATTCAGAGTTAATTTAGTTCTTTATGTGCCGTTTTAGCCATTTTAGTGATTTCTGATGCCGTTTAGCCAATTCTACTCTCATTTCTATCATATATGATGCTGTTTTAGGCAGTTTAGAGTCATTTTAGTCATTTCTGATGCCGTTTTAGCCATTTGAGAGTAAACTTAGTATTCTATGATGCTGGTTTAGCCAATCTGAGTAATTTTAGCCGTTTATGATGCTCGTTTTAGCTATTTGAGAGTCATTTCAGTCATTTATGATGCTGTTTTATCCATTTGAGAGTCAATTTAGTCATTTATGTGCCTTTTTAGCCATGTTAGTGTCATTTTAATGATTTATGATACCGTTTCGGCAATTTTACTCTCATTTCTCTCATTTATTATGCGTTTTAACCATTTTAGAGTCATTTTAGTCATTTCTGATGCCGTTTTAGCCATTTCAGTGTTGTTTTAATCATAAATGACTAAAATGACTCTCAAATGGCTAAAAGAGCATCATAAATGATTGAAATGACTCTCAAATGGCTAAAACGGCTTCATAAATGACTAAATTGACGCTCAAATGGCTAAAACGTCATCATAAATGGCTGAAATTACTCAAATTTGCTAAAACAGCATCAGAAGAATGACTAAAATGACTCTGAATTGGATAAAACACATCATAAATGACACACATCGGAGTAAAATGTCCGAAACGGCATCATAAATCATTAAAATGACACTAAAATGGCTAAAACTGGATAATAAATGACTAACTTTACACTTAAATGGCTAAAACAGCATCATAAATGACTGAAATGACTCTCAAATGGCTAAATCTGCATCATAAATGACTAAATTGACGCTCAAATGGCGAGAACGGCATCATAAATGGCTAAAATGACTCAAATTGGCTGAAACAGCATCATGAATGACTAAATTGACTCTCGAATGGCTAAAACGGCATCATAAATAAGTAAATTGACGCTCAAATGACTAAAACGGCATCATACATGTCTAAATTGACTCTCAAATGTCTATAACAGCATCATAAATGACTGAAATGACTGTCAAATGGCTAAAACGCATCATAAATGACAAAAAGGAGAGTAAAATGTTCGAAACGGCATCATAAATCATTAAAATGACAATAAAATGGTTAAAATGGCACATAAATGACTAAATTGACTCTCAAATGTCTAAAACAGCATCATAATGACTGAAATGACTCTCAAATGGCTAAAAACAGCATCATAAATGACTAAATTGACGCTCAAATGGATAAAACGGCATCATAAATCACTAAATTGACTCCCAAATGGATGAAACAGCATCATAAATGACTAAAATGACTCTCAAAGGGCTAAAACGGCATCATAAATGGCTAAATTGAGTCTGAAATGGCTATAAACTCATCATTAATGACTAAGTTTACTTTCAAAGGGCTAAAACGGCATCAGAAATGACTGTAATGACTCTAAGATGGCTAAAACGCATCATAAATGACAGAAATAAGAGTAAAATTGGGGGAAACGGCATCATAAATGACTAAATTGACTCTCAAATGTCTAAAACAGCATCATATATGATTAAAACAACACTGAAATGGCTAAAACGGCATCATAAATGACTAAATTGACGCTCAAATGGCTGAATTGGCAACATAAATGACTAAATTGACTCTCAAGTGGATAAAACAGCATCATAAATGACTGTAATGACTCTCAAATGGCTAAAACGGCATCATAAATGACTAAATTGACGCTCGAATGGCTAAATTGGCATCATAAATGACTAAAATTACTCCAATTGGCTAAAACAGCATCAGAAATGACTAAAATGATTCTAAATTTGCTAAAACGCATCATAAATGACAAAAATGAGAGTAAAAGGTCCGAAACGGCATCATAAATCATTAGAATGATACGAAAATGGCTAAAACGGCATCATAAATGGTTAAAATGACTTAAATTGCTAAAACAGCATCATAAATTACTAAGTTTACTCTCAAATGGTTAAAACGGCATCAGAAATGACTAAAATGACTCTAAAATTGCTAAAACGCATCATAAATGACAGAAAAAAAGGTAAAATTGGCGAAACGGCATCATAACTCATTAAAATGACACTAAAATTGCTAAAACCGCACATAAATGACTAAATTGACACTCAAATGTCTAAAACAGCATCATAAATGACTGAAATGACTCTCTAATGGCTAAAGCGGCATCATAAATGACAAAATTAACGGCTCAAATGGCAAAAACGGCATCAGAAATGACTAAATTGACTCTCAAATGTATAAAACAGCATCATAAATGACTGAAATGACAATAAATGGCTAAAACGGCATCATAAATGACTAAATTGACGCTCAAATGGCTAAAACGGCATCAGAAATGGCTAAAATGACTCAAATTGGCTAAAACAGCATCATAAATGAGTAAGTTTACTCTCAAATGGCTAAAACGGCATCATAAATGACTAAATTGAAGCTCAAATGGCTAAAAGGCCAATAAATGACTAAATTGACTCTCAAATGTCTAAAACAGCATCATAAATGACTGAAATGACTCTCAAATGGCAAAAACGGCATCATAAAAGACTAAATTTACGCTCAAATGGCCTAAACGGCATCATAAATGACTAAATTGACTCTCAAATGGATAAAACAGTATCATAAATGACTGACATGACACTAAAATGGCTAAAACGGCATCATAAATGACTGAATTGAGGTTAAAATAGCTAAAACGACATCAGAAATGACTAAAATGACTCGAATTGGCTAAAACAGGCATCATAAATGACTAACTTTACTCTCAAATGGCTAAAACGGAATGAGAAATGACTGAAATGACTCTAAACTGCCTAAAACAGCATCATATATGATTAAAACAACACTGAATTGTCTAAAACGGTATCAGAAATGACTAAAATGACTCTAAGATGGCTAAAACGCATCATAAATGACAGGAAATGAGAGTAAAATTGGCGAAACGGCATCATAAATCATTTAAAAATGACACTTAAAATGGCCTAAAACGGCACGTAAATGACTAAATTGACTCCCAAATGGATAATACAGCATCATAAATGACTGAAATGACTCTCAAATGGCTAAACGGCATCAAAAATGACTAAATTGACGCTCAAATGTCTAAAACGGCATCATAAACGGCTAAAATGACTCAAATTGGCTAAAACAGCCTTTATAAATGACTAAGTTTACTCTCAAATGGCTAAAACGGCATCATAAATGACTAAATTGACGCTCAAATGGCTAACATAAATGACTAAATTGACTCTCAAATGTCTAAAACAGCATCATAAATGACTGAAATGACTCTCAAATGGCTAAAACGGCATCATAATGAATAAATTTACGCTCAAATGGCCTAAACGGCATCATAAATGACTGAAATGACTCTCAAATGGCTAAAACGGCATCATAAATGACTAAATTTACGCTCAAATGGCCTAAACGGCATCATAAATGACTAAATTGACTCTCAAATGGATAAAACAGTATCATAAATGACTGAAATGACACTAAAATGGCTAAAACGGCATCATAAATGACTGAATTGAGGTTCAAATAGCTAAAACGACATCAGAAATGACTAAAATGACTCGAATTGGCTAAAACAGCATCATAAATGACTAACTTTACTCTCAAATGTCTAAAACGGCATGAGAAATGACTGAAATGACTCTAAACTGCCTAAAACAGCATCATATATGATTAAAACAACACTGACATGTCTTTAAACGTCATTATAAATGACTAAATTGACGCACGAATGGCTAAAACGGCATCATAAATGACTAAAATTACTCAAATTGGCTAAAACAGCATCAGAAATGACAAAAATGAGAGTAAAATGTCCGAAACGGCATCATAAATCATTAAAATGATACGAAAATGGCTAAAACGGCAGCATAAATGATTAAATTGACTCTCAAATGGCTAAAGCGGCATTATATATGGTTAATATGACTTAAATTGGCTAAAACAGCATCATAAATGACTAAGTTTACTCTCAAATGGCTAAAAGGGCATCAGAAATGACTAAAATGACTCTAAACTGCCTAAAACAGCATCATATATGATTAAAACAACACTGAATTGGCTAAAACGGCATCAGAAATGACTAAAATGACTCTAAAATGGCTAAAACGCATCATAAATGACAGTAATGAAGGTAAAATTTGCGAAACGGCATCATAAATCATTAAAATGACACTAAAATGGCTAAAACGGCACATAAATGATTAAATTGACTCTCAAATGTCTAAAACAGCATCATAAATGACTGAAATGATTCTCCAATGGCGAAAACGGCATCATAAATGACTAAATTGACGCTCAAATGGCAAAAACGGCATCATAAATGACTAAATTGCCTCTCAAATGGATAAATCAGCATCATAAATGACTGAAATGATAATAAATGGCTAAAACGACATCATAAATGACTAAATTGACGCTCAAATGGCTAAAACGGCATCATAAATGGCTAAAATGACTCAAATTGACTAAGTCAGCATCATAAATGACTAAGTTTACTCTCAAAGGCTAAAACGGCCCATAAATGACTAAATTGACTCTCAAATGTCTAAAACAACATCAGAAAAGAGTGAAATGACTCTCAAATGGCTAAAACGGCATCAGAAATGACTGAAATTACTCTAAACTGCCTAAAACAGCATCATATATGATTAAAACAACACTGAAATGGCTAAAACGGCATCATAAATGACTAAATTGACTCTCAAATGGATAAAACAGCATCATAAATGACTGAAATGACTCTCAAATGGTAAAACGGCATCATAATTGACTAAATTGACGCTCGAATGGTTAAAACGGCATCATATATGACTAAAATTACTCAAATTGGCTAAAACAGCATCAGAAATGACTAAAATGATTCTAAATTGGCTAAAACGCATCATAAATGACAAAAATGAGAGTAAAATGTCCGAAACGGCATCATAAATCATTAAAATGATACGAAAATGGCTAAAACGGCATCATAAATGGTTAAAATCACTTAAATTGGCTAAAACAGCATTATAAATGATTAAGTTTACGCTCAAATGGCTAAAACGGCATCAGAAATGACTAAAATGACTCTAAACTGCCTAAAACAGCATCATATATGATTAAAACAACACTGAAATGGCTAAAACGGCATCAGAAATGACAGAAATGAAGGTAAAATTGGCCAAACGGCATCATAAATCATTAAAATGACACTACAATGGCTAAAACGGCACATAAATGACTAAATTGACTCTCAAATGTCTACAACAGCATCATAAACGACTGAGATGACAATAAATGGCTAAAACGGCATCATAAATGACTAAATTGACGCTCAAATGGCTAAAACGGCATCATAAATCGCTAAAATGACTCAAATTGGCTAAAACAGCATCATAAATCACTAAGTTTACTCTGAAATGTCTAAAACGACATCAGAAATGACTGAAATGTCTCTAACCTGCCTAAAACAGCATCATATATGATTAAAACAACACTGAAATGGCTAAAACGGCATCATAAATGACTGAATTGAGGTTAAAATAGCTAAAACGACATCAGAAATGACTAAAAATGACTCGAATTGGCTAAACAGCATCATAAATGACTAACTTTACTCTCAAATGGCTAAAACGGAATGAGAAATGACTGAAATGACTCTAAACTGCCTAAAACAGCATCATATATGATTAAAACAACACTGAATTGTCTAAAACGGTATCAGAAATGACTAAAATGACTCTAAGATGGCTAAAACGCATCATAAATGACAGAAATGAGAGTAAAATTGGCGAAACGGCATCATAAATCATTAAAATGACACTAAAATGGCTAAAACGGCACGTAAATGACTAAATTGACTCCCAAATGGATAATACAGCATCATAAATGACTGAAATGACTCTCAAATGGCTAAAACGGCATCAAAAATGACTAAATTGACGCTCAAATGTCTAAAACGGCATCATAAACGGCTAAAATGACTCAAATTGGCTAAAACAGCCTTTATAAATGACTAAGTTTACTCTCAAATGGCTAAAACGGCATCATAAATGACTAAATTGACGCTCAAATGGCTAAAAAGGCCCATAAATGACTAAATTGACTCTCAAATGTCTAAAACAGCATCATAAATGACTGAAATGACTCTCAAATGGCTAAAACGGCATCATAAATGAATAAATTTACGCTCAAATGGCCTAAACGGCATCATAAATGACTGAAATGACTCTCAAATGGCTAAAACGGCATCATAAATGACTAAATTTACGCTCAAATGGCCTAAACGGCATCATAAATGACTAAATTGACTCTCAAATGGATAAAACAGTATCATAAATGACTGAAATGACACTAAAATGGCTAAAACGGCATCATAAATGACTGAATTGAGGTTCAAATAGCTAAAACGACATCAGAAATGACTAAAATGACTCGAATTGGCTAAAACAGCATCATAAATGACTAACTTTACTCTCAAATGTCTAAAACGGCATGAGAAATGACTGAAATGACTCTAAACTGCCTAAAACAGCATCATATATGATTAAAACAACACTGACATGTCTTTAAACGTCATTATAAATGACTAAATTGACGCACGAATGGCTAAAACGGCATCATAAATGACTAAAATTACTCAAATTGGCTAAAACAGCATCAGAAATGACAAAAATGAGAGTAAAATGTCCGAAACGGCATCATAAATCATTAAAATGATACGAAAATGGCTAAAACGGCAGCATAAATGATTAAATTGACTCTCAAATGGCTAAAGCGGCATTATATATGGTTAATATGACTTAAATTGGCTAAAACAGCATCATAAATGACTAAGTTTACTCTAAAATGGCTAAAAGGGCATCAGAAATGACTAAAATGACTCTAAACTGCCTAAAACAGCATCATATATGATTAAAACAACACTGAATTGGCTAAAACGGCATCAGAAATGACTAAAATGACTCTAAATGGCTAAAACGCATCATAAATGACAGTAATGAAGGTAAAATTTGCGAAACGGCATCATAAATCATTAAAATGACACTAAAATGGCTAAAACGGCACATAAATGATTAAATTGACTCTCAAATGTCTAAAACAGCATCATAAATGACTGAAATGATTCTCCAATGGCGAAAACGGCATCATAAATGACTAAATTGACGCTCAAATGGCAAAAACGGCATCATAAATGACTAAATTGCCTCTCAAATGGATAAATCAGCATCATAAATGACTGAAATGATAATAAATGGCTAAAACGACATCATAAATGACTAAATTGACGCTCAAATGGCTAAAACGGCATCATAAATGGCTAAAATGACTCAAATTGGCTAAGTCAGCATCATAAATGACTAAGTTTACTCTCAAAAGGCTAAAACGGCCCATAAATGACTAAATTGACTCTCAAATGTCTAAAACAACATCAGAAATGAGTGAAATGACTCTCAAATGGCTAAAACGGCATCAGAAATGACTGAAATTACTCTAAACTGCCTAAAACAGCATCATATATGATTAAAACAACACTGAAATGGCTAAAACGGCATCATAAATGACTAAATTGACGCTCAAATGGCTGAATTGGCAACATAAATGACTAAATTGACTCTCAAGTGGATAAAACAGCATCATAAATGACTGTAATGACTCTCAAATGGCTAAAACGGCATCATAAATGACTAAATTGACGCTCGAATGGCTAAATTGGCATCATAAATGACTAAAATTACTCCAATTGGCTAAAACAGCATCAGAAATGACTAAAATGATTCTAAATTTGCTAAAACGCATCATAAATGACAAAAATGAGAGTAAAAGGTCCGAAACGGCATCATAAATCATTAGAATGATACGAAAATGGCTAAAACGGCATCATAAATGGTTAAAATGACTTAAATTGCTAAAACAGCATCATAAATTACTAAGTTTACTCTCAAATGGTTAAAACGGCATCAGAAATGACTAAAATGACTCTAAAATTGCTAAAACGCATCATAAATGACAGAAAAAAAGGTAAAATTGGCGAAACGGCATCATAACTCATTAAAATGACACTAAAATTGCTAAAACCGCACATAAATGACTAAATTGACACTCAAATGTCTAAAACAGCATCATAAATGACTGAAATGACTCTCTAATGGCTAAAGCGGCATCATAAATGACAAAATTAACGCTCAAATGGCAAAAACGGCATCAGAAATGACTAAATTGACTCTCAAATGTATAAAACAGCATCATAAATGACTGAAATGACAATAAATGGCTAAAACGGCATCATAAATGACTAAATTGACGCTCAAATGGCTAAAACGGCATCAGAAATGGCTAAAATGACTCAAATTGGCTAAAACAGCATCATAAATGAGTAAGTTTACTCTCAAATGGCTAAAACGGCATCATAAATGACTAAATTGAAGCTCAAATGGCTAAAAAGGCCAATAAATGACTAAATTGACTCTCAAATGTCTAAAACAGCATCATAAATGACTGAAATGACTCTCAAATGGCAAAAACGGCATCATAAAAGACTAAATTTACGCTCAAATGGCCTAAACGGCATCATAAATGACTAAATTGACTCTCAAATGGATAAAACAGTATCATAAATGACTGACATGACACTAAAATGGCTAAAACGGCATCATAAATGACTAAATTGACGCTCAAATGGCTAAAACGGCATCAGAAATGGCTAAAATGACTCAAATTGGCTAAAACAGCATCATAAATGAGTAAGTTTACTCTCAAATGGCTAAAACGGCATCATAAATGACTAAATTGAAGCTCAAATGGCTAAAAAGGCCAATAAATGACTAAATTGACTCTCAAATGTCTAAAACAGCATCATAAATGACTGAAATGACTCTCAAATGGCAAAAACGGCATCATAAAAGACTAAATTTACGCTCAAATGGCCTAAACGGCATCATAAATGACTAAATTGACTCTCAAATGGATAAAACAGTATCATAAATGACTGACATGACACTAAAATGGCTAAAACGGCATCATAAATGACTGAATTGAGGTTAAAATAGCTAAAACGACATCAGAAATGACTAAAATGACTCGAATTGGCTAAAACAGCATCATAAATGACTAACTTTACTCTCAAATGGCTAAAACGGAATGAGAAATGACTGAAATGACTCTAAACTGCCTAAAACAGCATCATATATGATTAAAACAACACTGAATTGTCTAAAACGGTATCAGAAATGACTAAAATGACTCTAAGATGGCTAAAACGCATCATAAATGACAGAAATGAGAGTAAAATTGGCGAAACGGCATCATAAATCATTAAAATGACACTAAAATGGCTAAAACGGCACGTAAATGACTAAATTGACTCCCAAATGGATAATACAGCATCATAAATGACTGAAATGACTCTCAAATGGCTAAAACGGCATCAAAAATGACTAAATTGACGCTCAAATGTCTAAAACGGCATCATAAACGGCTAAAATGACTCAAATTGGCTAAAACAGCCTTTATAAATGACTAAGTTTACTCTCAAATGGCTAAAACGGCATCATAAATGACTAAATTGACGCTCAAATGGCTAAAAAGGCCCATTAATGACTAAATTGACTCTCAAATGTCTAAAACAGCATCATAAATGACTGAAATGACTCTCAAATGGCTAAAACGGCATCATAAATGAATAAATTTACGCTCAAATGGCCTAAACGGCATCATAAATGACTGAAATGACTCTCAAATGTCTAAAACGGCATCATAAATGACTAAATTTACGCTCAAATGGCCTAAACGGCATCATAAATGACTAAATTGACTCTCAAATGGATAAAACAGTATCATAAATGACTGAAATGACACTAAAATGGCTAAAACGGCATCATAAATGACTGAATTGAGGTTCAAATAGCTAAAACGACATCAGAAATGACTAAAATGACTCGAATTGGCTAAAACAGCATCATAAATGACTAACTTTACTCTCAAATGTCTAAAACGGCATGAGAAATGACTGAAATGACTCTAAACTGCCTAAAACAGCATCATATATGATTAAAACAACACTGACATGTCTTTAAACGTCATTATAAATGACTAAATTGACGCACGAATGGCTAAAACGGCATCATAAATGACTAAAATTACTCAAATTGGCTAAAACAGCATCAGAAATGACAAAAATGAGAGTAAAATGTCCGAAACGGCATCATAAATCATTAAAATGATACGAAAATGGCTAAAACGGCAGCATAAATGATTAAATTGACTCTCAAATGGCTAAAGCGGCATTATATATGGTTAATATGACTTAAATTGGCTAAAACAGCATCATAAATGACTAAGTTTACTCTCAAATGGCTAAAAGGGCATCAGAAATGACTAAAATGACTCTAAACTGCCTAAAACAGCATCATATATGATTAAAACAACACTGAATTGGCTAAAACGGCATCAGAAATGACTAAAATGACTCTAAAATGGCTAAAACGCATCATAAATGACAGTAATGAAGGTAAAATTTGCGAAACGGCATCATAAATCATTAAAATGACACTAAAATGGCTAAAACGGCACATAAATGATTAAATTGACTCTCAAATGTCTAAAACAGCATCATAAATGACTGAAATGATTCTCCAATGGCGAAAACGGCATCATAAATGACTAAATTGACGCTCAAATGGCAAAAACGGCATCATAAATGACTAAATTGCCTCTCAAATGGATAAATCAGCATCATAAATGACTGAAATGATAATAAATGGCTAAAACGACATCATAAATGACTAAATTGACGCTCAAATGGCTAAAACGGCATCATAAATGGCTAAAATGACTCAAATTGGCTAAGTCAGCATCATAAATGACTAAGTTTACTCTCAAAAGGCTAAAACGGCCCATAAATGACTAAATTGACTCTCAAATGTCTAAAACAACATCATAAATGAGTGAAATGACTCTCAAATGGCTAAAACGGCATCAGAAATGACTGAAATTACTCTAAACTGCCTAAAACAGCATCATATATGATTAAAACAACACTGAAATGGCTAAAACGGCATCATAAATGACTAAATTGACTCTCAAATGGATAAAACAGCATCATAAATGACTGAAATGACTCTCAAATGGTAAAACGGCATCATAATTGACTAAATTGACGCTCGAATGGTTAAAACGGCATCATATATGACTAAAATTACTCAAATTGGCTAAAACAGCATCAGAAATGACTAAAATGATTCTAAATTGGCTAAAACGCATCATAAATGACAAAAATGAGAGTAAAATGTCCGAAACGGCATCATAAATCATTAAAATGATACGAAAATGGCTAAAACGGCATCATAAATGGTTAAAATGACTTAAATTGGCTAAAACAGCATCATAAATGATTAAGTTTACGCTCAAATGGCTAAAACGGCATCAGAAATGACTAAAATGACTCTAAACTGCCTAAAACAGCATCATATATGATTAAAACAACACTGAAATGGCTAAACGGCATCAGAAATGACAGAAATGAAGGGTAAAATTGGCCAAACGGCATCATAAATCATTAAAATGACACTACAATGGCTAAAACGGCACATAAATGACTAAATTGACTCTCAAATGTCTACAACAGCATCATAAACGACTGAGATGACAATAAATGGCTAAAACGGCATCATAAATGACTAAATTGACGCTCAAATGGCTAAAACGGCATCATAAATCGCTAAAATGACTCAAATTGGCTAAAACAGCATCATAAATCACTAAGTTTACTCTGAAATGTCTAAAACGACATCAGAAATGACTGAAATGTCTCTAACCTGCCTAAAACAGCATCATATATGATTAAAACAACACTGAAATGGCTAAAACGGCATCATAAATGACTGAATTGAGGTTAAAATAGCTAAAACGACATCAGAAATGACTAAAATGACTCGAATTGGCTAAAACAGCATCATAAATGACTAACTTTACACTCAAATGGCTAAAACGGAATGAGAAATGACTGAAATGACTCTAAACTGCCTAAAACAGCATCATATATGATTAAAACAACACTGAATTGTCTAAAACGGTATCAGAAATGACTAAAATGACTCTAAGATGGCTAAAACGCATCATAAATGACAGAAATGAGAGTAAAATTGGCGAAACGGCATCATAAATCATTAAAATGACACTAAAATGGCTAAAACGGCACGTAAATGACTAAATTGACTCCCAAATGGATAATACAGCATCATAAATGACTGAAATGACTCTCAAATGGCTAAAACGGCATCAAAAATGACTAAATTGACGCTCAAATGTCTAAAACGGCATCATAAACGGCTAAAATGACTCAAATTGGCTAAAACAGCCTTTATAAATGACTAAGTTTACTCTCAAATGGCTAAAACGGCATCATAAATGACTAAATTGACGCTCAAATGGCTAAAAAGGCCCATAAATGACTAAATTGACTCTCAAATGTCTAAAACAGCATCATAAATGACTGAAATGACTCTCAAATGGCTAAAACGGCATCATAAATGAATAAATTTACGCTCAAATGGCCTAAACGGCATCATAAATGACTGAAATGACTCTCAAATGGCTAAAACGGCATCATAAATGACTAAATTTACGCTCAAATGGCCTAAACGGCATCATAAATGACTAAATTGACTCTCAAATGGATAAAACAGTATCATAAATGACTGAAATGACACTAAAATGGCTAAAACGGCATCATAAATGACTGAATTGAGGTTCAAATAGCTAAAACGACATCAGAAATGACTAAAATGACTCGAATTGGCTAAAACAGCATCATAAATGACTAACTTTACTCTCAAATGTCTAAAACGGCATGAGAAATGACTGAAATGACTCTAAACTGCCTAAAACAGCATCATATATGATTAAAACAACACTGACATGTCTTTAAACGTCATTATAAATGACTAAATTGACGCACGAATGGCTAAAACGGCATCATAAATGACTAAAATTACTCAAATTGGCTAAAACAGCATCAGAAATGACAAAAATGAGAGTAAAATGTCCGAAACGGCATCATAAATCATTAAAATGATACGAAAATGGCTAAAACGGCAGCATAAATGATTAAATTGACTCTCAAATGGCTAAAGCGGCATTATATATGGTTAATATGACTTAAATTGGCTAAAACAGCATCATAAATGACTAAGTTTACTCTCAAATGGCTAAAAGGGCATCAGAAATGACTAAAATGACTCTAAACTGCCTAAAACAGCATCATATATGATTAAAACAACACTGAATTGGCTAAAACGGCATCAGAAATGACTAAAATGACTCTAAAATGGCTAAAACGCATCATAAATGACAGTAATGAAGGTAAAATTTGCGAAACGGCATCATAAATCATTAAAATGACACTAAAATGGCTAAAACGGCACATAAATGATTAAATTGACTCTCAAATGTCTAAAACAGCATCATAAATGACTGAAATGATTCTCCAATGGCGAAAACGGCATCATAAATGACTAAATTGACGCTCAAATGGCAAAAACGGCATCATAAATGACTAAATTGCCTCTCAAATGGATAAATCAGCATCATAAATGACTGAAATGATAATAAATGGCTAAAACGACATCATAAATGACTAAATTGACGCTCAAATGGCTAAAACGGCATCATAAATGGCTAAAATGACTCAAATTGGCTAAGTCAGCATCATAAATGACTAAGTTTACTCTCAAAAGGCTAAAACGGCCCATAAATGACTAAATTGACTCTCAAATGTCTAAAACAACATCAGAAATGAGTGAAATGACTCTCAAATGGCTAAAACGGCATCAGAAATGACTGAAATTACTCTAAACTGCCTAAAACAGCATCATATATGATTAAAACAACACTGAAATGGCTAAAACGGCATCATAAATGACTAAATTGACTCTCAAATGGATAAAACAGCATCATAAATGACTGAAATGACTCTCAAATGGTAAAACGGCATCATAATTGACTAAATTGACGCTCGAATGGTTAAAACGGCATCATATATGACTAAAATTACTCAAATTGGCTAAAACAGCATCAGAAATGACTAAAATGATTCTAAATTGGCTAAAACGCATCATAAATGACAAAAATGAGAGTAAAATGTCCGAAACGGCATCATAAATCATTAAAATGATACGAAAATGGCTAAAACGGCATCATAAATGGTTAAAATGACTTAAATTGGCTAAAACAGCATCATAAATGATTAAGTTTACGCTCAAATGGCTAAAACGGCATCAGAAATGACTAAAATGACTCTAAACTGCCTAAAACAGCATCATATATGATTAAAACAACACTGAAATGGCTAAAACGGCATCAGAAATGACAGAAATGAAGGTAAAATTGGCCAAACGGCATCATAGATCATTAAAATGACACTACAATGGCTAAAAACGGCACATAAATGACTAAATTGACTCTCAAATGTCTAAAGCAGCATCATAAACGACTGAGATGACAATAAATGGCTAAAACGGCATCATAAATGACTAAATTGACGCTCAAATGGCTAAAACGGCATCATATATCGCTAAAATGACTCAAATTGGCTAAAACAGCATCATAAATCACTAAGTTTACTCTGAAATGTCTAAAACGACATCAGAAATGACTGAAATGTCTCTAACCTGCCTAAAACAGCATCATATATGATTAAAACAACACTGAAATGGCTAAAACGGCATCAGAAATGACTAAATTGACGCTCAAATGGCAAAAATGGCATCATAAATGACTCGAATGACTCACAAATGGTTAAAACGGCATCATAAATGACTAAATACACATTTAAATTGCTAAATGACTAAAATTACTCAAATTGGTTAAAACAGCATCATAAATGACAGAAATGAGAGTAAACTTGGCGAAACGGCATCATTAATCATTAAAATGACACTAAAATGGCTAAAACGGCACATAAATGACTAAATTGACTCTCAAATGGCTAAAATAGCATCATAAATGACTAAATTGACTCCCAAATGGATAAAACAGCATCATAAAGGACTGAAATGACACTAAAATGGCTAAAACGGCATCATAAATGACTAAATTGACGCTCAAATGGCTAAAACGGCATAATAAATGGCTAAAATGACTCAAATTGGCTAAAACAGCATCATAAATGACTAAGTTGACTCGCAAATGGCTAAGACGGCATCATAAATGACTAAATTGACCCTCAAATGGCTAAAACAGCATCATAAATGACTGAAATGACTCTCAAATGGATAAAACAGTATCATAAATGAATGAAATGACACTAAAATGGCTAAAACGGCATCATAAATGACTGAATTGAGGCTCAAATGGCTAAAACAGCATCATAAATGACTAAGTTTACTTTCAAATGGCTAAAACGGCATCAGAAATGACTGTAATGACTCTAAACTGCTTAAAACAGCATCATATATGATTAAAACAACACTGAATTGGCTAAAACTGCATCACAAATGACTAAAATGACTCTAAGATGGCTAAAACGCATCATAAATGACAGAAATGAGAGTAAAATTGGCGAAACGGCATCATAAATCATTAAAATGACACTAAAATGGCTAAAACGGCACATAAATGACTAAATTGACTCCCTAATGGATAAAACAGCATCATAAATGACTGAAATGACTCTCCAATGGCAAAAAAGGCATCATAAATGACTAAATTGACTCTCAAATTGACAAAACAGTATCATAAATGACTGAAATGACAATAAATGGCTAAAACGGCATCATAAATGACTAAATTGATGCTCAAATGGCTAAAACGGCATCATAAATGGCTAAAATGACTCAAATTGGCTAAAACAGCATCATAAATGACTAAGTTTACTCTCAAATGGCTAAAGCGGCATCGTAAATGACAAAAATGACCCTAACTGCCTAAAACAGCATCATAAATGACTGAAATGACTCTCAAATGGATAGAACAGTATCATAAATGAATGAAATGACACTAAAATGGCTAAAACGGCATCACAAATGACTGAATTGAGGCTCAAATGGCTAAAACAGCATCATAAATGACTAAGTTTACTCTCAAATGGCTAAAACGGCCCATAAATGACTAAATTGACTCTCAAATGTCTAAAACAACATCATAAATGAGTGAAATGACTCTCAAATGACTAAAACGGCATCAGAAATGACTGAAATTACTCTAAATTGCCTAAAACAGCATCATATATGATTGAAACAACACTGAAATGGCTAAAACGGCATCATAAATGACTAAATTGACTCTCAAATGGATAAAACAGCATCATAAATGACTGAAATGACTCTCAAATGGCTAAAACGGCATCATAATTGACTAAATTGACGCTCGAATGGTTAAAACGGCATCATAAATGACTACAATTACTCAAATTGGCTAAAACGCATCATAAATGACAAAAATGAGAGTAAAATGTCCGAAACGGCATCATAAATCATTAAAATGATACGAAAATGGCTAAAACGGCATCATAAATGGTTAAAATGACTTAAATTGGCTAAAACAGCATCATAAATGACTAAGTTTACGCTTAAATGGCTAAAACGGCATCAGAAATGACTAAAATGACTCTAAACTGCCTAAAACAGCATCATATATCATTAAAACAACATTGAAATGGCTAAAACGGCATCAGAAATGACAGAAATGAAGGTAAAATTGGCCAAACGGCATCATAAATTATTAAAATGACACTACAATGGCTAAAACGGCACATAAATGACTAAATTGACTCTCAAATGTCTAAAACAGCATCATAAACGACTGAGATGACAATAAATGGCTAAAACGGCATCATAAATGACTAAATTGACGCTCAAATGGCTAAAATGGCATCATAAATGACTCGAATGACTCACAAATGGTTAAAACGGCATCATAAATGACTAAATTCACATGCAAATTGCTAAATGACTAAAATTACTCAAATTGGTTAAAACAGCATCATAAATGACAGAAATGAGAGTAAACTTGGCGAAACGGCATCATAAATCATTAAAATGACACTAAAATGGCTAAAACGGCACATAAATGACTAAATTGACTCTCAAATGGCTAAAATAGCATCATAAATGACTAAATTGACTCCCAAATGGATAAAACAGCATCATAAAGGACTGAAATGACACTAAAATGGCTAAAACGGCATCATAAATGACTATATTGACGCTCAAATGGCTAAAACGGCATCATAAATGGCTAAAACTACTCAAATTGGCTAAAATAGCATCATAAATGACTAAGTTGACTCTCAAATGGATAAAACGGCATCATAAATGAATAAATTGACCCTCAAATGGCTAAAACAGCATCATAAATGACTTAAATGACTCTCAAATGGATAAAACAGTATCATAAATGAATGAAATGACACTAAAATGGCTAAAACGGCATCATAAATGACTGAATTGAGGCTCAAATGGCTAAAACAGCATCATAAATGACTAAGTTTACTCTCAAATGGCTAAAACGGCATCAGAAATGACTGTAATGACTCTAAACTGCTTAAAACAGCATCATATATGATTAAAACAACACTGAATTGGCTAAAACTGCATCACAAATGACAAAAATGACTCTTAGATGGCTAAAACGCATCATAAATGACAGAAATGAGAGTAAAATTGGCGAAACGGCATCATAAATCATTAAAATGACACTAAAATGGCTAAAACGGCACATAAATGACTAAATTGACTCTCAAATGGCTAAAACAGCATCATAAATGACTAAATTGACTCCCCAATGGATAAAACAGCATCATAAATGACTGAAATGACTCTCCAATGGCTAAAAAGGCATCATAAATGACTAAATTGACTCTCAAATTGACAAAACAGTATCATAAATGACTGAAATGACAATAAATGGCTAAAACGGCATCATAAATGACTAAATTGATGCTCAAATGGCTAAAACGGCATCATAAATGGCTAAAATGACTCAAATTGGCTAAAACAGCATCATAAATGACTAAGATTACTCTCAAATGGCTAAAGCGGCATCGTAAATGACTAAAATGACCCTAACTGCCTAAAACAGCATCATAAATGACTGAAATGACTCTCAAATGGATAAAACAGTATCATAAATGAATGAAATGACACTAAAATGGCTAAAAACGGCATCATAAATGACTGAATTGAGGCTCAAATGGCTAAAACAGCATCATAAATGACTAAGTTTACTCTCAAATGGCTAAAACGGCATCAGAAATGACTGAAATGACTCTAACCTGCTTAAAACAGCATCATATATGATTAAAACAACACTGAATTGGCTAAAACTGCATCACAAATGACTAAAATGACTCTAAGATGGCTAAAACGCATAATAAATGACAGAAATGAGAGTAAAATTGGCGAAACGGCATCATAAATCATTAAAATGACACTAAAATGGCTAAAACGGCACATAAATGACTAAATTGACTCTCAAATGGATAAAACAGCATCATAAATGACTGAAATGACTCTCCGATGGCTAAAACGGCATCATAAATGACTAAATTGACTCTTAAATGGCTAAAACGGCATCATAAATGACTAAATTTACGCTCAAATGGCTAAAACGGCATCATATATGACTAAATTGACTCTCAAATGGATAAAACAGTATCATAAATGACTGAAATGACACTAAAATGGCTAAAACGGCATCATGAATGACTGTATTGAGGTTCAAATAGCTAAAACGGCATGAGAAATGTCTAAAATGACTCGAATTGCCTAAAACGGCATCATAAATGACTAAATTGACGCTCAAATGGCTAAAACGACATCAGAAACGACTGAAATGACTCTAAACTGCCTAAAACAGCATCATATATGATTAAAAAAACACTGAAATGGCTAAAACGGCATCAGAAATGACTAAATTGACGCTCAAATGGCTAAAACGGCATCATAAATGACTACAATTACTCAAATTGGTTAAAACAGCATCATAAATGACAGAAATGAGAGTAAACTTGGCGAAACGCCATCATAAATCATTAAAATGACACTAAAATGGCTAAAACGGCACATAAATGACTACATTGACTCTCAAATGGCTAAAATAGCATCATAAATGACTAAATTGACTCCCAAATGGATAAAACAGCATCATAAATAACTGAAATGACGCTCAAATGGCTAAAACTTCATCATAAATGAGTAAATTGACTCTCAAATGGATAAAACAGCATCATAAATGAATAGATTGACCCTCAAATGGCTAAAACAGCATCATAAATGACTGAAATGACTCTCAAATGGATAAAACAGTATCATAAATGAATGAAATGACACTAAAATGGCTAAAACGGCATCATAAATGACTGAATTGAGGCTCAAATGGCTAAAACAGCATCATAAATGACTAAGTTTACTCTCAAATGGCTAAAACGGCATGAGAAATGTCTGAAATGACTCTAAACTGCTTAAAACAGCATCATATATGATTAAAACAACACTGAATTGGCTAAAACTGCAACACAAATGACTAAAATGACTCTAAGATGGCTAAAACGCATCATATATGACAGAAATGAGAGTAAAATTGGCGAAACGGCATCATAAATCATTAAAATGACACTAAAATGGCTAAAACGGCACATAAATGACTAAATTGACTCTCAAATGGCTAAAACAGCATCATAAATGACTAAATTGACTCCGTAATGGATGAAACAGCATCATAAATGACTGAAATGACTCTCCAATGGCTAAAAAGGCATCATAAATGACTAAATTGACTCTCAAATTGACAAAACAGTATCATAAATGACTGAAATGACAATAAATGGCTAAAACGGCATCATGAATGACTGTATTGAGGTTCAAATAGCTAAAACGGTATCAGAAATGTCTAAAATGACTCGAATTGGCTAAAACAGCATCATAATTGACTAAGTTTACTCTCAAATGGCTAAAACGGCATTGTAAATAACTAAAATGACCCTAACTGCCTAAAACAGCATCATAAATGACTGAAATGACTCTCAAATGGATAAAACAGTATCATAAATGAATGAAATGACACTAAAATGGCTAAAACGGCATCATAAATGACTGAATTGAGGCTCAAATGGTTAAACAGCATCATCAATGACTAAGTTTACTCTCAAATGGCTAAAACGGCATCAGAAATGACTGAAATGACTCTAAACTGCTTAAACAGCATCATATATGATTAAAATAACACTGAATTGGCTAAAACTGCATCACAAATGACTAAAATGACTCTTAGATGGCTAAAACGCATCATAAATGACAGAAATGAGAGTAAAATTGGCGAAACGGCATCATAAATCATTAAAATGACACTAAAATGGCTAAAACGGCACATAAATGACTAAATTGACTCTCAAATGGCTAAAACAGCATCATAAATGACTAAATTGACTCCCCAATGGATAAAACAGCATCATAAATGACTGAAATGACTCTCCAATGGCTAAAAAGGCATCATAAATGACTAAATTGACTCTCAAATTGACAAAACAGTATCATAAATGACTGAAATGACAATAAATGGCTAAAACGGCATCATAAATGACTAAATTGATGCTCAAATGGCTAAAACGGCATCATAAATGGCTAAAATGACTCAAATTGGCTAAAACAGCATCATAAATGACTAAGATTACTCTCAAATGGCTAAAGCGGCATCGTAAATGACTAAAATGACCCTAACTGCCTAAAACAGCATCATAAATGACTGAAATGACTCTCAAATGGATAAAACAGTATCATAAATGAATGAAATGACACTAAAATGGCTAAAACGGCATCATAAATGACTGAATTGAGGCTCAAATGGCTAAAACAGCATCATAAATGACTAAGTTTACTCTCAAATGGCTAAAACGGCATCAGAAATGACTGAAATGACTCTAACCTGCTTAAAACAGCATCATATATGATTAAAACAACACTGAATTGGCTAAAACTGCATCACAAATGACTAAAATGACTCTAAGATGGCTAAAACGCATAATAAATGACAGAAATGAGAGTAAAATTGGCGAAACGGCATCATAAATCATTAAAATGACACTAAAATGGCTAAAACGCACATAAATGACTAAATTGACTCTCAAATGGATAAAACAGCATCATAAATGACTGAAATGACTCTCCGATGGCTAAAACGGCATCATAATTGACTAAATTGACTCTCAAATGGATAAAACAGCATCATAAATGACTGAAATGACAATAAATGGCTAAAACGGCATCATAAATGACTAAATTGACTCTTAAATGGCTAAAACGGCATCATAAATGACTAAATTTACGCTCAAATGGCTAAAACGGCATCATAAATGACTAAATTGACTCTCAAATGGATAAAACAGTATCATAAATGACTGAAATGACACTAAAATGGCTAAAACGGCATCATGAATGACTGTATTGAGGTTCAAATAGCTAAAACGGCATCAGAAATGTCTAAAATGACTCGAATTGCCTAAAACTGCATCATAAATGACTAAATTGACGCTCAAATGGCTAAAACGACATCAGAAACGACTGAAATGACTCTAAACTGCCTAAAACAGCATCATATATGATTAAAAAAACACTGAAATGGCTAAAACGGCATCAGAAATGACTAAATTGACGCTCAAATGGCTAAAACGGCATCATAAATGACTACAATTACTCAAATTGGTTAAAACAGCATCATAAATGACAGAAATGAGAGTAAACTTGGCGAAACGCCATCATAAATCATTAAAATGACACTAAAATGGCTAAAACGGCACATAAATGACTACATTGACTCTCAAATGGCTAAAATAGCATCATAAATGACTAAATTGACTCCCAAATGGATAAAACAGCATCATAAATAACTGAAATGACGCTCAAATGGCTAAAACTTCATCATAAATGAGTAAATTGACTCTCAAATGGATAAAACAGCATCATAAATGAATAAATTGACCCTCAAATGGCTAAAACAGCATCATAAATGACTGAAATGACTCTCAAATGGATAAAACAGTATCATAAATGAATGAAATGACACTAAAATGGCTAAAACGGCATCATAAATGACTGAATTGAGGCTCAAATGGCTAAAACAGCATCATAAATGACTAAGTTTACTCTCAAATGGCTAAAACGGCATGAGAAATGTCTGAAATGACTCTAAACTGCTTAAAACAGCATCATATATGATTAAAACAACACTGAATTGGCTA
>OZ024753.1:45796764-45804264 GCA_964016885.1 Eledone cirrhosa
CATTATTAAGCATATTTATTTATTTCATTTACCGTGAATAAAATATATATGCATAATAATCGCCACCCGTATGATGTTTAATATAATACCTGAAATTTGCATGAAAAACACATACTTAGTCGCATGAAAAATGAGGATAATTTACATGAATGTCTCATTTCATATAAAAACAATCTACATGCGACTACATAATCTCCTGTACATAGATGATTATTACAAACAATTATTCTTTAATTTTATACCTATGAACTTGATAACATATCACATATTCAACTCAAACGTTTTCCAATCCTATCCTGTTTATTTTTTCTTCATTCACATATTGCTAACCTTTCAATGTCTAGTAAATGTGGAAATAAGATTCTCTCTTGTCAAGGAATATCCTTCTTCAGAATGTCACCCATTTATTCAACACATAGAGGGTATAATTCTGCATTAAATGAAATATAGTAGATTAATTAGGGTTTATAATTGTTTTTCTCATCGGTTTTTATTTAATTAAATCTAAATATACAGACATATTTGTCATTTGATGATATTGTTTCCATCACTACAGCCTACACATTATTCATTCGTGTCTTATAGTCACATACACACACACACGCTTTATACTCATGGCTTCATTGCTTCAGACCCTTTAAAATTATTTCAGTTAAATTAAGTTTTTGTAGGACATCAACTTCATTTAAAAACAAAAGAAAAGTAGATGAGAAGTGTACTTTCAAAGTCTTACATCTCGATCTATTTCTAGAAATTGTGTGGCATAAATGACGGTGAAATGATGGTGAGATAGCATTCGTTCCTAATTAGCTTTCAGAGCAATACATTTAAACAGGTGTTTGGAGATAGCAACAAATTTACGAAGCTGGGAAAATTTACGAAGCTACGAGCCATAATGGTGTTCTGCAGACAAATTAGTCACTCTAATATTGCTGCTGCTACCATGCTAATAAAGGTATGGATTAACAAAAACAATAAAACAAACAACATAAACAATAACAAAAGACGAAAATTAAAGAAACGTAAAAACATTTCCCTATAATTTAGTAACAGCTGAGTATGGAATGACATGATAAAGTTGAATATGGCAGTGATCGCTAGTTTCTCCATTAGTTCTCAATGAGTCCTCTAGCTAGACGTGAAGCTATAATAACATACATAGCACTAATATAACTATCGATATACACATATACCAACAATTATCACTAACAACCTTACATGACACAGAGAGGAGAGTAATGCGATGAAGAAGAGTATTATAACCAGCACAGTTGCATTCAACCATCAAACACAACAACACCTCTTACACCACCAACGACAACGACAACACCACTGCCACCATCATAAACAGCACCAACACCACTGTCAGCATTATAAACAGCACCAACACCACTGCCACCATCATAAACAGCACCAACACCACTGTCAGCATTATAAACAGCACCAACACCACTGCCACCATCATAAACAGCACCAACACCACTGTCAGCATTATAAACAGCACCAACACCACTGCCACCATCATAAACAGCAACAACACCACTGTCAGCATTATAAACAGCACCAACACCACTGCCACCATCATAAACAGCAACAACACCACTGCCACCATCATAAACAGCAACAACACCACTGCCACCATCATAAACAGCAACAACACCACTGCCATCATAAACAGCACCAACACCACCAACGACAATACACCACCGCAATTATCTCCATCACCAAAAGCATAACCGCCACAAACACCGACACAACCACGACTACCACCACAACCATGACAACTAACACGGCTACCATCAACAAATCCAATACCCTCATCACCAACACTACCACCGCCAACACGAACAACCACCACTACAACCACCATCACCACCAAGAATGACAACACTAACAACTAATCCCTTACCACATACCTTAGCGAAGCCATTGCAAGTACCAACTAAACAAACAACACAAACTGCCACCACAACTGCTGCAACCATCAAGAAACCACTCGTGACATCGCCACCGAAACCTCCAACAACACCAACATCTACATCACTATCAACAACAATTAAACGTCACCACCAATACAAGCAAAGTCCCCACCATCATGCACACTACCAAATGACATCACCATTTCTGTCACCATAACCTCACCTACATCACACCACCGCCACCAATAACGAACCACCACTGAAACCTCCAACACCAACATCTACATCACCATCTACAACAACTACATCACCACCATCAGCAACAACTACATCACCGCCACACCACAATGCACACCGCCAAATAACATCTCCATTTCCATCACCGTCACCCAATCTACATACCACCGCCACCACCAAATAACCTCTCCATTTCCCTCGCCGTCACCCAACTTACACACCACCGACACCACCACCAACAACATAACAGTTGCAACGACTCTCAATGATTTGCTATCGTCCGTCACTAAATCAACTTTGACATGAAAATTGCAGCCGCTCATATAGGCTAAACCAGTTATCCTGCTGTGTAAATATTATTTTACAGAGCTTCTCCGTGTACAAAGAAGATGTGTTCAACTTGCTATATTGTTATAGTCCCCCTTTAAATAAACAATCAACTATCACTTATTGCAAAATCCGTTTCTGTTGTTTTAATAGTATTATATTATTTTTTAGTTTTTGTATGCTTTTTTGTTGTTTTATAAAATATTTGATATTTTACTTTTTACATTCCTTCTATTTCTATCTGAATGTGGATTACTTGTATAACATCTCATTATTTGTGAATTTACAGTAATGTGGACGAGTCCTAAGAAATATTTCTGATATTTTTATTGTTATTTCTTTCGATATATAAATAAAAATATATGTTTAATTATATATATACATATAAGACAATGAGAGAGAGAGAGAGAGAGAGAGAGAGAGAGAGAGAGAGAGAGAGCGAGAGCGAGAGGGTCAGTGGTGCTGATAACGGGCAGATGACTAATCAGGGGAGTTCTCTTTCCATGGGTGGAAGCAGAGTGGGTATAGGAAAGGCAAAAATCCGATCGCGACGCAAAGCGGTTTCAGCTTGTATTCGGAAGCCTTTTGACGGACTTACTTGGAAGGCTTTTCGAATACAAACCAAATCCTATTGGATTTGCGGTCGAGATTTCACCATCAACTATATATAAGCATATGAAGTTTGTCAATGTGAGAGAGATAGAAGTTCAACACTTCACATAACTTTGTAGTGTTCAGATAGCAGATGGCAATACTAAAGCTGACATAAAATAGTCTATGTTTATGGAGTATTCAACACACTGTAATCAATATTCCAATAAAAACAGCTCCGCATTCAAAAAGAAATTGAAATTAATCTGGTCATTTGTTATCTTACCAACAGGCTATGATGCTGACACACAAAGGACTACCTTCATAACTGAAGAACAGCTTGATGCTTGATACTTTCCAACAAACAATTCTTCCGAAATATCCTAGGCAGTAGATGGCAAGACAAGATCACAAACAAAGATATGCTTCCTTGATCCAATTCCACACGCCCGAATCTCGTCATCTACAGCAGAAGAATGCAACTGACAGGGTATGTCCTACGAATGGGGAATAATATCACAGCAAGAACTGCAATGCCTTGGTTGTCAACTGGTAGGAAAAGACCAACGAGTCGGCCAAAGAAAACCTGAAGATCGACGCTAAAATATCATTTATGCACAACCTGGTTCCAAGCACCATATATATATATATATATATATATATATATATATATATATATATATAATGAATATTTGTACACACACATATAGCTATCTTTCTCTATCTAAATATCTCTTCCTATATATATATAATGGGGGTGTTTCAGTAACGTTTTGAATGTGTCTGAAGACAAAATTAGCAGAAATTTTCTCTGGCGGAAACAAAACAACACATGTTGCTCCCATCTTCTACCAGTGATCATTTCACATTACCATATTACATTCCGACTGACTTGCCCGAGTGTACATCTCTGATTGGCGACGTGAGTCTTTAGGATATTACATGAAATAATTCATCGTTTAATTAGATGCCTTGTACAGACTGCTTTCTGCTTTCTTTGTCTTTATGCTTTTTATGTTGCTGTTGTTGCATGTTCGTCTTCTTGTGCGTTGTTCTTATTTTATCTTTTGTGTTATATATTTTATATCATTAGTTTTGTGTATTTTACTGCTTTCTTTACTGGCCTAGCTCTCCAGTTCTCTAACTATTCTCTCCCATACTTTTCAATCATTTCATGAATGTATGGCATTTGTACCTTCACATTTTTGTTTCATTATATTTTCCCTCTCTTTGTTAATGTCTTTTATCGCTTATTTCTTTTGTATAAGACAGGCATCAGTCATGATTTAGCTAATCCATGGCCTCTGGTCACGCCAGATATCTTTCAAATTCTTTCCATGCTATAATTAAAGTTTGGTTGCATTACCCCCCCCCCCCCCCCCGTCTTCCCTTTATTGTTTTCATTGCGACTACAAAGGATTTTCTTCGTTACTTTTTTTTTCTTTAGTTCAGAATCAGAATATATGTAATTTATTACAAGAACAAAGGCAAATCCATCAAAAGATATGAAACAAAACAACAACAAAAATAAATAAAAACAACATCAATAACAGGAATAACACAACAGACTTGATAATCAAAAATAATACGATAAAAAAAATCAAAGCTAAAAGTTAAAGACAAACCAAGGCGTGTGATGGGATGAAGAAAATCAAAAACTTACGAAATTAATAAGTGAAAAGATAACATTACGTTTGTGTATGGTTTCTTTTAATATAAACCAAGATTTTTACAACATGAAGAATAGATGAGATATAATTATTTCATTTCATATGTATTTCATACTTTCACTCATTCAAACATTCTGGGTTTCATTCTTTCTCTGAATTCCAAGCTACAATGTTTAGTTGAATATTAACTCTGATCACAACTCTGGAGATGAAATGTTTTGCGTTATCCGAGGAAATTGAATGAATACAGGCAGAAATCTTTGCCAGAATAGAAAATAGTAAAGCCTGCATATGTTGAGTTAGTAGATGACGGTAGGAATTTTCTCTCTCTCTCATATATATATACACTTCTACAGGACTGGATCTGTTTTATTGGAAAGAAATCATATATATAAATATACATACATACACACATATACACTGATGGTTGATTAACATTATAGATATGCAGGCACACACAACGAGTAATCGCTTACAGTTATACACTGTATGTATACAGTGAGAGAGAGAGAGAGAGAGAGAGAGAGAGAGAGAGAGAGAGAGAGAGAGAGAGAGAGAGAGAGAGAGAGAGAAAATAATTTTATTCGATTTTTTTTTCTCCCTACCTCATTTACAACCTCAAGTGTAGGATTAGCATACACTTTTGAGTAATTTGCAAATTATCATTTTTGTTAAAATTTTCCTGCAGATATTATAATTATGAATTTTAATATTGAATTAAAAAGGCGAAGGTAGAAGGAATTGCAATATCTAGTCGTGATTGGTTAATCATCTTCTGAATTGTGACTTTACTTCAATATAGTCGCAGCTGGATATCTTTCCTTCTTAATTGATTAACTGTCGTAAAATAAGATGCTGTGTCATTTATCGCCTTCAGTATCAATGACATTATATTGCCTACCTCCAATACTCACCGTCTCAATGAATATTCACGCATACAAATAAATACCCGCATTTTATATAAGTATATGAATAGTTGTATATTTGTGAGTGTATCTGTATATATATATATATATATATATATATATATATATATATATATATATATATATATATATATATATTTGTGAGTGTATCTGTATATATATATATATATTTGTGAGTGTATCTGTGTATATATATATATATATATTTGTGAGTGTATCTGTATCTGTATATATATATATATATATATATATATATATATTTGTGAGTGTATCTGTATATATATTATATTTGTGAGTGTATCTGTGTATATATATTATATTGTGAGTGTATATGTATATATATATATTTGTGAGTGTATCTGTATATATATATATATATACATTTGTGAGTGTATCTGTATATATATTATATTTGTGAGTGTATCTGTATATATATATATATATATATATATATATATTTGAGTGTATCTGTATATATATATATTTGTGAGTGTATCTGTATATATATATATTTGTGAGTGTATCTGTATATATATATATATATTATATTTGTGAGTGTATATATATATATATATATATATACATTTGTGAGTGTATCTGTATATATATTATATTTGTGAGTGTAACTGTATATATATTATATTTGTGAGTGTAACTGTATATATATTATATTGTGAGTGTATCTGTATATATATACATTTGTGAGTGTATCTGTATATATATTATATTTGTGAGTGTAACTGTATATATATTATATTTGTGAGTGTATCTGTATATATATAAATATTTGTGAGTGTATCTGTATATATATAAATATTTGTGAGTGTATATGTATATATATTATATTTGGGGTTAAACTTTTTCCTATTACCCACTCTACTACCGTAAGTATTGAGTACTCTGGTGCGTTATGGTCCATCTGGTTCCTTACCACAATTCCTTTGTATATATATATATATATATATATATATATATATATTGGTGTGTATTTGTGAGAGCGAGGGAAGGGATTGTTGTGTAGTGTCTCATATTCAGTGATGAAATCTCGTGATGAAATCAACTAAAATTGAACTGCTTCCATTTATGCCCCCCCCTCTCTTTCTTTCTCCCTCCTCCTCTCTCTCTGTATTTATATCTTCTTCCTTTCGCCCACTTATTCAAATAATAGTCGGTTCCTCTCTTAATCCGAACCTCCATCACAGAATCGAACAGATCAGAAACAATAACAAAATCAATCAGTGAACTTTGTCCCCTGTTACCTTTATAGTATGTCTTAGCGCTGGAAGGCGTTCATAATATAATTGTTTCTACTTTTGGCACAAGGCCAGCAATTATCCCAGTGTATTACTGGTACTTTATTTTATCGACCCCGTAAGGATGAAAGGCAAAGTTAACCTAGGCGGGATTTGAACAGAGGTTGAATAAGGTCTCTCCATTCGTATTTAAATCGAGATCGCTGGTCCTTCAAGTCACTCCTATCTATGTCAGTTAGTCCGTGCCAACATGTACATTGAAGCCACTCATTAGGATATATAAGTAAGTTTTAACTATAACTAACGCTGCAGTAACTTGATTAACGAAGGATTTGTATTCAGACAGTGTTTTGCGTATAAAACCGACCATCCACAGAGACCTATGTTTCACTGTAAACTTCAAGAGGCTTTAGTATCCAGTCCATGACATATTCTGAGAGCCGGGTGCCTGTAAGTGTCACCACTCTTGTCTGTAGAGTCCTTTCTGGCGCCACGAAGGATGGATAATCCATCCTCCATCCAAATCTACATTATCAGACCCACGAAACTTGGCTGAGGAAACACCGATTACATCTAA
>OZ024753.1:45811764-45839264 GCA_964016885.1 Eledone cirrhosa
GTGTGTGTGTGTGTGTGTGTGTGTGTGTGTGCAATACGGGGCCGAACATGACAAAAACAATGGAAAAACGGGCAGTCCCATCTCCCCAGTCAACCCTTGGAAATCTCTATAGTTTTGGTAGAAGCAAAGTTGATACTATTCATCCAATAAATACCAAACATACAGAGACAGGATATGTTATGCTTTTCGGCGAATTACACAGATACAGACGATAAAATAGAAAGGAGAGAAATAGTAAAACAGAAAATAAATAATATGGAATGAACTCATATGTGCAGACAAAGAAAAATGACCACAAAATATGAAAGAGAACGCGCCTTTGTCCTGCCATATAATGTAGTTATATATTTTCCTGAAATTTATATCTGTAGTTGTATATGTAAATAAGGGTTTTATCAGATTTTATTTACCATTTCTCATTATATCTTCATAATCAGATACAGAAAAATAAAAACGAACCATTTGAAAATGTTGACAATCTGTGCCAGTTCATTTCGAATTAGAGATACTATCAATATCTTTATGTTTTTGTGAGAGCACGTCTACGCTTCCTTGTACTGTTATTCGTTTGACGACAGTGGTATTTGATAAACACATATAACTACAGTCTAGTTTTATACAGCCTAGATTGTATCAATAACTAGTTT
Organism: Eledone cirrhosa; assembly: GCA_964016885.1. Taxonomy (NCBI): domain Eukaryota; kingdom Metazoa; phylum Mollusca; class Cephalopoda; order Octopoda; family Eledonidae; genus Eledone; species Eledone cirrhosa. The sequence goes on from OZ024753.1 coordinate 45,812,412, forward strand.
TCAGACAAATAGAGATAATGAGATGTGCATCTCACTTCATAAATTAAAGGAAACGTGTACAGAATTTCATCCATTTATTCGATAAAAGTATATTTTATCTCACTGTGAAATCTGTCGCCGTGTTTAGCCCTCATAGTTTTTGCTAGTTTCGAAAGACATTAAAGAATTCTCAATAATCGCAAACCTCTGCCTGATGGTCACATTTTCAAAATGGTTGTTAAGAACATCCATATGATATAATCCAAGTTCGGATATTCAACAACTGATCCCAGCCAGTATTATCTTTTTAAGGAATTGTCCAAGTGATCCTGGACTCGTGTGTTCGATGAAATTGTGTTCGCAGAAAAGAAGCGAAACTTGGATAAGGCGGCAGTAACAATGTATTTAAAGAGATGAGTAGTAGGCTAGTATCAAGATTGATTCTTGCGGTGGATCAGGACAGAAGCAGGTGGTAAGCCAGTGGACAAAGTGTATAGGTAAGAGGTTTTGACGACAGAAGGTCAGTCTATTCACATTCTTCTTGAATCTTTTGTGTGTTCCGAATGATACACCTGCTTATATCTCTATGACAAATAATTGTTTCTACTTTTGGCACAAGGCCAGCAATTAACCAGTGTATTACTGGTACTTTATTTTATCGACCCCGGAAGGATGAAAGGCAAAGTTAACCTCGGCGGGATTTGAACTCAGACCATAAAGGGCCGTAACTCTTTGCTGCAAAGCATGGCGTCTGACCCTCTACCGATACTGCCAATACAAATAATACGGTGTGTCTCGATTATGCTTTGTAGATTGTTAGCAACAGGTTAAAACAGGAATAAGTGTAACTGTTCTGAAGGTAGAATTATCAGAGGTTATGTATAGGAAAATAAAAGGATTAGAATATAATAGTTGAGCAGAGATAAGAGAACGTTTCACATGTGCTCCAACTTCAGACGATTTAATTGTAGGCTGTTCACTTGTTCTAGTAAACGGAGATAGAGGGACACACGTTCACACACTCGCACTAGCACACACACACACACACACACACACACACACAGATATATATGCATAGTGACACAATTATATATATATATATATATATATATATATATATATATATATATATATATATATATATATATACCTACACGCACAAGTATATATATATATTCCTACGTACGTACTTATAGGAATGCCATTCAGCCTTAATGAATAGCTACTTTATCGATATTTTATTGAATGGACAAACCAGACGCTTTTAATATTCATAGTCATACTTAAGTCTAATAGATCAGGTAGAAGATGGAGGGTTATAAGAACAGATTCCTTTCAGACATTTACCTCACTAATATGGACGTTGACTAAAAGTCAAATGTTGCTCTACATGTACGATACGTTTATTCATGTATGTAAATGTCCTACTACAGGAATATATATATATATATATATACATGCATACATGAACCTCAAGTATACATATGCAAATATATATATATATATATATATATGCATATATATATATATATATATTTATATATATATGTATAGATACATAGATATATATGTGTATAAATAAATATATATATGTGTATGTGTGCGTAAATATATATATATATATATATATAGTTATAGATGCATAAGTATCTCTACCCCTCTCACCATATATACATACATGTGTGTGTGTGTGGGGGGGGTGTAGGTGTGTTTATGTGGAATATGTTTCCTCGTTGATATAGCAGATATATTCAAGGTTCACTGATTTGTAATCACAGACAGAATAATCCTGCAATTAGACAGACATATGTTAGAGAATTTAATGGACGGAGGGGGAAAATAACTAAGAATAATATCAACTGCAAGAAAATCCGAACGAAATCTTCTTATGACTCAATGCTCTATGATGATAAAAAGGCATCAATTACCATTTATACTTCTTAGACACTCTCCATCTGTCAACTTCACATAGTTTTATTTTCTTAGTGGGTCATCACTGTTGGATCATACAATCATTCATTCCAATATATACATCATATTTAAGTTGACGTTGTCCAGTATTACCAGTTACGTATGTCACAATGTGCGCTGCTTTTCTCTGTTTCTTTCTGTATGTCTGTCTGTGTGTATGTGTGTATGCGTGTGTGTATGTGTATGCGTGTGATTTATGAATTATTTGCGTTAGTTCACAGTACTTTCAATTGTAGACAAGAAAACGTATCACAGAAATACAGAAAGAAGAGGAGACAGAGAAAAGAAAAACAAATAGTCGCTGAGGAGGTTAAATAATGTGTGATGAAAGAGTTTTAACAAAATCACAAACAACTAATAATTGTTTCTACTTTTGGCACAAGGCCAGCAATTACCCAGTGCATTACTGGTACTTTATTTTATCGACCCCGTAAGGATGAAAAGCAAAGTTAACCTCGGCGGAATTTGAACTCAGAATGGCAAGGGCCGTAACTCTATACGTCAAAGCATGGCGTCCGACCCTCTACCGATACTGCCAATCCACCGTCCTTCCATAATAATAATAATAAAATTGAAGTCGTAGAGTGCGTGTGTTTTTATTAGCAAAATTAGAAAAATGACCTCCAAATATAGCAGTGTGTGTGTGTGTGTGTGTGTGTGTGTGTGTGTGTCTGTGTGTGTGTCTGTGTGTGTAATACGGTTTGAAGTATGTGCTTAATGTAATATTGTTTTTGGGATAGCGTATTTAATGTAATATTGATACTTTAGCCATTTCGATTATTTCTATAATAGTTTGTTTTCCTTCTTATGATATATAGCTTACAGTTTTCTGATACAAACTTCCCCTGCACGGCATCACACCGTTAGACTAAATAGTTTAGGACTTTTGTCTCGGTGGTTAGGTTTGGGGAGTTCATGGTTAAGATACGTAAGGAGATGGAGCAGGGCCCGTTACGTAATGTGGTTATAGTCACTGCAGAGAATAGTTGTTTAATTATTCAGAAACTACATTATATAACAGTTGATGTTTCATGACGTTTGTATTCGCCCAACTATTCGCCAACCATTTATGAGTTAGGGTAGTTCAACTGTCTTGTTTACACACACACACACACACACACATATATATTCTTTGCTTAAACTTTAATCTGTTATTTTAATAAATATATGTCCTAGGGTTCTTATATATTTGATATATTTTTATACTTATCGAGCCCCCTTTGGATTTTAGACTTCGCATTTATTATTATTAATATATATGTATGTATTTGTGTGGGCTTCTGTGTGTATGTCTGTATTATAGTATATTTGTTTGTCTCTATGTATATATGTACGTACTTTTGTCTATGCATGTATCAATCTATGCGTGTGTAGCTGTTTGTATTTTCCTTTATATTATTAATATATATTCGAAAATTTTGATATATTTTGTAGTTGATGAAATAAATCAAAAGGAATTCCACACCTTTTCCAATGGTGTCATTTCTATAATTACAATGACGTCTCCATTGAGATAGCGTTTTATTGCTTCTCACCACAGACGCTTTATTGCCAACTCCTATATCATAGACTCTATAAAGCTTTGTGTCATCACAGATAAATATATATTTGTTTTGCTTTGCAATATTTCTCTTTCGTTTGGTTAGGGTGAAAGTTATTATTATCATTATTATTGTTAACAAATAGATACCATAATGCAAAGGACACTACTACTCATTGTTAGATTGGTTGATTATTTGAGAGATAAATAAATGTTGACGTTTACGCGTGTATGTGTGTATATTTATGTGTGTGTGTGTATATATATATATATATATATATATATATATACATAAATACACACACACACACACATATATATATATATATATATATATATATATATATATGTACACATATATAAGAATAAATGGGAATATATTGAAATTCATATACAAATAATATCACAATTTGATAAGACCTTCATCTATAGATATTCGTGTAAATAAAAGCACAATCTCTATACTTAGGTATATGTATATGTTATGTATATACGTATATATAAATATCTATATAGATATAAAGATTGATATAAAGATATATATAAATATAAATATATATATAAATATGTATATAAATATATATATAAATATAAATATGTATATAAATATATATATAAATATAAAGATATATATGAATATATATAAATAAATATAAAGATATATACGAATATATATAAATATATATATATATATACACTACATGCTTCTGTACTACAATCCATTGTTTTATGTTGTATCTTATTCTTGGTGTTTCAAGTATACTCGTTAGTATACTCTCTAAAAAATCCTTTGGCAACCTTCATAATGAACTCCATTGCTGGACTACAATAAAATCAAAATTGAGTGGCCTTTGGGAAGACGGAAAAATAATGTAATTGATTAACCGACTTTCCACCATATTTTACTCAACACAAAATATATTTTTATGAAATATTTTACAGTTGTATAACCATGGAATACAAGAAGAATAGATACCGTTTACTTTTTCTATGATTTTTCAATCTACATTTTCAAATAGTTTCTTATGCAAATGATGTACCTTTAGAATGAACGGTATTATATATATATATATATATATATATATATATATATATATAATAGTGATTATTATTATTATTATCTTTAGTATTATGTAAATACTGTTTATGTACGTCTAATGCTAAAAATTCCTCTCTCTCCTTCAATATCTCTATATAAAGAGAGGGAGAGAGAGTAAGAGTGAGAGAGAGAGAGTAAGAGAGAGAAATGGAAGAGAGATATAAATATCGACAGTGTGAGAAGAAGCGATAGAGTGAGAGAAAAAGCGAGAGAAAGAGAGAACGTGTTAGGCAGACCGAACGCGAAACACGGAGTGGGTGTATGATACATTAAGCAAGTATACAAGAATCAAACTCCCATAATGCCGTACATTAAAAGGGAAGCGTAATAATTAACAAAAAAAAATGTTCTTTTAGTAGACATATATTTCAGGAAGCTGTTTGGTAATGCCATCCCATATACACACACGTAAAGATATATTCACAAACACACTCAGACACATATAAACACACACAGATGCATATATACATACCTGCATTGCAATGCATGTAGTTACATTGGAGAAATGTTATTTACGCATATAATATGCATTTGATAAACAATTTTTTTATTCTAATGACACACATTTTACGACGCTCGTCATCGCCTATTATTTAGAGAGAATATTTACGACAGAAATCATGCAAGATGCTTTTCGAATCCTACCTCCTTCCATTATCTTCTCGTCTAGGATTGGCAGTATCGGTAGAGGGTCGGACGCCATGCTTTAACGCATAGAGTTACGGCCCTTGCCATTCTGAGTTCAAATCCCGCCGAGGTTTACTTTGCCTTTCATCCTTAAGGGGTCGATAAAATAAAGTACCAGTAATACACTGGGTAATTGCTGGCCTTGTACCAAAAGTAGAAACAATTATCTTCTCGTCTAGTCTTTTTCCGAGTATCAGGCACTGAACTCTGGCTAAATTGTAGAACCGGCATCTTTGTTTGTCCATCATATCGACTCCATCTGAGATTTCTTTTTTCACTTTAGTTTCTAGTTGCTCCCACAACATTTCTAGGAATAGATAGCCAGAGGAGAATAAGAACAACAACAACAAGAATTAGCAGAAGAAAAGGAAATAAAGGAGAAGAGTTTTACTCAATTTTGCTTAACATTGAGAAGGTAAATCACAGGTATATGAAGGTATATGACTAAAATTACAATTTTAATTAGATTTTAAAATATAATCTGTGGAATCATCAATTCACCTGAAATATCGATATACATCAATGAATAGACGAATGGCAGTTAACATTGTGTAATATACAGATCTAGAATTTGGCTGAATATTGTAATAGTAGGTCATTAATAAGGAAATGTTTCATAAGATAAAACATTATTCATTTGAAAATTCCAACATACATATACAATACCAGAATGATAAAAAGAACGAAATAAAATCTAAAAAGAGAGGAAAAAGGAAAAGCGTTGAGGGGAGAATATTAAAGTGGAGAAACGCTACAATTTCAGTTGTGTCTTATCAAGAAATGGAAGTATTGCCTTGGAAAATAGCCAGAGATACCCCCTGAATCAGTTATTCTTCTTTTCATGGCATCTTCGTAAGCAGAGATGCTCTCATGCTAATTTAGTGGAGTCAGATTTCTAAGAACAGCAGAGGATTCAATATTGATCGGTACCAAAAGGAAATGCCATATGTATAGCTAATATTTAGTCATCTTCTACTCTTGTAGGTTATATAAACTAAGCCAAACCTACAACAAACCTCATTTCTAGAACTTGAAATGCCTAGCCAATATCTGTTAATATAAAAAACATAAATAGCAACGGCTTACCTAAATATTCAGATTATTGTAAACTAAGTAATCTCCCTCAGCTCATTATTAAAAACGATACTCCTAAAATCGATTATACTTAGTACGCTTAATACGAACATTTGTCTCCACCATAATAAGATATAGCACTAACTGGAATGGATTATTTTACACCAAATCAATTTCATTTGCTTACTAAAATATTTACAATGTCTGTGGAATTATGAGAAACTTTCGGATAAATTACACCTAAACAGGATTTTAAATTGACCCATTAGCTATTTTATCAAAGAACGTATTGAAGTAATAACAGGCACTTTGTATGAATATAAAACACAGTTGGTAGCATTAAAACAAGGCATTTATCATATGAATAGCCTCAGAGGACTCGACTTAGAACCTATTACGTTTAGAGAATCGATTTCGATTGGAGAAAGAATAAACTTCTGGACTGCACCGCTAATGGTTCCAAATTAATGACTACGAATTTTAAAATATATGGCTGCTTGCTTCCACCACAATCACTTTTACTCATTTTGATTTAATCCTAAGTGTAATGCAACATTTACATATATATTGATTAATGTGTTTCTACGTGAACACATACGTGAATATATATATATATATATATATATATATATATATATATATGTGTATGTATATATATACATATGAATGTATGAATGCATATATATATATATATATATATATATATATATACATATATATGTGCGCGTGTGTGTGCATGCGTGAGTGTGAGTATTGTATTTTTTTCGAACTGTCAACACGTTTTATTATATTTTGGTAGGTGAGGTAAGGAAAGATCTCGAGTAAATGGAAGCCATCATCAATGTTTTATATTCCGGCTTAATATACTTTCTAATTCACATCTCTGTCGTTGTTGATGTCACTGGAATATCCATAAATGGAATAAATCATCATAGCTCTGTCTCCTTCCATAAATTACTTCTTTCTTACTACCGGGAGACATAGAATCTCATAAAGTTTTCACTATTACTCGTAATTTTTCACTATCGAAAATTATTGCACATTTCCTTTTATTTAAGTTATGTAGATAAATTTAAATATATTATAAAAGGTATGTAGACAGATCTAAATATATTATCATATAAAATAACAGATTACAATATGATGCCAAATTTTCCTCCTCCAATGGTGAGCGCATGTATGGCAGAATGTCGCTTCACAACTTTGAGGGCCCAGATTCTGTGGCACAGCAAGTTGAGCCTGTAATATTATCATAGCCCCTGGTTAACCCAAGCCCTGAATGGAATTTTATGGGTGTAAATCGGTTGCACGTCACCTGCACTGTACCTATAATTCAAAGTTCCAGGCTGGTCACGCACTATGTTACACTGTTCAACCTGGCAATTACTTTAAGATTATGTTTGCGGAATACTCAACCACATACATGTTAGTTAACGAGTTAGATATTCAGTTGATCGAACAGCTGAACGCTCATCGTGAATCGACGGATAACGCATCCAGCACCGTCTTAAATCATTGACCCCGTATTATTTATTTCCTTCAAAGTTTTCTCAGATCTGTTAGAAAATCTAGCTATAAATTCTTTAAATCACACTATTAAGAAGAAGACATTAGCTGACACTGTTCGATACACTCTAACTAAAAACCCGAATAAGGGTTGTGGCCTACATTTTTTTTTAACATACATCTAATCAATCAAATGTGAGAGGTTTGACCTGCGATTAGAGGACTCCAATATCAATTCTGAAACGTTTTTGAGCTGACGTGAAACATTTTCCCATTATTTATGTTCTGAGAATCCTGGGATTAGATGTTTTTGCAGAGGATCATAGGTTGATAGTAGTCTGTCTAACATACTCTATAAATTCTGCTGTACGTAAAATTGAGAGCATGACCAACAGAGTTTCCCCTTCTGTAGGTTAATGACATGCAAGACAGATATACATCATTTATACCACCTTAATCCCTGTAGAAAGGTGCTAGCTGTATACAACATAGGAACTTTACATAAGGCATGTACTTACATAAGGCATGTACTAGTTCCATCAACAGAAAACATTTAATCCTTATTTAATGAGACGATGATAACATTGTTGAGCCTCAACACCAGTTTTAGAAGAACGTTAGATGAATGATTAGCTAGATTCTCGCCTAAATAACACACTGAACCTAGCCACACATATATGTTGTCCATTTATATATGTTTTATTAGATCACTTGTAAAGTAGCTGTCAATTATTTGAACTAGAACACTTCAAGGAAGGATATTATAATGTACCTTAATAATATACATCAGCTAATGGGTGATACGACGAAGACACGTTTGATCCCAGGTTGGTTTGAACTCAAAAGATAATGACACCCAGCTAAATACTACCAAATATTTTATCAGCCATCAAAAAAGCATCTAAATGCTCACTTCATCCTCTAGAGATAGCAGCCAAATAAGAAAGCAAATACACTTTAAATAGGCAATGAAGTTCTATACATCTCTAAGCAGATGGAATGACCTCATGTACCAATGAGTTACGTCCCTTTATACTCTCAGTAGAAACCCCGCCGAGATTAGCTTTGTCGTTCATCCTACGGGGTCTATAAAATAAAGTACCAGTAACGTACTGGGTTCGATTTAACCAACCTTCCACTTCCCTTCAAATTGATGGTCTTCTGTCTAAATCAGAAACCATTATTTATGTTATACGCCGAGGTTAACTTTGCCTTTCATCCTTACGGGGTCGATAAAATAAAGTACCAGTAATGCACTGGGATAATTGCTGGCCTTGTGCCAAATATAGAAACAATTATTTATGTTATACGCAGTGGATTGGCAGTATCGGTAGAGAGTCGGACGCCATGCTTTGCAGCAAAGAGTTACGGCCCTTGCCATTCTGAGTTCAAATCCCACCGAGGTTAACTTTGCCTTTCATCCTTACGGGGTCGATAAAATAGAATACCAGTAATACACTGGAATAATTGCTGGCCTTGTGCCAAAAGTAGAAACAATTATTTATGTTATACTTTCATACAACGACGATATATTCGAGATGTTTCTGGTAAATGCTCTGTTGAGTGTTGTCTCAATAAATATATTGCTTATATATATAGCAGACAGGGATATAGCAGACAGGGATATAGCAGACAGGGATATAGCAGACAGGGATATAGCAGACAGGGATATACCAGACAGGGATATACCAGACGGGGATATACCAGACGGGGATATACCAGACGGGGATATACCAGACGGGGATATACCAGACGGGGATATACCAGACAGGGTATACCAGACAGGATATAGCAGACAGGATATAGCAGACAGGATATACCAGACAGGATATACCAGACAGGGATATACCAGACAGGGATATACCAGACAGGGATATACCAGACAGGGATATACCAGACAGGGATATAGCAGACAGGGATATAGCAGACAGGGATATAGCAGACAGGGATATAGCAGACAGGGATATAGCAGACAGGGATATAGCAGACAGGGATATAGCAGACAGGGATATAGCAGACAGGGATATAGCAGACAGGGATATAGCAGACAGGGATATAGCAGACAGGATATAGCAGACAGGATATAGCAGACAGGATATAGCAGACAGGATATAGCAGACAGGGATATAGCAGACAGGGATATAGCAGACAGGGATATACCAGACAGGGATATACCAGACAGGGATATACCAGACAGGGATATAGCAGACAGGGATATAGCAGACAGGATATAGCAGACAGGATATAGCAGACAGGGTTATACCAGACAGGGATATAGCAGACAGGGATATACCAGACGGGGATATAGCAGACGGGGATATACCAGACGGGGATATACCAGACGGGGATATACCAGACGGGGATATACCAGACGGGGATATACCAGACGGGGATATACCAGACGGGGATATACCAGACGGGGATATACCAGACGGGGATATACCAGACGGGGATATACCAGACGGGGATATACCAGACAGGGATATACCAGACAGGGATATACCAGACAGGGATATACCAGACAGGGATATACCAGACAGGGATATACCAGACAGGGATATACCAGACAGGGATATACCAGACAGGGATATACCAGACAGGGATATACCAGACAGGGATATACCAGACAGGGATATACCAGACAGGGATATACCAGACAGGGATATACCAGACAGGGATATACCAGACAGGGATATACCAGACAGGGATATACCAGACAGGGATATACCAGACAGGGATATACCAGACAGGGATATACCAGACAGGGATATACCAGACAGGGTATACCAGACAGGGTATACCAGACAGGGTATACCAGACAGGGTATACCAGACAGGATATACCAGACAGGATATACCAGACAGGATATACCAGACAGGATATACCAGACAGGGATATACCAGCCAGGGGTATACCAGACAGGGGTATACCAGACAGGGATATACCAGACAGGGATATACCAGACAGGGATATACCAGACAGGGATATACCAGACAGGATATACCAGACAGGATATACCAGACAGGATATACCAGACAGGATATACCAGACAGGATATACCAGACAGGGTATACCAGACAGGATATACCAGACAGGATATACCAGACAGGATATACCAGACAGGATATACCAGACAGGATATACCAGACAGGATATACCAGACAGGGTATACCAGACAGGGTATACCAGACAGGATATACCAGACAGGATATACCTTTATTCCAATATTTGACCAGTCAAAATATTATCCGATATTAACATTAGAGATATTACAAATTTTTATGATGTATCGAATGGTGACAGTATATGCATAAATATGTGTGTGAATTTTTTATACACGTACATATATAATTATATGTATACACACACACGAGTGTGAGAGGGAGTGGGGAGAGAGTCCCGGGTTCAATCGGGGGGTAACCACAGGCAGTAAGTTACTCATTACATTAAAGTGTAAACATCAAGTTTATTATAGAATAATGCTTCTACAGGACTAGAAGTGTTTTATTCAAAATAAATCACCAGGCTTTCCTGGTGATTTCGTTTGAATGAAACAGTTCTACTTCTGTAGAAGCCTTTATATATATATATATATATATATATGTTGCGCGTTGCTCTCCTAGTATGTTCTGAGTATTCTCACACTTATGTTTATATACGTGAGCATATATATATATATATATACACATATATATATATATATATATATATATACGTGCGGTATATGTGTGTGTGTGTGTGTGTGTGTGTGTGTGTGTGTGTGTGTGTGTGTGTGTGTGTGTATATCACTGAATAACACATGAGGTTTTGGATATGCCATAGAAAGATTATCACTATTATCATCATTATTATTATTATTATTATTGGAAATCATTCGAATAAAAAACAAAAAAACGAAACAATAGTACGGAGAGCAATCAATTATGTCAGACGCTTTCATTAATCGTAGTCGTCTCCCCTTTCTCCCAGTCTCCGTTCCACACGCACTCCCCTCCCCCTCTTTCTCTCTTTGTCTGTCTGTCGATAACATTAATATTTTATAAATCTACAATACGCCGAAAGTGAATGGATGTTCCAAAGATTGATACACGAATCTGCTGTAAAATGTCGACCAAATTACACAGCCATACTTCATATGCTCTCCTGACCCCAATTCATCATTATAATCATTTCTAAGCCATCACTAAAACTGTTACATTCCCTAACTCTTCCGCCTTCCTCCCCCCCCCCTATTTCTCCCCTACAATTTAAATATATCAATAAATATTTGCACACATACATGTTATTTATATGCAAGTTCAGCCAAAAGTACCCCACCTCGTTCAATAGAATCACATTCTTACTCTTTCTCCTACTACTATAGTTCTCATTGTGATCCGGTTAGTTCCCGGATTCCCTGGAACAGTACGTCTACCAATTATTGGTAAGTTTGTATGAAAAATTCTAATGTTTATTTCTTATCAACGCCAGCTGACGTAGACAGAACATTAAAATATTTATCTCTTCATGTTTATACAATGTACGTTTATTTATCAATGAAGCTGTCAATTTATCAGAAATATATTCCTCATTTAGTTTTTGATATATTTCGGATATTTGCATCTAAACAAACACACACGCACATACACACATACTAAAGTACACACACGTATATATATATATATATATATATATATATATATATATATATATATATATATATATATTGTCGAGGGTCAAGGGTTTCAAGCTCCATTACCCTACGTAAATTACCGAGAAGGAATTTCGGATCCTTAATCTTTAATGGTTTTCATCTAGTGTGAAGTTTGTTTCACAAAGTAACATACATTATTTAAAGTGTAAATATATTCAAGATAAAAACTTCATTTGTACTCATCATATTATTTTGTTCTATTTTATTTGTTATGGGTTGGATTACAGAATCGATTTGGTGTATGTTTTGCTTCATCAGAAACACGTGGAATTAACTCCCTAAATATAGGTATGTATACCAAGATATAGGTATGCTTCATCAGACACACGTAGAATTAACTTCCTAGATATTGGGCGGGTAACTCCTGATTGAATCGTAGGTGGGTCCTAGTAACATACAGTGAGTCTTAAGAATTTAAAATCTGGTGGATTTAATTCATTCTCCGGGACCGAATATATACGATTTCTTCCTCCAGAGAATGAGAGTTATAAAAAGGAAGTAAGAAAAATATAGAGGAAGTATCGAAGCCTGTACTGAACTAAAACATTTTTAATGACCTCGAAAGTCTAAATGTAAAGTTGACTTCATGAGACATTGATCTCAGGATACAGAGAGTTGGTAAGAATACCACAAATCTTTGTATCCGACATTCTAGTGATGTTGCCAATTCTCAGCCATAAGTCACTCTATGCCGTTTATGAAAGACATAGCCAGATTTACGAGATGTTAAAAAGCCATATATTCCGAGTAGTTATTTATAACCTCAAATCGACCTTTTTATCAGTGAAGTTCACATAAAATCTGATCGTTAAATTAAATCTGTGAGATAGAGCTGGAACAGAAAAAAAAAGTAAAACACATCAACGACTGACCGGATAACAAGTTTTGTCTGATAGTAACTGCTACCTTATCAACACTACCAGCTTTATTTCTAGATGTTTCGCATTAACACTGTTGACGTAAGAATGTATTGATTATTAAATTAATTTCTCTCATCTCTTTAATCAGTTAAATGGAAAATTAAATGATATTCCGGCTGAGTTTGCAGTTACTTGCCCTATAGTTACGTTAAAATTTAATTTTATCATAGGAAAACTTTAGATATTTCTCAAGTAAATACTACGCTAACGTCAGATCCATAACGATGAATAATACTTTGTATTTTTTGTTTTGTTAACTGGAAGAGATAAAACAAAACAAAAATAGTATACTTAAATTATATTAATAGCTGTTGGTCATTAAGGGGCAATGATAATTATTACAAAAAATACCCCACAAATGTTTGGCTTCCATTATAATTCATGACCAAAAGCTAACATTAAATTATACTTTCTAATTGTGTAGCAATAAATTGTTTTATTTGGTATAATATAATTTATGAATGGATAATATATATCCTTTTGAGATTAATTGTTATTTTATTAATGAAGAATTATATCTACTTCATGTGGTGTTATGTCCGGATATTTAATGGTACTAAAACGGCATTAAATAGTTTCATTCTTTCTCTTCAGCATAAAGAAGGCAACATTTATGTGGCGCTTTGATTGTAGGAAATAGCAGTCAAATACGCCTCAAATCTCGAACTAACAGTTATATTATTCAAGAAGACATCTGGCATGGCACTGACTAAAATTGCTTTAGATGATATGGATATTCTATACTAAAACTAAACTGGGGCTGAACGACCACCAACAATAACCACAATGAAATCAACAGTAGCTACAGTGACTCAGTTATGGAACTATTATATGTTGGCACAACCTGCTTTACTTAGTTACAGAATCATTCTCATCTACACGCCCTACCAGGGAAAAACATGAAATAAACATGGGAAGATGTAGTCCTGAAATATACCAAAAATTAAAGACAATGAAAAACTTTTAAACACATCGTGATCTGAAATTGACCACAGCAAAAATAATTGTTTCTACTTTTGGCACAAGGCCAGCAAATTACCCAGTATATTACTGGTACTTTAGCAAAAATAATAATAAAAATTTGTTGATATTATTTGACGGTAATTTTGAAATATACACATTTTGCAAAATGTTATTAATTATATATTGTGTTATATAGATGTTCATAATATCGTTTCAATAGTTAAAACCTTTTATTACATTTACCATTTCGTTTCATATGTAAAATGTATGTATGACAAATGTATGTATGACATTCAGTTATGATATGTGGTGTTACATATGTATGACATTCAGTTATGATATGTGGTGTTACATATGTATGACATTCAGTTATGATATGTGGTGTTACAAATGTCGATTATGCGTTTGATTTATTTCCTTGGTTAAAGTTATTTAACGTTAAACCCTTGAAATTGTTTCAATACATTTGAAAATTCGATGATGTTTTCAGTTGCTTTCCATTAATAGGGGTTTTATAATGAAACCCTCAAATTTATTTTGTTATGTTTTCAATCTCGTTGAAATTTAACATTCGCAAACATATCAAGCTGAATAATGATTTATTTTGTTGTTTATGTGTTTCAAGCATCGTATTTGTATCGGAGTAGCACGTTTAGAGGAACACACTTTAATGTTTTCAGGACGTTAAAACAGCTACAGATACACAACATATTTCGTGTAGACACACTCATAAAATATATTTCTAGTAAATATGAATGTAAATTCTTTTATATCCAAATGGGTATAGGTGACGATCAAAGCACAGTAATATCCATACGTATATTCCTTTAGTTTATAGGAAAAATAAGGTACACTCACACACACAGATAGTTTGAAAACATGCAAAACATAAAATTAAGTAACATATCTTTCTGGATGCCACGTATAATGTAAGTGAAGAGAAGGGATTTAAGAGAATATACACACGTGATCAGTAACACAAGCTTTTAGAGGAGTAACAAACGTAATGTTTTTAAATAAATCCCCTGAAATGGAAAGAAAGTGATCTACGTTGCTTTACCATATATGGCAATTCCATGTATTGATGATATCCAGCAATAAGATGTGGGCTCTCCATGCTCCAAGTTCCTTATATACGATCAGACAATAAAACTTTGAATTATGTCTGCATTAATATGATCTACAATGTTGTTTATAGTGTATTCAACTTCTTATTGTATTTTTACCCGTGTGGGATATATTTAAAATGCTTATATATATATATATATATATATATACATACTTCAAACATAACAATCTGAGCCACATTTTTTTCAAAAAATATGATTGAAATTCCCCAAATGAGTTCGATGCGAGTAGTAAATATAGAGAGGAGGAGTGTTTGGTGCTAATTGATATAGAGAGGGGGATTGGAAGAGAGTTCTGTGTAGTAGATATAGAGAGGGGAGGGGATAGTTTGGTGTTACATGATATAGAGAGGGAGATTGAAAGAGAGTGCCCTTTCAGAAAAATAAAACAGCTACTACTACTCCTACCACCATACATATATATATATTTGCGTGTGTGTATGTATATCTTGTGGAATAGCCATTACCAAAGTTTGATAATCATCCTACAGTAATATTTTATATAAGAGAGGACATTCCTTTCTTCCATCAAATCAACGTCATTTACCATTTGTAAGAAATTGTTCCTCCTTATCATTCTAATGTTCATTATTGTTTTTATTCCTGTTGATCATTTAAGACTTATTTCTCAAGATAATTCTCATGCACTTTTGCTTTTGCTCCAACATCCGATTGTTTTCTTTTGTTTTATTTTCCTTAGCTCCGGTTTTCTTGTTTTTATATATTATATAGCAATTCCTAGACATTTCCCTCAGTGTTTCCATTACTTATATATTACATTTCTTGCCAAACTTCTTGAATCTTCTCAGCTCGTTTAAACATGTTTCTTACTCTAATAGTTCATGCTTCACTGTATTTATCTCCTCTCAACTACTTACTTTCAGTTAACGTCTCACATATCTCAATACTTCCTACACACTAAACTAAAAAATAAATAGAATTACACGTCTTTCGTTTTTATGTTCTTGAATGCGTATCACACATAAAACACATACTACTACTACAACTACTATTACTCCACACCATATTTGTTGGCTTTATCGAATCTTTTCGCTGTTCACTTCATGTTTATTAGGAAACAAAAAGAAAGAAAGCATGCAAGGGAGTTTGAGTAGATCTAAGCAGTTCCTCAGGAGGAAGAGCGTAGAGTGCACGTTAATAAAGTGCAATATCTCCGTCATACTCCACAGGTCTGCATGTTCTAACACCAGCCACTTTCCTGTGGCTTTCTGGTGGATTGGAGAACCTTGAACGTACACGGCGTCTTTTACTGTTAGTCGAGCCCCAGTCAAGGCGGGTTCGATTCTCAGTACTGTGTCGTAAAATTTAACTACTCTGTAGCTCAAATCTACGACCTCGGACGTGGGTTAATCACCTCTTTCTTTTCCTCCCGATTTCTCTTTTGTCGTGGTTGTTGCTGGAGTAGTAATAGTACAAGTAGTAGTTCGTTCCTTCTACTACTACCTCTCATTCTTCTTTTTCTCCTCCTCCACATTACACATAAATATCGTGTGTGTTCATTTCATTTTTTTCTTCTCTTCTTCCATCTTCCGTTCGTCTACCTTCCGTGATAAAACCGTTTAGTGATTGTAATTTCATTTGTCTATCGTTTGCCATAGTCTTTTCCATCTCTCTATTAAGTATAATCTGTTCTTTTTGGAGGAAACATTTGTTACATTTCAACTGCCGTCTTCTCTGCCATCTATTAAATTGAGTAAATAGTTTTCTTTCGTGCATATATTTCGTTTTTTTTTTCGTTTTTTTTTCTTCCATTTTTTCGTTTATTTTTATATATCTTAATGTATTTTAATATTTTCCTTTTTCTTTTTTCTGCTTGGCTTTGTTTTACCTTGTCCACTTCTATTTTGTGTGTTATATTAATTTTCTTTTACTGTATTTTACTTTCATTTTATTCTACATTATGTGTTTCCGTATTTATTTCATTGTTAAAAGCTCTTACCCTCAGTTTATATAGATAGAGAGGTAGGTAGATAGGTAGATATATAAATGGATAGACACACAGATAGATACAAAGATAGGTAGATATATAAATGGATAGATACATAAATAGGTAGATAGGTAGATATCTAAATGGATAGATAGAGAGATATATAAATGGATAGATACATACATAGATAGGTAGGTAGATACATAGGTAGATAGATGGATAGATACATACATACATAATTATACATATATGTGTGTGTGTACGTGCGTATAATATACATGCCTACACACACGTGCGTGTGCTTGATGTTTGTATGTATATATACTATCATCATCTTGTGTATAGGCTCCACTCAGTATTGAATACGTACGTAACTTTCGTGATGTATAAAAATTACATTGGTGAAAATGTGTGTCCTTTTAGGTAATTCTAAAGATTTCTCTGTGTGTAGGTTGAGTGAGCATGTTTCTGTCATACAATGCATTTCCGTAAGCTTTCCATTGCTATTATCACACGCGTCTTTGGCATTTATTTCTTCAGATGACTTTTGGGATAATTACAACAGACATCCATTTTCTCTCACTCCAAACAGCCATCAAGCAAGAAACATCTTTATTTTGTATTATTTTAAATATAGCTTTGTGTTTGTTATTGATGTTTTGGGAACACGTAGCGAAGGTTTGGTAATGACAGTTGTTTTTCAGTATCTGAATTAGATAAAGTTGGAAATACATTTGCTACTGTCACCACATGGGGACGGCAACTGTTTGCTATAAAGTTTTACGATATATAATAAGAAGTATCTCTACGTGTTTAATGTTGTTTAGTCACATATTTGTCCGATCCTTTCTGTAGCACATTAGAAAGCAGCAGAGATATTTTATGACCATCACATACGTTGTCACACACAAACATATATATATATATATATATATATATATATATATATATATTACATAATAAACAATACAATATAATTATTCCATTGGCAAAGGTTTCACTGAAAACTTAGGTAATGAAATAATTATTTTGTGTTGTTTATATAGCTCTGTACTATATATATAGAGCACTCTTCTTTCCTTTACCTTTTCTACGGAAATATTTAACACACACACACATATATATATATTTATTTATATATATACCGACCGTGAATGCTGGGGTGGCAATATACGATTTGTTTTTCTTTGTTTTGTATTTCTTTTTTGTTTTTTATATTTCAAAATAGAATCTGATACACTCTTCCATATGTTTAATTCCTGTGGTTATTTTCAGAGATTTGAAATACATTTTCTCGTATGTTATGCTTTCCTGAGAATGGTATTTTTTAAAGATACAACTCTGATGGATTTATGTTATTTGTTCTGAAGACAAATGGCTACTGTTGTCATTTGGGACAAACCTATGCGGTTATATATATTAATTGGTTTTGTTTCTCTTCATGTTATTCTTAATATATAACAGAAAAGTTCACGCAAGCTCAATTAGTGTCGTTGTCATATTTGTTTTACATTGATATATATTTTTTAGAGGACAATTCTTCGTTTTTCCAAAGGGTAAATATACTTTCATCTCTAATTCATTTATTTTATATCCCATTAGCTGTTTTTCCATACTCTAATGAACGTACATTCAACAATCATAATTATGTTTAGATTCCTATGTCTGCTACTGTCCTTTGGTGTGTATATTGTATTTTCAGTTCTAGTTTCATTCCTATAGATTATTAACATCGTTTGTCTGCAAAATTAACATTTCCGAAATAATATTTACAAATATATATATATATATATATATATATATATATATATATATATATATATATATATATATATATATATATATATTCTCAGTTTGACAATAGCCACCGACGAATGCGAGAAAGTTCTCCAAAAAAGTTAACCAGGAATCTTTAAAATTCTTCCCACCGAAATTAACAAAGAACTTAGTAGATCTACCAACTCATAATATTATATTATAAAATTAAATCAAATTATTTAGAACTACAAGTGAAGTCATTCTTTTCCTTTTCAAATATATATATATATATATATAACAATGAGAGGACAAGACAACGAAGGAAAACAATTTATATATATATATATATAAACCGTCAATTGCCTTCATTTGGAGATGATTAAGTCCAGATTAAACTGAAGCCTTTCAAGACTCTAGCAAGCGTCGACCTCATTTATTCATGTCGGACCTTCTAATATACGTCCTGGCCCTCACAGCAAAACAACATATCGCCCTAGTTAATGTCGTTTGTCTTCGTCAGGTTATGTTTTTCACTGGAGCCAGAAATCTTAAATGAAATCATATATATATAGAAATCATTATTATAGAAAAATAATTACATTTGAAGTCCCATGATTGTCATTTAATTATGAAATGTTAACTACGACGATTTGTCATTTCTTATGATTAAAATTGATATAGAAGAAACTAAATGTCTTCAAGACTCATTAACTTCTTTCAGAAATTTTTAATTAAATTTCACCCCTCCCCGATATATATATATATATATATATATATATATATATATATATATATATATATAAGTTTTGGCCGATTCATTAGCTTCACTAATTACACTTAGAAAACTTGTGCAGAATTTTAAAATTATATATATATATATATACATATATATATATACACATACAAATTAAAAACTAGTTACACACACACCAAACCACATATATACGTATGTATATATATATATATATATATATATATATATATATATATATATATGTGTGTGTGTGTGTGTGTTGAGAACTTCAGAAATATGAATAATCCCTTATAACATTCTATGAATATATATATTGGTGTATATATGAATTATTGACTTGATTTTCTCATTTTTCTCTCTCTTTACTTTGCCTCACCACCCGTGTTTATTTACCTGTCCTTCTTTCTCTACCCAACTCTTTTTATCCCAATAACTTAATTTAGTTATTGTATTGCCCTAGCTTGAGGTATATGGTCTGTAATGCGAAGACATACCTATGATGGCTAGTAGATCACTGATGATGGATATTCCTGGCTTCTATTTCTAATTCTTCATTTATTATATATATCCTATTTGCTCGCCATTTTTCATTTATTTACATACATACATGATGATGATGGCTGCCCCCTCGTTATCGACTATGGCCATTACACGAGAGAAAAAAATATATATATATATACATATATATTAATAACAATAATAATAATAACGACGACGACGACGACATTAATATACATATCTACACACACACACACACACACACACACACACACACACACACACGATAGCAACCAACAGCGCTGCGATCGAATGTGGATCTCCAGCCCAGCCAATGATCCAAAATGTTTTGCACAGAGTCGGCAACGAAAACACTCACTGGGAATAGCCGGCTGTGGCCGGAGTTCATGTACCCCTGCATGTCGCCTGAGCCCTCCCGCCGATCAACACTCCACTATACATACATACATACATGGTGGCTGCCAACTCATTTTCGTGTACGGCCACTACTTTATATCCATGTAGGAGAACCCCTACCGATGCGCTGAACGAATGTGACTTTTTAGTCCAGCCATTGACTTGAAAACTCTGGTACAAACACTACACTTGTGTCAATTATTGACACATAGTGCTGGGCCCATGGTACCATGTGACGACAAGTGCAGAGAGATCTCCAGATATATAGCAATGCCTGCGTCGTGAAGCTTTTATAGTGAGCAAAGGCACTGCACAAAGCCAGTCCCACTCTCTTAACCAAGATGATATTTACCAAAAAGAAGAACAAGTCAACATCATTGGATACCATCAGAGTTGCAGGTGTTATATCAGAGTTTTCCTTCTCCTAGAATTCTGCCTTGACAAAGGCTAAGGGGTCATCTCTCCCGACACACACACACACACACACACACACACACACACACACACACACACACTACATACATACATACATACATACATACATACGGAGGGAGAGAGACAGAGTGAGTCTGCGTGTGAGACACCGACGATACCGATAATTGCTGAAAACACAAGTTGAATCCACTTTATATATACATCGGGGGAGAGTATATGCGTATATGATTTTATATATATTAAAGATGAAAGTTAGAAGTTTTTTTTTTTTTTCGAATGATAATGGTTAGTTATTCGGCTATTGATAAATATCCACGCATGTTGTCATATTAAATTCTTGTTGACAGTTTAGATTATCTACATTTTCTATTTACTACGAATTCTGTACATAACATAAAGGTGAAAATATGTGTTGAATCAATTTAAAATTGGTGCACTATTTTGGAATTGCTGCTGGCCAAATGTAAAGGTTACTAACTAACTAGAGAAAACACCAGGAAATTGTTCCTGAATCAGAAAAATCAAAAGCTCCACCGCCATAATAAGTCCAAATTTGATGGAATTCGCTCCCCTTAGGGGAAATCCTTTCAAAGGTCTCATATATTGCGTGTTCACTTAAATTTCTTATTCAGCATTCTGATCACGCTATCCACTAAAATGTTTCATATTCATTCTTCATATTCTTCAGTTTATGTCGTATCAGGAAGAATTTTCTCTTCGTGACTATTGGAATTCCCATTAATATATTGATTAAGCAAAACCTTCACTTATTGAAAATTTCTCTGTCGAATATACTAAAATGCAATTCTTTTATTCAATAGTGAAGTAGTTTTAGTATATATTTGCATGACACTTCGTTTAATATCTAAACTAATTTTGTTGACTTCTTAGACCGTGTTGCTATACATTATGATCGGCTTTAAGACACAGAGCTAAAACAAGTCAACATGTGTGCAATGTTCAGTAAAAAAAAAAAAGGCAATCTAATTGTTGGGATGCTTGACGTATGGTTTGTAATGCTGTCGGTTCAATACCTGGACAGGCTGCCGTGTTGTGTTCTTCAATAAAAGATTTTATTTCACGTTACACTCAGCTGCGATGAGTACCATCAGTAGCTGGGAATTTAATCCACTAAGATTTTATAATAATGGTTTCTTATATAGGCACAAGGCCAACAATTTTTGGGGAAGGGAAAGTCGATTTAATCGACACCAGTGCGTGACTGGTACTTTATTTTAGCGACCCCATAAGGATAAAAGGAAAAGTTAACCTCAGTGAGATTTGAACTCAGATCATAAAGGGCTGTAACTCTATGCTGTAAAGCATAGCGTCCGACCCTCTACCGAGGAGATGTTCATATTATATTTCTAAGCACCGAACAAAATTTAAGCGGCGAAATTACAAACAATGTTTAGAATCGATTGCGAACTGAATTGAAAACCTGGATATCAATCTTTACTTTTTCCTAGGTTTGTGATCGGTATATAAAGTACTAGTGTAGTATACATTTCGATACTGCACTTTAAAGTTTTCCTTCTTTCCTTCTTCGCACTCTGTCAATCCCTTTCTCCTTTATTCTTTTCACCTCTCTTTCTGTCTTTCTCTCTTGGTTGTGGTTAAACCTAAAGTGAGATGAACGATGTTATATACAATGCTGACCAACACCGTGTCTCCATGTCTCCATTACAAGTGACGAGTTTGGCAGTATCGGCAGAGGGTCGGACGCCATGCTTTGCAGCAAAGAGTTACGGCCCTTTATGGTCTGAGTTCAAATCCCGCGAGGATAACTTTGTCTTTCATCCTTACGGAGTCGATAAAATAAAGTACCAGTAATACACTGATATAATTGCTGGCTTTGTGCCAAAAGTAGAACCAATTATTGTATTCGAAATAAACTCTTATCACGTACCATAGTATTAACAACAGTAAACCCAATTCTTTAGGAAAATAAGCAAATAGGACTGCCAAACACCTATATAGTATCCTAAACACAGTGAATCCGAATTGAGGTTATACTTAATATACGGTAATCTCATTGGAGGAAAGTGATTCTGTACTTAAATGAAGAACGTTGTATTATTTTTCGTTTAATTAAACCCATTGTTATATAATTTCCCATGGTAATCTCAGATGATATCTTGTTTATATATAATCAAAGGAATATATTGATTGGTTCGTAAGTTGTTAAACTTTAGAAGATATTAAACGTAAGATAGATGAAAACATCTAGAAATTTCCCTCGAGTATTGACAAATGAAGTGCACAAAACACAATATATTTTATTTGGAAACAAATGCATAATACCCACGTAAATAATTATTTTTGTGAAGGACAAACAGAGATAAACAAGATTATATATAAATGTAAATATATATATATATATATATATATATGTAAATGTGTGTCGGTATGTGTGTATTTGAGTGTAGTTATTTATATATGTATGTGTATATATATATATATATAAACGGAAAAACTGAAACGAAATTTCATACATACTTATATATATATATATATATATATATAAGTATGTATGAAATATATATATATATATAATATATATATATATATATATATATATATATATATATATAAATAAATGTGTGTATTTAGATGTATACATATATACACAGAGAGTAATATAGAGCGAAGGAGGGGAGATGAAAATTAAAGGAAAGAGATTTGTTTGACTTTCATAATGCCGAGTTATTCTAGTTTGCAGCACAGAACACATTGTACGTACGTACTTGAAACACTACTGCATAACTCACTGTATTACCTAGAACACAACATTTGGTGTCTATAATACAAATTACCAATGTTGAGTGGGAGGAATACACACACACACACACATATATATATCTATACATGCATATACACACATTATATGTGTGTGTGTGTGTGTGTGTGTGTGTGTGTGTGTGTGTGTGTGTGTGTGTGTGTGTGTGTGTGTGTGTACACAAAAATCTGTATATAATTTATTTATATATATATATAATTTAGAATCCATGGAGAACATCACACACATACACCCATGGATTCCAAATAAGAGGAAATAAAAAAAAACCACGAACGTATTTTGACAGGTCATAGATTTCAAGTGATAGACAGAGAGTATGTGTGCTTTTCTATAGCAGAATGTGCAATTATTAATCGAATAATTTACTTCAAAAAGCATATTGCACCTAACTGCACTTCCATGCTGGCATGCAGCAAATTATTTAGAAATTACTGTCATTCTACGTATCAGGTTTTCGATAGGTCACAAAATATTCTTAACAATCTTTGATTTTGGAAATTATACTTTATATAACTTACTTAATAGGCACACACATACACACAAATATATATACATAAATATTCACACGCACATATATATATATATATATATATATATATATATATATATATATATATATATATATAATTTGTGTGTGTGTGTGTGTGTGTGTGTGTGTGTGTGTGTGTGTGTGTGTGTGTGTGTGTGCGTGCGTGTTTTTTTACCTACATATGTGGCGTATTGAGCCCCCACTTAATCTACAAGCAAAAAGCATGTGGGTCGCGGTAAACAGCAGCGAAATCACACTTACATTACACACTGTTATTATAAAAGGAGAAGGCTACTTTTTTCAATGTAATACCTTGTATATACTAATAATATTCCTGATGTTTACAGCTTGGATAACTTTGAGCTTCGCGCCCTGCCGCCAAAGGAGTCGATCTTGAGTTCGGTCTAAGGAAACTACCCGTTGTTTCTTTCCATAGCTGATGTTATCTGCCAAACGCAACTCTTGGTATAAAGAGACAAGAATTGAACTCAGATCACAACTAGCTTCGTTAAATACGATTTATTGATCCGGAAAATATGTAATGCATATATTAACATCAGAAGGATTTGATCTCCACGCATAGAGACCTGGAATAAATGCCGAGGCATTTAATCTTAAGCTTTAACGATTCTACTCATTCACCGAATATAAATTCCTACAAACAAACGCATTGTTTAAATTTGTTTCAAATTTTATGCCGCCATATTATACACTCAAGAGTAAGTTATAACGTTCCAGTCGAATAATAACTATAATTAGTATTTATTAGGTTTAGTTATTATTGGCATTATGACAGACGCGTGTAATTATAGCGAATGACAAACGTTGAAATGTTTCTCATTTCTACACTAACACAGATAATGTATCACAATTTCTGTTATTCCCTAGTAATGATAGATCAAAAGCTCTATATTCCTATGATTAAAACAGCTCTTATGTAAACGTTTGTGTATGCAATAACATAATTCTATCGTCGGTTTAATAGGAACAGTAGACCAATCTATTGTACGGCATTCATGGAGTGGATAGGATAGGATATTTGCACAGTAAATTATATAGTCACGTATAAATGTGCTCTACATATTTAATAGTTTCCCGTGTCAACATAAACATAATAAAGGGGGACTTACTGATATATGTAACATTAATCTCTTATTTAAGCACAAGGCCAAAAATCTGGATGAAGGGGTAAGTTTATTAAATGAACTGAAGTACTAGCCTGCTACTTTATATCATATATCCAGGAAGGATGAAAAGGAATGGTGGCATTGGTGTGATTTGAACGTTCTGGCCCTAGTAAGAGCATTGTTTTGGGCATTTTGACGCTAGTAGAACACATCAGAAGACGGATGGGAATACATCCGATATTATATTTTATAAAATAACAACAGTAAAATGACGAAAAGCAATGTTAACCTTGGCAAAACCTGAACGGAGAGATTTAGAGACCTTAATAACATCATTCTAAGCTATTCAGCCAAAGGTGTGGTGGATGATGGTGTATTTAAAATATATATTAACAGATCAATATTGAAACTTAACAATGAAAATTTACATTGAATCTTAATTTGAGAAGGATTAACAAAACAGAGATCAATAAAGAATATTTGATTGAACTGTACGTATTGGGTTGATAGGAAACCCAACCAACTGCACTAGATAAGTTGTATTTTATCTGAAAGTCCATACATTCTATATTTACTCGTACCAGTGACATTTAAAGAAAAAATCACAGAATTTCAATAAATAACACTTCCCCTCTCTCGTGTATGTATATATATATATATATATATATATATATATATCATTGAATAACATGGCTTTTGTGATAACATAAAAATGTAATCGATTTTATTCAATGGCACTCACTGACAATAGGCCTAAACAATATTATGTGAATTAATTTATACAATATATGAAATTTAATTCATTCAATTGCGTCTCCTCTCATCTATTATAAACCATGTAAACATTACGTCTTATCTTTTTCTTACTGTGTTGGATAATTTATTTATTGTTATTCAATTTCTAGTTTGTTGTGTGGTAATTAAGTATAAAAACAAACAACAACCGCAGAGAGTATTATATTTTAATATAAATTATTTTCTCGGGAAGGTTTTAAGAGTCTATGCATTGATATACATACATACGTACG
>OZ024753.1:45846764-45864264 GCA_964016885.1 Eledone cirrhosa
GTTCTAAATCAGGGTTCGGTTTATAATTCTCCCTGATTTTATGTGAATATTGATTTATATTGATTTATGTCATTATATGAGGGAAATTATAAACCTGAAATTCCACACACAATGTCTTTTTGTTTCAATATTGGCAAGAATTTACCTGGGTAGCTTTTCGCATTTTTTTCCTTAAAGTTGAATTATACGGAGTTTATGTATACTATTTTTCGTGTTTTGAGGAATTTTATTCATAGTGAATGGTTGAAAATATGTATTGGTAAAGTAATTAATATTATCTTTCAAATTGTTTTAGCTTCTCCCTGTTATGTTTTTTACGTAAAACCTGAAACGTATTTGGTTTCAGTTTCATTTGTCTGGAACCAATTAAAATATGTGACATATTTTAATGGAGTGTAGTGTGTGGCACCGTGTTTATATAAGTGCCGTGGTAATTATTTCTTATTAAACGTTGAGATAGAATTTCTTCTATCATCGGTTTCCGTTAGTGTTTGTTGCTAGCTACTTTATTGGATGTCTTCTTTTGGCGAACTAGGAAGTGGAATTAATATTCTTCACTAGAATACCGTTACCTTGTTCAATGTGACCTCGTCACATAATAATAATTCCCTTCAATTCTACCTATACATTTTTGTTAGAGAATCTGCCAAAATAATTAATGCGTTTATCTTTACAGTTGTATTTGAGTTGTTCGTACAAAATTGGTTTTTGAAACTTTAGTTGCTATTTAACGGTTTATCGCGGGTCAATGAAAATATAGAAATTAAAACACGAAAGGACGAGGAAAAATAAAAGCAGATAGTGGAATATTGAACTGGATTTTTAGAAGTGTTAACATTTTTCATAGAATTTTTTTACGTCACATGAACTCTAAGATACGTTGCATTGCATATGTTTTCTTTTTGTCACTAACAATCTTAGGATCAATATTTTCTAGAATTCAAATTGGAAAATGAAAACAATTATGAAAATATAACAAGAAATTATTTTAAAATTTAAACGCATCTTTACCATCTTCTATTTTTATAACCGAACGTCTTTCTATTCCTTCTTTGAATTGCCAATATATTCTAAACCCTATATTTATGCTTTATTGTTTTGTTGAGTATTTTTTATACAGATATATAAGAGAGCGTACAGCTATTAAGGAAATATATTGCATTGCATGTGAAAGATTATTAGTATGAAAATCGAAAGTAAACATAAAGGCACACGAAGAAAGAAAAAAAAACAGACATAATCATTGCATTCGTTGTTATCACTACCCACTCTTCTAGCTATATAACAGCAGCTACAACTTCACTTTTATTATTATTAGTTTTATTACCAATTCTCCTACTACCACTCACGCCCAACCGAGAACATTCACATGCACAAATAAAGAAATTTGAGATGCACTAAAACGTAAAATAATAACCCGAAAAATAAAAAAACGAAGCATTTTCTATACAATTCTTACTAAACCTAATTGAAGTGTGTAGAGAAGGTTTGTAAGAAACAAACAATAGATTTATTGGTGAAAATCATGGAATGTAAGATTGCAATATTCTTTTTTTGCTTCCTTTTAATTTTTCGTGCATGTTATTGTAGTTTTACTTTAAAATCTCATAAGAGGTTTTCACGTTATCTAAAATACAATATTTCACCTACTACTACTACGACTACTACTACAACTACTACTACAATAATACTAATAACAGTACAACTAATAATAATTATGGTTTCTGATTTATGCACAAGACCAGCAACTTGGGGGGAGGGGAAAGTCGATTAAATAGACCCCAGTGCGAGACTGGTACTTTATTTTATCGACCCCGTAAAGATGAAAGGCAAAGTTAATCTCGGAGGAATTTGAACTCAGAACGTAAAGGGCCGTAACTCTAAACCACAATGCATGTTGTACGACGCTCTACCAATCCACGACTGCTAATAATAATGTTTCTGATTGAAGCAGAACAATTTTGGGGCTGAGAAATCTGATTAAATCTACCCCAGTGCGTCATTAGTATATTATACTCTCGACCCCATAATAAGGAAAGGCATAACTAACCTCGGTGGGAATTGAACTCAAATAATAATAATAATAATAAACATATTAATGATTATGAGTATTATTGATGATTTTAATGACATCGTTAATACGTTGCCAATACACATTAAGTGCCCTCCACCATTCTGTTTCGACAATGAATTATCTATGCACTCTTAATTGGGAACATGCCATCTTTACTCTGTTAGGTGTTAGCTAGTCAGCTAAAGTGTTAAATTCTTTGTAGCTATATATTAATCCAAGATTGCCACAGTTGCTTTGGGTATTAAGTTAATTTATTAAAACCAGAAACTTAATGCCGATAAAATTTACAATAATAAATTTTGTTGGCTGCGCTCTCATTTCATTGATGCCTTTTCAACGACTTTTAGGAATTAATATTCAAAATGTATTTTCGAAAATTCTAATTCAACATGTGAATTTGAATTTTCTTAATTAATTTCTCCTTCTTCTCAAAAAGAGTTTGTCATTAATAGAAGCAAACGTGTCCAGTGTTTTCCAATCATATATCAAATTCGAATACGGCAGCAATCTCGATATCGTTTTATCCTCCATAGCCATCTCGATATATATTTATAGCGAATTTGCGATTCATATTCTACAGTATGTTGCTCAAACCTTCTCCGCTCTAGAGTAGACAACATCAATAGAGCTAACGTCCATGCATATACCTGTCCTCACTATCTCCTACAAAGATCATTCAAGTTTACATGACAACCATACTGAATGACATTTGAAATATCAGAGAACACAGTGGTTAAATTATTTCAGATCATTCAGGAATTTCACATATTACAAGACAGTAATGGTTCGAATATCTGAAGTGGTGTCTTCACATTTGGAGTATTAACTCCATGAGAAAACTCTAGCACTAAAATGACTTATTAACGTTATTTTCCCAATATACACAACAATACTATGAACCATACCGAAACTAATAAATTTTTGTCTATTTCAGATATAATGTATTTTGCAGCATTATTTAACAATTTTTCACTTGTTTACCGCATTTGACTTCTTTCATTATTATATTTGTATACCTTTTAATTTCTCTTATTTTCTGTTCAATTTAAATTATTATTTGTAACTAACAAATGCTTTCAATTAGATTAATTTTCATAATGGCTACAGCAATTATCGAACATGCTTGATCGATCAAGTCTGATATCTAAAAGTGGTAAAACAAAGAACAAATTAAACACTATAGCATTATTTTAATTCTTTTACTATCTTTCTGATTACATTCATTATATTGCTGCTTCTCGTGACAATGAAGAAATACTGCTGTCAGAGGCTGGGCATAGAGATTCAGTTGCAGGAGTTAGGGTTTATTAGTTTAACTTGGCAGAGGGTCGTTGGGACACATCACAAGAGACCCACATTTAAAATACCTGGAACACTTCTTCATAAATAACTACTCGACCACTGCTTGCTAACTTAGGGCTGAATACACACACACAACACACAGGTTGATACACAAACACACACTGATATAGGAATATGCGCACACACACACAAGTGTATGTGTGTGTGTGCACGTGTGTATATGCATATACACAGGGTGTCTCTAAAAATATATATCACACATTGATTACAAGTACAGGCAATATTTATTAGAGTGCTGTTGAAGTGTGTATACATTTTTCGGGACAGCCTGTATATATATATATATATTATATATATATATATATATATATATATATATGATTATGTATGTGGGGAGGTATATGTACATCCATATAATATTTACGTAAGCTTCATTAGATCCATATAACATTTACCATAAATAGATATAACCTTAATTGTATTAACTCAGTTTCCAGAGAATATTTTCTTTTCTTATTATTTTCACTACAATTTTTGTTGTTTCAAAGTTTAGGATTTTATTCTGCGCCTCAAAAAGAAATCCAATATTATGCAACCACCTTTTTATCTTGGCTTACCTTCCTTTTCATCTAATCATGCACACAATTTCTCACACTTCATGTTCATAAAGTGGATTAATTTAGAGAGACACTTAAACATATATATATATATATATAAACATACATGTAAACATACACATAAACATACATGTATATATATATATATATATAGTATTTCACTCATATATACATACATCATGGCTGAAATGAATATTGATATACCTTCATATACAAATATATCTGTAAACTACACACACACACACACATTATATATATATATATATATATATATATATATATTTCATGACCATGCTGTTCCGTTGATCATATCAACTGTAATACTCATCGTCGTAAGCGACGGATTGCCAATTTTAATACGTGTGGGTTGTGTATATTTGCGGGTACTTCTTCATATTATTATTGTGCCAAAAGTAGAAACAATTATTAGTATTATTGTTATTATTATTAGTATTATTATTTGTATCTATATGCTTATCATTGATTGCAATTGCCAAATGCGCAAAATACATTTCTCTGTGGATTTGTGTGCACATATGTGTTTGCATGTATGTATATGATGTAATTATATGTACGAGTATGTGACTGGGTATGTATAGATCTGTATGTGTCTCTGTATGTGGCTATGTCCATCTAATTACGCATGATACTGTGGATTTTCCACACTTAATTTGCTGCACACTCCAAAGAAAATTAGGTTCCACTAGATTGAAACAATTAGTATATAGCTATGATTAAATTATCTTAGATTTCTATGACGGAATTCTATCAGTAATAGTAGGTGGTGGATGTGAGCGTGGGGATGGCGGAGTGGGGGGTTGTGTCGGTAATACTACAACTACTACTATACTACTACTACTACTAATAATAATAATAATAATGAAGAAGAGGGTGTAGAAAAAGAAGGAGATGAGAAGACGAAAAAGATGAAAAACAAGATGAAAAACAAAGAAGAAGAAGAAAAAGAAGGAGAAGAAGAAGAACAACAACAACAAGAAGCAGCAGCATTGACTAAATAAATGTATTAATAAAGACAGAAATAAAACGAGCTAATACTAAAATCACTGATCTATGTATCGGAAAGTAATCAATATGATGAAATTATTATTTTCGATTTCTCTCAAGTTTAAATAGTTAATACCAGTTAGATATAATGCAATTAGGTGACTTCCAACTCCTAAAACACCTTTTAATTACAAACAGGCTTTCTTTAACACCCCTATTTTAATACCAAATTCCTGCGTTTAATTCGATTTCCAAAGTTTTTTCATTTACCTTAATTGATACGCTTTTTCGACTTATTCTATTTTTCGATTTTTTTACATAATCGAAAACATTTATTTTTGGTAATTTTTTTTTTCAAAGGTAAAGTATTGAATTAAAAAAAATTATAATATTAAAAAAATTTATAATATCTAATATATAATTTTTCATTTGATCTGTAGATATTTGCACTTAAAACTCTTATATTTTAATATGTTTCACATAGAGATACGGTTGACTTTCACCTTCAGAAATATAATTGATTTAATATTTACACAATGAAATATATTTAACGGAGAGTGCATTTATAGCGTTCGAATGATAACACATTACCAGCAACTCTAATCAATATGAGGGGTTGTAATGTGGGTTGATTAGAAACTACTGCAATAGTAAACGATTAAGGAATTATGAATAACAATCAATCTTAGAGATTATATACATATATATGTATATATAACGAAGGAAGTCTGGTAAGGTACCAGGTGGACCATAACGCACCAGAGTACTCGATACCTTGGGTAGTAGAGTGGGTAATAGGAAAAAGGTTCAGGAACCCGACGGCAGAGCTCAAGCCGTTTCGACGGGGTCCTGAACCTTTTCTTATATATATATATATATATATGTGTGTTTTAGTGGGTGTGTGTGCGCGTGTGTATGTGTGTTTTAGTGTGTGTGGGTGTGTGCATGTATACATGTATACATATATGTATATATGTACGTATATTTGTATGTACGTAGGTATTTATGTAGTTTTGCATACAAACATCTGTTATCAAAACAATCCCTAACTCGGAAATTATGCTTTTCATTGTTGGAGAGATGTAAAATCTATCATCCAGACCTCTCTAGTATATTTCATCACTGTGAGAAAGATTAAACACGTATTCGACAAAACTAGGATTCTATAAAAAAAATGTATCTAAATATCGCATGGTGATCTATTTATCAATCACCCAATCAGCCGATCTAATGCCCAGTTAGTAGAAAACATCTTCGATGTTGCTGGATGGCAGCCATTTTGAAATTTCATGGAGCAAATCTACTGCAACCGGATTGCGTGATATATATCATCATTTTCTATATATTCACCTAATAATATAGATTATAACCTAATGCGATGAGTGTACATATATAGAACATACATCCGGGTGACATTTGAAATATAACATGTTCCATGTTAAGACGATCGAAAAAAATAAGCAGACATATTTATTGATTGGGGATAAGGTCAGTGTTGTTGTTTATGGTATTTACAGACAAGCATGACATTACAAGATCAATAATGAACTACATTTATATGATATATAGTGTAAATGAAGAGTGTATAAATAATGCGGAATCTCCATAGTTAAGTGTAACAAAATATTCCAGGTTTAACTATATCTACCACTCCCTGACACATACATATAATAACACTCAAAACCTACGTTCAAATATATGTAGATATATTAATGGCTACGTCTATTTATCATTCAATAAATCTCTCTGTTGTTCTCTGATCTCTCGCCGCTCTCCTTCCATATATATAAAAATATATAGACATCCAATCTCAAACGCACGCACACACAAACGTATATATATATATACATATATAAACACACTCACATATATATATATATATACACACACACATATATATATATATATACACACACTCACACTCATATATACATATATATATACACACACTCACACCCATATATATACATGTATACACACACTCACAGATATATATATATATATGCGTGTGAATATTGTGTCGTGGTGAATTTGTGATCATATACATGCTGCTAGGATTGTATAAACTTTTTCCTGTTGTGTTTGTAAAGAATATAGGACGTTTGGTTGCTATTTCTAGCAGATCGAACCACAATAAGTAACCTTACCATCACATTGTATAATAGTAGCGACTGTTGTTGTTGCTTTAGTCGATGTTTAGATGATATATGAGTGGCCATCATGTGTGATATGAAACGAAACTTTATGCGTGGATTACGCTTTAAACGTTCAATGCATATTAAAAAAAAATACTAAGTTGTGGAACTGTAAACAACTTCCAAAATTAGTCCGTACCGTTCAACAGTTAAACCTGTATTTATGTCCGTTTAACTATCTGAGACTATACTTGTATTCAAGCGTGTAAGCATGTGTGTATGTTTATAAACGGAAATATTCCTGCACTGCACACACATACACAAACACACAGCCGCAAACATATTTTATGTGTGTATATAAGTACTCATAAATAGAACCATATATATATTTGCATACATAGATACACACACATATGTATACATATTTTTACTCTCTCTAAATGTGGGTTGTGTATGTATATATACATTATATATATATATATATATATATATATATATATATATATATGCATACATGCACACACACACGTCGATTAATGTGAGATATTTTCAAAACTAAAGTTATATTTGCCCTTTTACATGGTGAGCTAAATAATAATTCTGCCCTAATTCAGAATTACATTTGGAAGACAGAGGTCACCAGTTTGTTATGTTATTTTCGAGTGCAAAGGCGAAAAGACTTTCTAAATATATCACGCCTCTTTTATATCCTTCTCACTGAATCTTTTACTAGCTTCATATTTTCTTGTCTTCTCATTTTTTTTTCGTTTTTCTTTTATCATTCAACCATTTTATATTTTACTTCTTTCGTCTTTCGTATTATTTATTGTGTTCTGTTTTCCTTATACTTTTCTTATTCTTGTATTTTCTTTCTTCATCTTTTCATCCAAAACATTACATGAACTATTCCCGGAAGAGAGGAGAAAGTTATTTTAATATCTTCTGAATATTGATCAGTTAGAAAATATGTGCTTAGAATTACGATACATCAGCCTTTCCCAGAAAACGACATTTTGCACGCTAGCAAAATATATATAAACGTATATATATATACTTGTGTATTCGAGTGGGTATGTATGTGAATAGGCAGGTATGCATACACATATACACACATGCATATGTATATATAAGGGTATGTAGATAGTAGAATTGGTGTAAAAGAGAAATAAGCGTTCCCATTAAATAAAGTAGAGATATGTATATAATGTATTTCAAGGTTTAAAATATCACAAATAGTTACTCTGAGTTGCTCTTCCAGAACTTGGGACGATCATGTTGAACAGTACACGGCTGTCATAAAATACACCAGATTATATATATATAAAATATGGTGAGTGTGTGTATATATATATATAAAATATTTATATATAAACATGAATGAACTTGTTATTTTTATCTAAATACAGTTTTTCCAATTCCAGCCCGCCCGTCCCCTCAATCTATTTTATTTCTCATTCTTTCTTCTGATGAAAGACTAGCGTCCAAAACGTTAAGACCCTCTTCCTGCTTTATCAAGTGTTAATCTAATATATCGCTTCCATATACTGTACCTATTGTGTTGTTATTTCTGTTTATTATTATTATTATTCTCTACATTCCTTACATCAAACTAAAATATGTTGACAATCTTTTAATAATGTCTTCCTTCTGAAATTTGTGGTCTTGTTTTGCTTAACTAATGAATATATATATATATATATATATATATATATATACTGTTTAACTTATGCCAAATCCTCCAAATGAGGAGAAGGTTTTGGTAGGAGTTAAACTCTGTTTTTATGCTTCACTGCACTTAGACATTTTTAGCTGTCTCTTCGATTGAGATATCTCGTTTATTAATGAAAATTTGGTTTTACTTTTCTCTCTTTTATGTATATATAAGTTAGGCTTCAGCCTTCTACTGGTATCATGTAACATAGTACAACCCGTTTCATGATCGAATGGTCGGGAATTAAACCCCCCCCCACCAAACTCTGTTCTTTTGAGTAAAATAAGTGGACCCCCAACAACAGAAAGAAAACTTTTCATGTTGTATTATATAACACTAAAGTTAATGCTACCAAACAAAGCTGGTACAACCCACAAGGTAGCTTACAGATCTACGATGAAACCACATAATTATGAAGAGAATATGTTTTAGTATTAAGATGAAAGAGACGTTTTTACGCGATCACCTTTAAATTAATTTCAACGTAAATCAACATTTATTCTGAAATGTATTAAATATTGAAATATATTTGTGTATCGAATGCGCAGTGGAAAACGACCCCGTAAGGATGTAAGGCAAAGTTAACCTCGGCAGAATTTGAACTCAGAATGGCAAGGACCGGAGCATTAGAAAATAATGTTTTATATTGCATATTGTGAAGGGCACCGCAATCTCTTCCACAACACCTTATTCTGAACCTAAAAAATCGTGACAATTACAAAATATTGCGATGGAAGTTATTGAGCAGAGATTTATAGGTGTAAATAACCACACTAAAAATAAAAGAAAACATGAAAAACACCAACAAAACCATTAACTAAAAATCAGTAATTATGTGTTAATCAGTTGTGTTGACGGCATACAAATGTTGAATGATCTCGTATATGAATTCCCATCTGCTGTTCTCTATATAGTATAGATGTTAGGTCGAAAACTGGCTTAATGAATTATTGATCGTTTCACCAGTTGAATTATTCTTCTTGTTATTTTTTTTGTATTTGTTATCATTATACGAATAGTAGTAGTAGTAGTAGTAGTAGTAGTAGTAGTGGTGGTGGTGGTGGTAGAAAGATTCTGTTTCTTGTTTTCCTTATATTTTCCGCTTGGCAGTATGTTATCTTGGTGTTTTAACAGCCAACCTGCACCATAGCACTTGCCATGCTCTCATAGAATTCAATTAGTAAAGCAGAGTGTTGAAAAGATTACGGAGAATAGAAATAGATCGTTCTCTCTCTCTCTATGTAAGTTGGTACATGCACATACATATGTATATAAATACATACATATACACACACATTTGTGTGTATATTAATTTGTGTATATATATTTATATGTTATCTCTTTCTCTTAATTTCGAGTATATTTTTTTTTTGACCGGCCACCTTCCTGGTGGCAAGGTTGTAAAAGAAAAGAAATTGTCATCCCTTGAATCGCAAGAATGTTTTGCAAATTTTGAAGGTACCAGCTATCGCAGTCATTTGTAGACAATGAATTAGGGAGCTGCGCTTTTTGTCCGCAAATCCAAGTTCAGTCATACTTTGGTCCAAGCGGGTTGGTATATAACCCGTAGCTCCAATAATGATGGGTATGAAGCTAAAAGTGTATCTTGGATACTCCTCATCAATGGTCCGTAGATGTATGTCCTCCTTCTCCTGTATTTTTCTGACAACGTTTACATCAAGTGGGCAGCTGATCTCCACAACACAACACGTTTTCAACGTGTGGTCCCAAACAACAATATCAGGCCGGTTGTGCTTTAATTTGGTGGCAGTTTTTATTTTCAGGTTCCACCAGTATTCCTTAGTGCCATCTGTCTCAATATATTCTTCCTCGTTTGTTGTTAATTTTGTTTTCCGAAGTGCATTCCATATGGTTCTAGCTATCCCATCGTGTCTCATGGGGAGGTAGTAGCGAGATGACATTCTTTCGCAGCTGGCAACAATGTGGCTTACATCCTCGATCTTTGTTTTACATAGCCTACATTTATTGTCAGCTGCTGGCCCTCCTCTTTTGTGCAGCAGATATTTGGTAGGGAGTTCTTGTTCCTGTATTGCATAGAGATATCCCTCAAGGTGTGATGTCATAAACTTGTCGGAACTCCATGCCAGGCTTTTTGAGTGGTTTATCCCCTCTATGGTCTGTGTTTTACGTCTCATCCTATGTATGTATGTATGTATGTATGTATGTATGTATGTATGTATGTATGTATGTATGTATGTATGTATGTATGTATGTATGTATGTATGTGTATATATATATACATATGTGTGCGTGTGTTGTATATTTTGAAGGGAAGGTGGACGGACGCTAAGTTCTCTCATTCAGAAACGTATAAGGTCAAACAGAATTTTTAATTGATTGCAGAAAATCCTGAAACAAATTAACAAAATATATTAAAACGTTAATGTAGAGGTGAATATTGAAACAGCACTAAATATGTAGCTAGGAGTTCTTTCTTCCGGTTTGTTTTCTTTTTTTCTTTTTTCTAACTTATTTCGTAGTGAACAACATTAACACACACACACATATATATATAAATAAATATTAATTCTGGGGTAGTTTGGAGTATTTGGGGGCTATTTTGTTGTTATTAATATTTAATGTAAGGATGAAAGGTAAAGTTAACCTCTGAGTTCAAATCCCGCCGAGGTTATCTTTGCCTTTCATCCTTACGGGGTCGATAAAATAAAGTACCAGTAATGCACTGGGTAATTGTTGGCCTTGTGCCAAAAGTAGAAACAATTAATGTTTAATATGTTTTACATTTGAGTGTTCTAACATATACTACACAGAATAGCTGGGAGAGCTCTGAAGATTATTTATATTTTGATAATTCGAATATATACATGCAAACATACAAACACACATATGTGTGTGTATGTGAGGGCGTGGGGTATTGGTGTAAAAATTTGAAAGAAAATTACATTTTTCACAACCGGCTTACTAATTAACAATCAATAAACTGCAAATAAGGGACCAATAAACAATTTTTTTTCCAAGAGACATTAATAAATAAGTGGTTATAAGGTTAACTGATCTTCCCTCCTCTCTACATTCCAACGACAACACTAAACACTTTGTAGAGTCCTTCTTCCAATGAATTTAAATCTTTTGGGAAATGCTCCTATCTAACTCAATTTT
This sequence comes from Eledone cirrhosa, assembly GCA_964016885.1. NCBI lineage: Eukaryota > Metazoa > Mollusca > Cephalopoda > Octopoda > Eledonidae > Eledone > Eledone cirrhosa. The sequence goes on from OZ024753.1 coordinate 45,858,750, forward strand.
CACCTCAAACATTTTTCAGAGAGATTACACTCAGATGTTAAATGAATTATTATTGATCGTAATTAGATTTTCACTGAACTTCCTTTAGGATCTACCTCTCATCGTCAACGAAATCTGATAATAGACAACATTTAATAGTACATAACCACATCACATTTGAAATCTTCTCATCTACCGATGACATTATTACATTCCCTTCTATCGAGGTGTGTGTAAAGAACCAGTATTGAGATTATTCCTCTCTCTCTCTTTCACCATCCTCCACAACGTTCTCTCCTACGCTCTCTGTGGTCACACCTAAGAATGGATGAGTTTTACTAGGGATAAACATGACAGAGAAAAGCCATATACCATGTCGGCACCCAGATGACTCATTTAGCAGCTGGAGCTCTACATCCGTATACAGCCTATTTCGAGAAAACCACTTCAGAATGGCACACATTTTAGGGAGATTGACTGGCTGGGATTCCTTTCACAAAAAGAGATCTGACCTGGTCCTTCAAACTATTAGAAGCAACAGCTATATATCATATACACTTACTTCATTTATTTTGCTTCGGAGGATAGATATAGCTACAAATGTCTGCTTACAGAAAAACTCATCCTTTTCATAAGGAAACATGGATACACTCTACTTTAGTAGAATCGTATTCGGTTTTTGTAATCATTATTGACTTGTTAGTTCGCTAGTTTTTATTCTCGGTCTTTCAACCATTTTCCCTTATCTCAGAAACACCGCTCAACGACTTGTAAATAATTACTGCTACAGAACATACAGCTGTCCCTCACCTCATTATGGAAGTGTGACCTTGTGTGCTATATTGGATGAATAATCTCTAGATGGCTGCCATAAACAGTCCTGGAATACAGTCTTCAATATTTACTTTTTATAGATGTCTGCGAAATTCAGCTATATTTATGAGATATAATCATTAAACACAGAGACATACAAACACACACATACATACATAGATATACACACAGATATATATATATATTTCATCGATGTACACAACTTACAAACCCATAACAAAATAATTGGATATTCTTCTCAACTTAGCTCTAATTTTGTAATACATTCTAAAAATACGCCTCCATTGCGTGTGATATATCACAACGGTTTAAATATTTTCCGCCATTTTGCACTGTGAGAATCCAGCCAAATTGTAAACCTAATTTCATTTTCCTTATCCGCTCTCCCCTCATCATTAATTTAAACAACAATAACTCATATGCCCATATATATAATGTAACTTGCATATTTATGCGTTTGTGCTTGGGTAAGTTTAAACTAAATTAATAGAATTGATTGGTTGAGTAACAAAATAATCTTTTATACTTCAGACTAAATATACACATTAATACACTATAACTAACACACAAATACCTCTGCACACACACACACATATCTAAGAGCCTGAAGACTAGGTCATAGATTTGATCACTCTTACTATCTGGTGATATGGCTGATACTGGGCTTTGAACCCAAACGCAGAAATAGCGGTTTATATGCTACAGGTCCTATCCCTTTCGTTATCTCTACTCATCTTCTCCCTCCTGACTTTTCTCTCTCTCTCTCTCTTTCTTTCTCTCTCACCTTCTCTGATCACTCTTCCGTTTAATCAATCTACATTCATATATATACAAACACACACACACACATATATATATATATATATATGTATATCTATCTATATATATAAAAGATATCGATACTTGTTTGTTGATACTATTATATGATAATTGTTTCAACATGCATTTTCTTCGTTGCTGAGCCAGCATTTCCCGTTCTGATTTAGTAACTAAATATGCAAAGTTTATAGTTTTTCATGCATTCAACCACTTAGGAAGTTAAGTAACACACACACACACACACACACACACACACACACACACACACACACACACACACACACACACACACACACACACACTCAAACAAACAATGAATGAAACAGTAAATAAATACAAGATAATACGACAATGCATATTTCCACTGCAAATAAATACATTTGATTGAAATATAATTTTGTTTCCGTTTATTAAATCACATCGGCGTTTATGCTTCAGTCGTGCGCACTCAATTCGTTGGTGTTCTTTCATTCATAAGACTCCCGGCCGAATTTCCTGTTGACAACAGATTTCTGTTATAAATGTTTGTCTTTGTATATCTGCCTTGTTTTGTAAAAAGCAGATGTATACTCGTCGAGATATTGGCTGGTGATGGGTGAAATATAATGCACAGCATTGAGGTTTTCTTCGCCGGAAAGACGAAATATTATTTTCATCTAATTCTGCTTTATTCCAGATAAATCTATGCTATGTTCATTCTACTCGAACGAGTATCACCAGCCAACTTACACATATACACGCATATATACACAAGAATACACATTCACATAGACATATATATATATAAAAATTCAAACCAACATTTATATATGTGTGTGTGTGTGTGTGTGTGTTCACACTTACCAAATACACACACAGTTACACTCACATTCATAAGAATATGCATGTGAAAACAAATCAAAGTTTACAGATTATATTTTCTGAGTGACTATTTAGCTTTTTAAAAGTGATTTCGGAAATTAAACGAGAAAAACTAACCAATAGACTACAAAACTTTTTCTTTTAAAAAAAACATGAAATAATGTAACATGATTATTGTCGGAATTAATACGATGAAAATGAACAGTATTAAATATTTGTGTGTATGTATTTGTAAATATACACAAACACTCACATGTATATATATATAAGGAGAGAGAGAAAGACATAAACATACACATACACACATATATATATACACACACACATACACATTATATATATATATATATATATATATACACACACATATATATCATAGGAATTCTGGCATCAGCATTATGTGGATGGAAATAGCTTACATTTGCAGAAGAAAAGGTAAGAAGAAAAAAAAACAACTTTAAAATCTATATCAGCTAAATACAGTTATTTGTGTTAGCAATTAATGAAGCATCAAGTCTTAAGCGGTGGAAGGAAATAACACAATAATATGGAATACTATTGAATCAACTGACATTACTGACAAATATAACAACAACTGGTGTAGCTTTGTTATTTTCGCCCCAGTAAATCTATCTCAGACAAATGATATAATTTTGCTAAATTTTTACATCGCTACAAAGTTTAATCACACATTATGTCATTGACTCTTATTGTTGTTATTATGATTCAAAAAGCAGAAAGAAGTAGAGAATTCATCATCATCATCATCATCACGATCATCATCATCAATATGACCATTATTATTATTATGTTTGATTGCTGGTGGAATGGCAGTATCGGTAGAGGGTCGGCCCTCTACCGATACAGCCATTCCACCACCAATCAAACATAATAATAATAATGGTCATAATGATGATGATGATCGTGATGATGATGATGATGATGAATTCTGTACTTCTTTCTGCAACAATAAGAGTCAATGACATAATGTGTGATTAAACTTTGTAGCGATGTAAAAATTTAGCAAAATTATATCATTTGTCTGAGATAGATTTACTGGGGCGAAAATAACAAAGCTACACCAGTTGTTGTTATATTTGTCAGTGCCATGCTTCGTAGCATAGAGTTACGGCCCTTGCCATTCTGAGTTCAAATCACGCCGAGGTTAACTTTGCCTTTCATCCTTACGGAGTCGATAAAATAAAGTACCAGTAATGTACTAGAATAATTGCTGGCCTTGTGCCAAAAGTGGAAACAATTATTATTATGTTTGATGTTAGGGTGGTGAATGGACATTAATCAGTAGAGCGTCGGTAAACATGTTTTGCGGCATAGAGTTATGGCCATGTAGGTTCTGAGTTCAAATCCCGCCGTGGTCAACTTTTCTCTTCATCACTACAGGGTCGATAAAATAAAGTACCAGTTATACACAGGGATAATTGCTAGCCTTGTGCCAAAAGTAGAAACAACTATTATTACCATTATTGTGGTATCGATTTAATCGACTTACCCTTTCCCTCAAATTGCTGGCCTTGTGGTAAATCAGAAACCATTACTATTATCATATTTGATGTTAGTATTGTTATATACTAAATATCAATGCTGTATTACTGTTTGCTATACACTTCCTTTCGTCTATTACATATGGTTGAATTCACTATAAGTTAGATTTTTATCGTGTAAAAGAAACATAGCTTATGAAATTATATTATTTTCCTGTCTTTCATCAACGGAAAAGATATTTCTTTAGCATGGATTAAATTGAGGTTCACTCAGTAGCTACGTCCGTACTTTCATCTGGTGACCAGTTCATCTACTATTATTTATAGTATCAAAATATATTGCACCAATTATTGCAATAAAACTATATGTATTCAAGTGGCAATTTTGTGAATAATCTGCTTATAGATCACTGCGAATGTGTTATATATCTACATATACATACATATATACATACATTAGTATATATATATATATATATATACATGCATAAGTATATATATATATATATATATATATATATACATACATAAGTATATATATATATATATATATATATACATACATAAGTATATATATATATATATATATATATACATACATAAGTATATATATATATATATATATATATATATATATATATATATATATATATATACATACATAAGTATATATATATACATACATAAGTATATATATATATATATATATATATACATACATAAGTATATATGTATATATATATATATACATACATAAGTATATATGTATATATATATATATACATACATAAGTATATATGTATATATATATACATACATACATAAGTATATATGTATATATATATACATACATACATAAGTATATATGTATATATATATATATACATACATACATAAGTATATATATATATATATACATACATAAGTATATATGTATATATATATATATATACATACATAAGTATATATGTATATATATATATATATACATACATAAGTATATATGTATGTATATATATATATATATATATGTATATATATACATACATAAGTATATATGTATGTATATATATATATATATATATATATGTATATATATATATATATATATATATATATATATACATACATAAGTATATATGTATATATATATATATATACATACATAAGTATATATGTATGTATATATATATATATATATATATATATATACATACATAAGTATATATGTATATATATATATATATACATACATACATAAGTATATATGTATGTATATATATATATATATATATATATATATATATATATATATATATACATACATAAGTATATATATATATATATATATATATATATATATATATACATACATAAGTATATATATATATATATATATATATATATACATACATAAGTATATATATATATATATACATATATATATATATATATATACATACATAAGTATATATATATATATACTTATATATATATATACATACATACATAAGTATATA
>OZ024753.1:45876764-45906764 GCA_964016885.1 Eledone cirrhosa
CATATATATATATATATATATATACATGTATCTATGCATACATATATATATACACATGTATCTATGCATATATATATATATATACACACATATATCTAAGCATTTATATATATATGTGTATATGTATATATATGTGTATATATATATATATATATGCATAGATACATGTATATGCATAGATACATGTTTATATATATATATATATATACACACATGTATCTATGTATATATATATATATATACACATGTATCTATGTATATATATATATACACATGTATCTATGTATATATATATACACACATGTATCTATGTATATATATATATACACACATGTATCTATGTATATATATATATATACATGTATATATATATATATATATATACACATGTATATATATATATATATATATACACATGTATATATATATATACACATGTATATATATATATATATACATATATACACATGTATATATATATATATATATATATATATACACATGTATATATATATATATATATATATATATACACATGTATATATATATATATATATATATATATATATACATATATATATATATATATATATATACACATGTATCTATGCATATATATATATATAATATATATATATATATATATAAATGTGTATGGGTACGTATGCGTGTACATAATGCTAATGCAGTTCAAATTAGGTCCAACAGGATATATTTCAATTCACACAAAAACTAAACGCAGACAAGCTGAATCGTAAACTAGATTTCTAAATTCATCCGCCATGTATTTACCCATGTGTGTATGTGTATGTGATAGTGTTTTCTATGCGAATATGTGTGTCCCCGTGTTTCTTTATGTGAATATATACGTATACATACATGTAGATATTGTGTGTGTGTGTGTGTATGACTTTCTTTGTTTATATGAGTGTTTTCGCAGTTATATCAATGTATGTGCGTGTGTGTGTGTCCTGTTTGCGTGTGGGTTTCTGTGTGTATGTTTTCAACCAAGGGAAATTCATTTTGTAAAGAGGCAATGCTTTTTTCATTCAATGCATATCTTCAGAAAAATCAATATTGCTTTAGAATTTACTATAATTCAGAAATTTTAACTACATAATCCAATATATTATTATTATTATTATCATTTTTACTATTACTATTATTATTATTATCGAGAAAGAAATTTCCCATGACGTGATGGGAAAAATCGGTTTACAAAAACTTGCTATGAATAATGACATAAAACACATTAATATTAAGAGAAGAAAAGGCGATAAAAATTCAAGTCAGACGTAGCATATTTAAATGTATTTGTTCCTGTAGTATCCATCTACTTCAAAAATTAAATTCCAAGAGACACGCATCACCTGATCAAGGCTATAAAAATGATTTTATTGATATCACATTTCGAAGGATCAAATAAAATTAGAAGTCTCACAAGGAGAGTTTTTTTAAGTTGGTAAACAAGTTTATCTAAATCGGAATGGCGTAAATATTTTTCAGGATGGCAGCGAAGTTTAACGACTCAGCCAGAGTGATGAGAAAGAAGTAAAGAGCAGAGAAATAATCAGAAAATCAAAGATGAATATAATCAGCTAATTTGCAATTTAAAAATTTTTGACAACGCCAACTTTGAATATTAAATTTGAAGAAACACACACACACACATATATATATATTATATATACATACACACACACACACATATATACATGCACACTCACACATACAAATATTTTATACATACATACACATATCCACATACACACAAACATACTCATATACAATTTTTTATACACACATACATTCTATATATATATATATATATATACACATATACACAGAAGTTCACGGAGCTAGTCGAAAAGAATCGGTACAGCTTCGGCCGTTTTCTTACCCACACAATGGTATAATCAGATTTTACTATTACAAATACCAAGCCGTTCCTCAGAGTGCACATATACGTCAATTAGTAAGGCAAAATATATTATGATATTAGTATATCAAATATACCCGGACCAATGCACGGTTTCTGTCAACAATAGTTCCAACTCGAACCACTATTCACAGTAATTAGGTAATATCGGCAGACATTACTTAATTTGGCTCAGAATGTTTCATATAACTGATGAAGGTTTAGCTACGTTTTTGAATAGTTTTTCGTTCCTGCAAAGGAACGAAAGTTAAAATTAATTTTTTGAAGAACACATTTGATATTTTGTTCCAAAGTTCCTCCCAAACAATCTTTGCAAAGAGTTTGAAGTGGGATTGAGAAAGAGCTGTGTTAAATTTTCAGAGGAATACATTGTGTTCCGTTTTGTGGGAGGGTTTCAGTCGTTCAGATGTCTCTCAGTATCTGTTCTGGCGTCTCCGCTTATATTTTCTAGTATCCAGATCTTATATCTACAATCATTAAGGTCTCTGTCGTTACGAGCTATCGAGTTAACCTCCATTTATACAACAGGTCTACTAGAAATACCCAACAGAACATTCTTATTGTTTCGTTCTTTATATCGATAAATAAAAACGATGTGCGTAATACCAAAATCAAATTATCTGCTCATAGTTAGATTGCTTTCATCTCATATCTGCTTGATCAGATTCGACTTGATGTTAACAAATGAAACAAAATACGTTTGACACGAATAAGGGAGATAACTGTGCGTGACTTGAGAAATGTTTCTATATAAGAAAACAATAACAATCTACGTATCTGTATAGCGTATTTTTTATGAGTTTTGAAAACGTCTAAACTAAGTCTTCAAACGTCTGTCAATCTCTCCTCCCTCTCTCCCTTCTTATCTCCACCTTCACAGTCTATCAATGGTCGTTAGGGTAAATTAGGTGGACATCTTTATATATATATATATATATATATCTAACAGTTACCTCACAGAAACGATCAATGTGACAAACCCGACACTGAGAGAGGCAATGTCTTGGAACAATCACTTTCAACAAGCTTCCATTGTAACACAAATCTATTTCAATAAACTTGTTACATGCTTCAACGACCATGATGTAGCGACAGAGATACAATATGTCTTCTTCTTAAGTGCTAAATAAACAGTGACATTTTCAAGATTTAGTAAGGAAAACGTATTTCTTTTTACCATTGAACGCTTTAAACGGCCTTCATACAAGAATCGTAATGCACTAGGAACTATGGAATCTAAATCGATAAATCACTATTGGATTTCGCCTAACGCGAAGTAGAAAAAGTATAAGCAAATGTTAGGTCTAAAAGTGATTATCAGAGAAAAATTCTTGTAGGTGTCTATATGCAATATAGTCTAGATAAAATATATCTTTGTATACACACAAGCAGGCAAACACACACTCACACACATATACACACACTTGCATATATATATATATATATATATATATATAATATATTGAGAAAGAGAGAGAGAAAAAAATAGTGAGCTATATAGATAGATGCATAGATAGATCAAAAGAAAAAATAACAGTTTAAAGATTATTAGATATCTATTAGGTATCTCAAATACATATATACATCTATGTGTATGTGTGTTTATACTCTGCTGATATGGTGTATACTCATCAGAGGTTATCTAAGTACGTTTACTTGAATAAATACTCTCGATTCCGTCTAAATGTAATATGAATCTATCCCTTCAGTTGCCCTCTTTATCTCCAATATGCTGCTCAGCTGATTAACCACCATGTGACATGGTATGAGACGAAAGGAAAAGCCCTTAATAGATTTAACATAGCTTGGCCGCAGTCTACTGACTGATTAGAGAGAGAGAGAGAGAGAGAAAGAGAGTAGTGTCAGAATTGGATTATTCTGATGGATGAAAGATAGAAATAAATCTATCTGAAAACATATCTAAATATTTATAATTATATTACCAAATAGAACATTTTGATAGTATTCAGACCTATGGGGAGATAAATCTATCTTCAGACATGTAAACTTAGTTCTCAGATATCCTTATAGATTGTTATAGAAAATCACCTCAGGTGCTTTACCAAAGTCTTTCAAGCCTCATATATTTTTGTTTCATCTCGAATTTCTCTTCAATTTACTATGAAATCCTTCACTATTGTCAATACTAGTGACGTGGATATAATTACGCCATTGCTGTCATCATTGTTGATGTGTTTTTGCCACTTTTCGATCACGTTCATTTTCGTATCGATAATGTTGTTAATGATGATGGTGTTGTTTAAACACACACCAGATATTCCGTCAAGAATTCTTACATCCCGAATTTCTTTCTTCCCGAATATTATAAAATATATTAACACCATTGGGCTGCTGTTGAATTAATCGGCGCTCACTTCCTTTTACTTTTCATATTTGTAACTATTCTATAAATGACTATTTAAAACCACAAACTTTAATTTTGCGGAATGTAGCTGGTGTTTCTTGCAAGTTCAGTGACTACGTATTGGCAATATTTATAGACTCTTTCGTTTACATGTTAACTTAGCATTAAAGTGGTAAAGGTAAACAATATGAAGGAGAATTACAAAGATATTTATCATTTTTCTAGTATTTGAAAACAAATTAAATAATATATTCATATAATTCTTTCTTTAACATCCGGAAAAACAATAAACAATGTTTCGGCAACCAGGTTTTTATTTTTCTTCTTAGGTTTTAGTTGAATCTGTATGGAATTCATGCATATGATTGAAAATAAGAACATAGAAACATGAGTATGGAAATCACAATTAAATTGATCCTCATATGAATAGTTAATTAGTAGTTGACTAAATTAATTGATTATAATGTTACAGAAAGAATCATAGATTTGCCTCTAGTTTCCAAGTAGATAGCATCTCTCTATTCCTTTTACTCTATTGGATATATTGATCTCTAATAAATGCATTATTTAATGAGAAATTAATAATACCATGTTACATGGTTTCATTGAACTGTTATATGTGTTTATATATATATATATAAAATTAGATATTCTTGAAACTAGCGGCAAACCACATGTAAATATGATAGCATCCCGTGTGTTAAATCAATATATATTATGTGTTTCGATACGCAGTAGCTATATTAAATAATGAACCTTTTCTTAGCCTCCAAAAGTGAAGTTAAGATAAACCGTGACTCGGAACAGATTTACTCAGCTTAAAGGCCAGGACCTATGGCTATAAACTGGTCACAAATTTAAATTTCGAATCCATGTATGGCACGACATGATTTGAATAAAGAATTAACAAAACCAGAGCATATACTGCAAGGCTGTCTTTCTTATGCAAAACTGTCTCCGGCTAATCTCACCAAAGAAATCGGGAAGAATGGGACGTTCTTGTGATGCCTTAATGCTCCTGGCAATATTTGACGTCTATTTACAACTTTAAACAACTTTGTAACAATCACTATCCTCATAATAAACGTGGAAATATGTGTAATTAATCATTTAAATTTAATATAATCTATGTTAATTATAAAACGTCATTACTACTTTTTAATTACGTTTTCTATGTCGCCGTTATGTTAGTAATAATTTCCAAATTCTCTCAAATCTGACCTTACATCATTAGTAATCGGCCCCAGACTCAATTGATGATGATTTGGTAACAGAATGCACAATAATCGTCGTTCTATTTTAGGCACATGTATAGTAAGATATAGACTTCATTCTGTTTCGTTTAGTATTTATGAATACTTGTGAGAATATATTCTAGGATATACGTGAATGAAAATTATACATTACAAAACGTTTAACATCACTTCTACTCACATATTCGTGTTATATTAAGATTCTTTGATGTGTATCCATACCTAACATGATGTCATGTTGCCTAGAGCGTAGGTTGTTAAGCTTGCGATCATAAGGTCTTGTGCTCGATTTCCATACCGAGTTACAACTATTTTACTAAATCAAATCAATTCATTTCACGTAAGTCGAGAACTCTAAGTCATACATAAAGATGTATTTGTGTGGCTAAATATGAAATAATAGTATATTGTGTCGTTACAGCCACTACATTTAAATCAAGTCGATTTTAAAACCATGTTAACTTTGTATTTTATCCCCCTGGGAGATAATGAATCACACTCCAGGGTTCCTATTGATTTTAGACAAATCGGCTACATGACTCGTATACACATTTATAGCTTGTGCCAACATAAGAAATAAATACCAATTTTATTTCTCGAAAGTATTAATTCGGTTATCATAAAAGTTTAAGTGATTTTGATGGATTTTTAAATAGGTGTATCCATACGCATGCGAATCTCGCTCTCTTTGTGATTGTCATTATCTGTGTTTCTATATATATGTATGAGTGATTAATTTAATGTGCGTATGCCTAAATATACATTTTAAATTATCGATTCTTCTCAGAGTACACAAGAGAATTGAGAAAGGGTTGATTTGGAAATATATTACATTTAGTGAATATTTATTAATTCAAGGAATATATTGACCTATTTAGTTACTGAAGGGAAAAGAAAGATGAAAAGCTGCAAGGTTGACTTCGATGAAAGAATTAATAGCTATCGAATGGCGAACGTAGTGGAACGAAGGAGTCAGTGAATTTACAGTCATTAAAGCATCTTAGTAAATACCTTTCGGTATTACTTCCAACCCTATACCTACTGAGTTCAAATACTATCAACGTTAATATTGCCTTTCTTCTTTCTTTGTCGATGAATTAACTACAAGTGTGGAGCGTCTAATTAACATGGATACAGTGTGTCCCCCAAAAATGTATACACACTTCAACAACATTCTAATAAATATTGGCTGTACAGGTAATAAAAGTGTGTGTACATATTTTGGGACACGCTGTATATATATATATAAAGAAAACCGTCGGAATTACTTGCTGTATCTATTCCGACTGTGCCTGTTCTTTATTCCTCCGGAGACATCAACACAGGAGGCCGGATATACCTACTATGTCGTAACAATAAATATCTTCTATTGTAAAGTACACAATAACAGATTTGTTTGAAAATAAATATACAACAATGTAATTCAATCAAACCTCTTTCATCAGCTTAGAGGAGATACGATAGGAAATATATTGGAATTAAACTAACTAAAAATGTCCATATATCTTCGATATTTAATTCTACCTAAGGAAAGACATTTTGGAAAAATTATACTAATAAATAAATGCTTAATCTAATTAGATATTGATTAGTGAAAAATAGATGACTTTCATCGGAATTTGTTGTTGGTAACGTTCGGCAAGTTAGATGAATTAAAATATTTTAATTAAAATATGATAGGACATTTGGGAAAATGAGTGTACACATAAATGTTATTGAATTTTCACAGAGCTAGACACAGGTCAGTTTTGGTGAAGGACAGGTACAATCAATTTAATTCAATTTAATCGACAATATGTTTATATTCTTCAGTTGTGTCTAGATAATTAATGCTTTCTAAACACAAACCTTGTACAGAGGGAGAAACTATTGCCAATGTGTCTAAAAACTAAATTATATTTAGATTATATAATAAAATGTGTAATTTAAAAAAAAACTCTCCACTTGGTTTTCTATTAAAAAAGAAAGAGTTACGAAACTCAAAAAATGATTAGTTGTTATATATTAGATACTAATAGACGGCAGCTTGCAAGATGGGTTAAGCGTTCCTTCACAAGCATGGAGTTTCGGCTTTAATCCTACTACATAGTATTTCATTGTCTTTCCAATGACTTTGTGAATAGTGCAATCTTAATGAAAGCCCCAGAAATTGGAAGAGACAGACTTGTCACATATAGTGTCACGCTGATTGTCTTTGGAAATTAGGGGCTTATATGCCCAGCTTGTTTGATAATTTTCCGTAGAAGTAGTAGTAGATTTATGATGTTAAGAATCTCTTTAAATATTTTTTTTATTTCTTTGTTTTAACTTTTCCACCTTATATATATATATATATATTTACTTGCATGTGTATATCTTAGTTGTGTGAGTGTCTAGGTGTGTGTGTGAATGTTTGTGTGTCTGTGTTTGTGTCTGAGTAGTGTAAGTATGTGAACAAATACAAGGAACATTAAATGAAGCAAAATGGAAGCATGCAACATCGAAGTTTTCACTTTTGGTTTTCTAATAGGAAATATTAAAATGAAAAAAATGTTGTTTTTTTGAAATAAACAAAAAACAAAGACATAAATTTGAAACTGATACTACTTAATAAGAAAATTTTGTGATTGAATCATGTGACATTTTTGAATTCTTCACCACCTTTGATGTAAATTGGTGATACCAAGTCTGCCACACATTCACACACACACACACACACACACACACACACATACATACACACACACACACATATATAAATATAATTATATATATATATATATAATTATATATATATATATAAATATAATTATATATATATATATAATTGTATATATATATATATAAATATAATTGTATATATATATATATAAATATAATTGTATATATATATATATAAATATAATTGTATATATATATATATAAATATAATTGTATATATATATATATAAATATAATTGTATATATATATATATAAATATAATTGTATATATATATATATAAATATAATTGTATATATATATATATATATAAATATAATTGTATATATATATATATAAATATAATTGTATATATATATATATATATAAATATAATTGTATATATATATATATAAATATAATTGTATATATATATATATAAATATAATTGTATATATATATATATAAATATAATTGTATATATATATATATATATAAATATAATTATATATATATATATATATATAAATATAATTATATATATATATATATATAAATATAATTATATATATATATATAAATATAATTATATATATATATATATATAATTATATATATATATATATATATATATAATTATATATATATATATATATATAATTATATATATATATATATATATATATAATTATATATATATATATATATAATTATATATATATAAATATAATTATATATATATAAATATAATTATATATATATAAATATAATTATATATATATATATAATTATATATATATATATAAATATAATTATATATATATATATATATAAATATATATATATAATTATATATATATATACATATATATATATATATATATACATGTGTGTAGCATATGTTCATATAAATGTCTGCGCCTTTTTTTTCAATAGTTCACACATTTCTCCATATATATATATATATATATATATATATATATATATATGAAATTGTGTGAGTTTGTATTTATAAACGTAAATATGCATGTTTATTATTTCTGTATATAGGAATGTCTTACTATCAACCAATCTAATAGCGTTTACGATGTTATCAAATCTAGAGATTCAATTTTATAATATAAACCGAAAATTGCTAGGTTCATTATATTAACACAACGACAATAAATAGGAGCTGACTTCAAAGGACAAATGAAATTTATTGATTTTTTTTGCCTCATAAAAATATACCATGTCATAAAAATATATAGAGAAAAATTGCCATTAATATAGCAATCACATAAAACAGCAAAACTTGCAATCGTTATTAACTAATGCAACGATTATCGCATAGACTGCAAAATTATAATCTACAAAGAGGGAGAAATAGTAGGGAGTGGGATGAGTATGGGAGTTAGAGGAAGGTGTAGGTGAAGGAAGATGAAAAGGGGATGAGGAGAAGGGGATGAGGAGAAGGGGATGAGGAGAAGGGGAACAGTCTGTTGGAAGAAGAAATGGAGATGTTTATTTGGAATAACAGCAATGTGAAGAGAGAGAAACGTGTGTGTGAGGGTGTGGAAATGAGAGGGAAAGAGATAGAAAGGGAGTAAAAGAGAGAAATAGAGAGAGAGAGAGAAAGGGAGTAAAAGAGAGAGAGAGAGAGAGAGAGAGAGAGAGAGAGAGAGAGAGAGAGAGAGAGAGAGAGAGAGAGTAGATGAGAGAGAATAAGAAAGTGTGAGGGTGGGTGTGAATGTGTGGAAATAAAAATCAGAGAGAAGGAGGAGTTTGTGTGAGAGAGATAGAGAGTGATAGAGAAAGAGAGAGATAGAGAGGGATAGAGAAAGAGAGAGATAGAGATACGAAGGTCTAGAAAAGGAGAGATAGATAATATATACTGGGGTTGTGTATATAAAGTCGAAATATAGAAAGTGTAAATGAGAGAGAGAGAGAGAGAGAGACAGGGAGAAAGAGAGATGAAGAGAGAGAGAGACAGGGAGAAAGAGAGATGAAGAGAGAGAGAGACAGGGAGAAAGAGAGATGAAGAGAGAGAGAGAGACAGGGAGAAAGAGAGATGAATATAGATATACTGAATATGAGAGAGAGAGAAAGTGTGAGCCGATGATAGGGAGGTATGAAGTGAGAGATAAGTAGAGAGAGATAAGTAGAGAGAGATAAGTAGAGAGAGAGGGGGAGAGCGAGAGGGGGGAGAGAGGGGGGAGGGGGGAGAGAGAGGGGGAATAGAGAAAGAGAGAATATAACAGTGTTAGAGAGAATGAATGAGTGTGGGAATGTGAAGAAGGAGAGGAAAGATGCAGAGAAAGAGAAATATGTAGAATTTGTAAAAGCATTTGTGTCTGTGTGTGTATGTGTGTGTGTGTGTGTGTGTGTGTGCGTGTGTGGTGTTTGAGTGTGTGGTGTTTGTGTGTGTGTGGTGTTTGAGTGTGTGTGTGTGGTGTTTGAGTGTGTGTGTGGTGTTTGAGTGAGTGTGGTGTTTGAGTGTGTGTGTGTGGTGTTTGTGTGTGTAGTGTTTGTGTGTCTGTGTGTCTGTGGGGGGGGGGGGTATTTGTGAAAGAGCTAGACAGACAGTATGAAATAATGTGTGAGTAAGGATGTGTGTAGAAATATAGTAAAAATATGTGTACAAATAAAAAATATATTTGTTTGTATGTGAACATTATATATATATATATACATGAAAGTATTTTCATATATTATATCATATATGTACACACACACATATATATATATATACATATACATATATACATATACATATATATATATATATACATGAAAGTATTTTCATATATTATATCATATATGTACACACACACATATATATATATATATATACATATATATACATATATATATACATATACATATACATACACATACACATATATATATATACATTACATACACATATACATATACATATACATACACATACACATATATATACACACATATATTTATAGGTTGAAAATAAAAGGTGAGACAGTGGCAGACAGAAAAATCTCGCGATGATATTGCTACACATTAAAAAGAAAGGATCATAAAAAAAACTACAAAAAACTACAGTTAAAGGGTGGAATATTTAAAAGAGACGGGTGGACGGGTTAGGGTAGACGGGTGGACGGGTGGAGGGGTGGATGGGTTGATATATGGGTGAAATAGAACATATTTTACAACTTTTATCTATGATGAAATGATACTTCCTCCACCACTTCACCACTGAAAATGACTCACATCATATTCATTCTAGAATGGGTTTCGATTGGAAAGCAAGGAAATAACTATTTCCAGGGTATTAGAGAAATAAATAGAAAATATATATAGAGAGAGATGGGTGGGAGTTTATATAAGTGAGATAGGAGAGAGAAGAGAGAGAGAGAGAGATGGCTGGGAGTTTATATAAGTGAGATGGGAGAGAGAGAGTGAGTGGTGACTTTGAACAAGAGAGAGAGAGAGAAAGAGATAACTTTGAGCAAGGGACAGATATAGAGAGATGACTTAGAGCAAGGGAGGGAGATAGAGAGATGACTTAGAGCAAGGGAGGGAGATAGAGAGATGACTTAGAGCAAGAGAGAGGGAGAGAGAGAGAGTGAAAGTGAGACAGAGAGAGTGAGAGAAAGAGATAATTTTGAGCAAGGGAGAGAGATAGAGAGATGACTTAGAAGAAGGGAGAGAGAGTGAGAGAGAGATGACTTAGAAAAAGGGAGACAGATACAGAGAGAGAGAGATGACTTTGAGCAAGGGAGATAGATAGATAGAGAGAGAGAGTGCAAAGAGTAAGCATGTGGGATAAAGGGAAAGATAGGATTGAGAGAGAGCAAGTATGAGAAAGAGAACAAAGAGCGGGCGACAGGGGAATTGGTAGAGAAGTAAAAACGAAAGAATAAAACAAATTTATTAAATATAGGGTAGCATATGGGAAGAGAGACGGTGAGGCTGTGAACACTTAATGTTCTAGTGAACACCAGAGTAGCAGGTTATTAGGGTTTTTTTGTTGTAAAGTATAATAAATTAAAGAAAACATACTGCTATGTGACACAATATCGGGATGTGTTCATATGTGTATAATGCGTGGCACTTGGTGGGTTTAGTGGCTCTATGTGGTTATGTGTGCGTGTGATGTGTTTGTAAATAGTGAGCGTATGTTTGTATGTGTGAACACTGTGTATGTGTGAACGCTGTGTGTATGTGTGAACACTGTGTGTATGTGTGAACACTGTGTATATGTGAACGCTGTGTGTATGTGTGAACGCTGTGTGTATGTGTGAACACTGTATGTGTGGACACTGTTTGTATGTGTGGACTCAGTGTGTAAACTATGCGAATATGTGAGCATCTTTGTGAATAGTGAGTGTGTATGTTTGTCTGTGTGTATATCTGTGTGTCTCTAAACAATACGTGTGAAATGAAATGTGTATTCGTCTGCATGTGTTGGTGTACGAATGTGTGAATAGTAGGTGTATGTACATGTAAGTTAACAGTTTGTATATATGTATTTATGTGTCTATGATTGCATGTGTGTGTGTGTGTGTGTGTGTGTGTGTGTGTGTGTGTGTGTGTGTGTGTGTGTGTGTGTGTGTGTGTGTGTGAGAGAGAGAGAGAGAGAGAGAGAACGTGTGTGCGTGTGGTTGTGTAGTGAGTGTGTTCGTATGTTTGTGTGTGTAGTGTTTATGTGAATATACGTGTCAGTGTGTAGTTTGTATGCATTTGTCAGTGCAGAGAAGCACTCAGTCATGCTGTCACGTGATTTATATATCTCTGCGCGCTATTTCATTTGAGTTCTATATAAATGTCGGATGTTTTATAACTCTTCTGACATAATACACAGACTGATGCGTTCATAGACTCTCTAGTTTCAAATATCAAACAAAATAAATCGTTAGACTATATATAAATGGGACATATTACCATATTTGTATACAGTGCGGCGTGTGGTTCGTTGCTAATGATGTCTAGATACATAGGAAATTTACTTTATTTTATATACATAATATATATAGGGGGTGGGGTATGCGTACGAAACGTAAAGGGAAGCAACAAAGCAAACACAGTACATCGAAGAAATATATTAGTTTAACGTATAAAGAGAGTATTGATAATATAATGAAATATTCCTATATATCCAGACAACGTTATCCCCGCCTCATATCCCGCTCTTAAAATATGGTAAACTGTTCCGTTTATATATAGTCAAATGGTTTATTTAAAACACTTCACAGCGTCTGATGACTAACTCACGGCTTTGATCGCTTCTCCACACATTCTGCACCACCGTGCACATTCTGTGGAGATGGCCATAACTGAAATTTGAACCCTACGTCAGCAATTTCTTGTTCTGTGTATGCATATATATAGTTGTAGTAGGAATCAAACATTGGTAAATTGGACAAGAATACACAGAAGATTAAATGCAAGATGCGAAAATGTTTGGACGTGTGAAGACAGCACATAGCTCTAGATATTGCATCACATTATTTGTCCTTTTCTGTACGATTATGGGAAGTTTATACAAGATACAACTGATGTATTTGTCTCAACATATCTTCAGTGGAAAAATTACGTATTAATTATGTCATATTTCGATATTAAATTATATTATAAATATTTGTATTAGATGCAATAACAAGATCAAATAAAATAAAAGGATGAAGTGATTTAAGTTTTTAACCTCAGAAACAATTATGTAACGATATTGTGGCGAGAAAGGCGGGCAGTTTAAATGAGAAAAACCATATATATATATATATATATATATATATATATATATATATATATATATGCATGAATAATTAGGTTTAAAATGTTAGGTAAAGTAATCATTAAAAATTCATAAAAATAGCTGTAAAGGAGTAATAACAGGGATCAAAATGTGAAGACCATGTTAAAATGAAAAGATTATCAAGCAGAAAAAAAGCAGCTAAATGACTCCACGTAAGTAGATAAATATATAAAGAAATAACAAATAGAAAATAAAATAAATTCAAAGCCTGTACAAGTATGCCAGGCAATGTGAGATGATTTAGAGTGTCTTATCTCTAGAATAGATGTTATTATATACTAAATATATAATAAAATACACCCAATAAAACACAGAATTACTGTAGAAATAGAATAATGGAATATTAGATTTTTACGTAAAGTCGGACACCGAGATTTAATAAAGCGAAAAGCGGATATATATATAATTATATTTTATCACTAATTCAATTATTTCTAATCATTTGCTAAATTTACATACACACACACGTGTGTGTAGAAAGAGAGAGAGGGAGACAAAGAGGCAGACAGACAGATATATTAAGTGCAACAATTGCAAGAGCTGATGCAGTACAGCACCAGCTTCAGTATTCGATCATCAGAAAAAATGATGCAAACATCTTCCCCTTCATTAGCCATGCTTCATATTATGCAATTTCGTGCACATTTCTGGTGTCACATAACATTGAGCCCAGGCTGCACATCAGCTTAGAAAATGCCGCTGAAAAGATGCATATTTGACAACGCGGCAGTAACCTTTCTTAATGGTAGATTTGAACGAACCAGCAACAATTGAATTAATATAAGATTAATTTAGTCGCGGGGTTTGAATAAATATTTCGGTTCTAAATTCGAGAAACATTGCTGCATATGACAGGGAGCGGAAGAATGCCGTAGGACACAATAGCTTGAAAACATGGTGACTATAACAAGGAATGTGTGGTGCTGCACGAGATGCTTGAATTTTATAGTGTGTGTCACAAGTGATGAATTTCGTGTTGCAAACGAAGACCTCTGTCGTGTTACACAAGATTCGATATTTCAGGGTCATAATTGAATGAATATTCATGATATTGGTGAATTAGTAAACATATTTCGATGATTGATAGTTGGATATTGAATTGAAGACAGAGGGAAAGAAAGAAAGAAGAAAGAAAGAGTGAAATAAAGAAAGAAAGCAAGAGAAGGAGATATAGTCGATGGCATAATAGAATAGCGTTAATGTTTGCTGATGTTATCTTTAATAAGGTTGTCTATTAAGAACCGTTAGAAAACAACTATTAATCGAAAACTAAATTGTTTCTGCATTTAGAATTTGGCTGAGAGGGGGAAGTAACCCCCTCAATCTATTGTAAGTTACGACATAGAATTTGATGTGGGGAAATGAAGTAGAATATCTCAAGTGGAATTAGTGATATTTTGAACTGTCCTTAGGAAGATAGAGAAACTTGCATGGCTTCTTTAAAACTGATAACCTTTGCTGCCAGTGAATTATGTTATTCTCAGAATTGCTGTAATATTTCGCCATGCCGATACCTATGTTTAAGTATGGTTTCCTGGAGTGAAAGAAATTCTCTTGGTAATAACGGAAGTGAATTGATCAATATATAGTCGATGGCCATTCACTTACTTTCCACACATTCTTTATAATTAATCTTAATGATTTTAAACCATATAACACCGGATCTTATTTAATTCTTGACGAGTTCCTTTAGGCAAAGATATAGGTATTATTGCAAGTGAAATCTAAATTTATGACATACTTTAATATATGTTACATTTAAGCGAACAAACGTGTGGTTGTAAAGGAGGGTGTAACAAAGTATATATATATATATATATATATATAGAGAGAGAGAGAGAGAGAGAGAGATAGAGAGAGAGCGAGAGAGAGATATGTAAAAACCTGATCGGAACAGCAAGCGGTTTCGGCTTGTGTGATTCGCATGCTTTTTTCAAGAGTGTAGTAGGATGTGATATATATATATATATATATATATATATATATATGTGCATGTATGTGTGAGTGGGGAGGGGTATACTATCAATCGATTACTAAATTAAACATATTAGATCTAAGGTATGTATTATCTAGAGTACAACCTAAAACTTTGAGAGAAGAAGCAATTAGATACAGTGTTTTGTTCGATGACAATTAGTTTATTGGATATAGGGAAGCTTTCTATCGTATATCGATTTGTAATATTGGTACAATGTGATTAACATCAAGAAAGTCTATTATCGATTAAATAGACCCCAGTATTTAATTCCTGTTTTATACAATTAAATCCCGCACCACAAAAGTCAAAATTGAAATAGGTAGGATTTGAACTGAAATATTAAAAGTAATTTTCTTTAAGCCTTTAACAAGTCTCTCAATCTATCGCCCTAGTAGAAGGTGTAGAATGATAAGCATCTGTTATGGTAGGTCGTGTCGATAGATAAGCACTAGCAGGTGTCAAATACCAGGTGGCATAGTTAATGTCATTAGGTTACACCTATAACTACACCATGGCTTGTTTTTCAGTTGTTACTTAAAACAGGGGAGTCAAACTCCTCCTGCTTGACTGTGGCTGCAATTATGATGATAACTGCATCAGACCTGGAGAACTAAACCTCACAGGAATTCTTATCAGGACTAATCATCAGTAGAATATTGTCCATTCAATTATTATATTGAAAACAGTGACATCAAACCACAGGGTTTTAATCAAATAATTAATCACCCTGACTCTCATGTAGGGGCTGATAACATCGTTTCTCAAAATGAATCTCTTTGTGTGATAAAATATGACCGGATTATTATCGTTAAAATTCAAACTGTGTATGACAAAATAGTGAAAAGAACTTATTCTGTATAGGAACTGTTGTGTTGTTGATGATCTGCCTATATTTCATCTGGCAAATAAAAAGGAAATTAAGAAAATGTATGATTGAAATATAGGCACAAAGGAGTAGCTTACCTTTTGAAGGGGAGGGGCAAAGTGGATAATATTGACACCATTACTTGACTGGTACTTTAGTTTTTTGACGCCGAAATGATAAGAAGCAAAATTAACCTGAGTCAGATATGAACTTAAAATATAAAGAACCGAAACAAATACCGCAAGGTATTTTGTCCTACGTTCTAACAATGCTTCCAAGTCAATGTAAAATGGAGAATAATAATTGTTTGTATTTTTGGCACGAGGTTAACAATGTGAAGAGAAAGGCAAAGTCGACCCCAGGGGTTTACTGGTGCTTTATCTTACTGAACCCGTAAGGATGAAAGGCAAAGCTAACCTCGGCGGGGTTTGAACTCACAACGTAAATGGTCGTAACTCTATACCGTAAAACATCCTGTCTGATTCTCTACCGAAAATAATAACAATAAGAACTATACAAATCTATACAATTTCTATCTAAACAATAAATATATCTACAGTTTCTTTTTCTATATGCAATATATTTCTGCGACTGCTTCTACACTAAACACGATGGATAATGCGTAGTTATGCCTATTAGAAAAATTCAAACCGACATCGACTAAGTTAGGACATCTTCAGATGGCGTCTATGAATTATTTGATAACTAGACAAGTCTATTTGACTAGGCCATCAAATATACCTTAGTATGTTTGTATATACTTAACGGTTCGTTAGATTCCAATTTGACAAGTTATGTTTCGACTATACATCACTTATAAAGCTAAACAAATATTTTATTCCACTTTAATGTTTCACTGTTGTATTTGGTGTCCTACATGGCAGCCACAGCACCCACCCGTATTCGCTTTTTACATTCAGTTTCTAAACTTCTACATTTACTACATTGTCGACATGGCCTCAAATAAACATGTCTAACACTGATGTCATTATTCTATATGTCTGGTGGCAAATTATTCAACAAATATTCTATAAGAAAAGGAAATGATGTTTTATAAATTACAAGCAAGGAGAATAAATTGTGAAACGTATAGTCACCTCAAAAATTGCTTTAAATGTCGACTGATCAGAGAGTTTACTCATGAAATTATCAACCGAGAAAACAATATATATATATATATATATATATATATATATATAGTAGAAAGTCAGGACCCGACGGCTGAGCTCTTTTAATCTACATCAGGGCTTTCTGGGAGCTCGTGGTTATATATGTTACTATGGAGACTCGAACACATGCTCGTAACTGCGACAACACAACAATGTTCCAAATCTGATGAGTCGCTATATCTTGGTTTTTTGTTCCAATAACACATGCCTATATTCCCGCGACAGCACACACTATCTCGATTTAGAATACTACTTAATACACTCACTGGAAGAATTATATTTTAATCTGTCAATAAAAGGTGGACAAATATCACTGAAAATAAATACATAGCCAGAAATCTTTAGGGAAGGAACTGGTCGCTGAACGCTAATCCAGTATTTCAGTATTGGAGTACGGTTTTGTAATTAATCTGTTCTTCACTGTGATAATGAAATTAAAATTAACTTTGGTTAGATTTGAACAAACAATGCAATGGGTAATCTGCTGAGCAAACTGTATCTCGATAATGATAGATTCAAATGATCTGACAAGGGCAGAGTTTTAGAGACAGGAGAGTCATTTAGACTGTCAGAAATACTTGAATATGTTTTACAGTACCTACATCAGGGAAAATTAACAAAGATTGTCACAGCCTGTGAGATATTGTACCAAACCCGCTCGCAAGTAACATCTAGCTTCTTACAAATGAAACGTACTATATATAATAGTACTGGATACACTATATGAATGTGATAGGTTGTGCTACATGGACTGTCGAATTTTAAGTCTGATCCATACTATTCGACAGGGAGAGATGCAACATAAAATGTACAAACAAAAACCGAGCCAATCAACGGATGTGAGTTTTCTATTCCGTCAGTTGAGCAGCTGTAAGTAGCAACTAAATCACTCTTAAATAGAGTCTGAAAATGATTGTATAGCACACTCATAGACACATGAGCTGTGATAAATAAATGTATGGGGTAGTCACAGCTGGAATGCCTTGATCTTAGGTTTTCCTGATCAGATTTAACTCAGATACAGCAACAATATTTTAAAGCGTCCACGTATTCAATTATATATATATTTTTTTGTGTTTAAATATACTTAGCAGTCGCCATCTTAGATAGTTAGATAGACGTAAAACAATGTACGTTATTCAGTTTCGAATATTTGTTTGAAAGGTATTTCAGCAGAAGAATATAGAAAGATGTTTTTCTAAGTTACGAAACTACTTAGGCAAGATAGAAAACAACGTATTAAGAGATATGAAAAGCTTTAGATATATTTCGATTGAAAGTAAGCTAGGTATTTACATCTAACAATGCTGGTTTCCTGTATGCCTATGGCAAACATTTTGTGTCAAACATAAAACTATACATGGCAATAATATAGATATTTAGAAAATATCAATATTTTCCTTTTCATTCGCATTTATATGCTCTCTCGTATCTCTGAGTGTGTAGAGTCATTCAGGTACAAACACTGCATTTACGAAGAAAGACATACCGACGTTTACGTACAGAAAACACACATCTATTCACATAGAGATGCATAGTCAGCGCAATTGCACGTACACATAGCTATATACATATATATATATACACACACACACATATATATATAAATATATATATCGGAATACGAAAAAAAACAAACGACATCACAGATATATATATATATATATATATATATATATATATATATATGAATTTATGCTATACTTGTCTCCCATTTTTCTTTCCCCTTTTCTCTCTCTAATCTTTCTATTGTGAAATACATAGATAGCTATGGGTATGATAAGAGCATAACACAGCCAAGATTAATGTTACAAGGGATATATTAAATGCACCATATTTTCCCCTTAACCTTCCAAACCCAGTTGTATCTAAAGCAACTCTTCGCTTCACATCATAAGATGTTGATGTTACAAATGATGCTTTGTATGAATATGTAAAAATATATGCATATATACATATACAAACATATGTACATACATATACACAAACACATATAATATATATATATATATATATACAGAAAGAGAGAGAGTGAGAGAGATTTAAGTGTTTATTCGTTAGTTTTACGTATGCATCACATCCATCCACTTAACATAAGGATTGAGAAGGAAAGGATGAAGTATTCCAAGTCGGTTGTGTGTATCCATCTGTGAAATGGCATCACATTTGACACGACCAATGATCGTTATAAGAGTAAACATTACAACAGGTTTATGTAATCGCATAATTAATTTTATTGCATAAGGTGAATTTCCAGAACGCTGTCGGTTTGTAATTATGTGATCAAAGCTTTAACTGGTGTCTTGTCATTAGACAGGATTTGGGATTGAAACAGAGGCTAGAGAATATGTAATATGTACACAAACACACACATATATATATATGTTTATCCCGGGTTCAATCTGGGGTAACCATAGTAAGTAAGGTACTCAATACATAGCAGAGTATAAATATTTAATATATAGAAATGGCTTCTACAGGACTAGAACTGTCTCATTCGGGTGAAATCAGGAAAGCTTTCCCGATGATTTCCTCCGAATGAAACAGTTCTAGTCATGTAGAAGTCATTTCAGTATATAGATAGATAGATAGATAGATAGATAGATAGATAAATTTCTTTATTAGGGCACAAAAGAAGGGGACAAATACAAATGGGCAGTTTACATACAGGTATATGAAAATAAAACTATTAATACAATAACAAATAATTGAAATCCCCAATAGGGGGGAGGTGTTACACAGGGGTTGTACACACCCCGAAAAACTGTACAACCCTCATCTCCAGGAGCACCAAGAGTGAGTACTCCCTTCCTCTCTTCCTCTTTTTCCTCAACCTACAGGCTTATATAGAGAGAAGGCCCAACCACTCGGGCCATCTTTGCCACATTCACCCACCTTTTATAAAATTTGCTGGGGTACAGCACTTCTCTCTCCATCCTGATTTTTCTTCCAAAATGATATTTGAAAAAACGAATCAATTGCTCGCCGGAGAGAAAGGTGTCTGACCTCAACCCTTTTAACCTCGTCCACCATATAACCTCTTTCACCATAGCCATAACACATAGGAAAACCGCCTCTCCCTCGTTTTTGAAGGAGGGTGGCGTTTGATCATGACAATGGACTCGGTGGTCAACTGGATTGGTCCCACCCGCGACAATAGTCGTTCTACATAGCCCCACAGGTCGGTAACGCCCGGGCAGTGCACAAATGCGTGTGCGACGGTTTCCTCGTCGCGCACGCATCTCGGACAGATCTTTTTCGAAGGGTCGCTGCTCGGGCGCCCGTGTCTGTAGAGCGTGTCTCGAACTGGTAGAGCTGATACATAGATAGATACTTATGTCTATCGGAATGTTTAGTATGATAACTGATTACTTAAATTTTCTTCCCTAACACATCTCGTAAAAGGTTGTTGCTAACTCGACACTCTATATACCCTTTAGAATAAGTAACCCCTCATCGGTCAAAGAAGTTTTTAACCTTCATCATCCCACACTCTTACAAGAGTGTTTTACTCGGTCCTTGTCCCACCCGGATCCTATCGTTTTCCGCTCAGTGAATTGGCTCAGCGAGTAACATCATATGAGTAGTAACCTTCTCGGTAGTCGTGTCTTTTACCTCAATACTAGAACTAAACTTACGCTGTGTATGAACATTTATAATGCCCTGTCACGCTAGGAAAGCTGACGTGCAATCGTAGAGAGAACATAACGATTTGATTCTAAATTTTTGTCGACGCATTTTCCAATGATAGTAAACGGGAAAATAAATATACACATTTAGAAATAGTCTATAACAAACATGGCAATTTCATGAGAAGCCTTTCAAACACGTTACACATATTTCTTGGAAACCTATGCAATTTATAATAGATAAAAAATAAAACAGCCTCTTCATTATATTCTATTGTTAGGAAACAGAGGAGAACCTAAATTATCTGTTCTTGAAAACCATTCCCCCCATCATTACACAGTTAATAAGAGAATTTACCATCTTTAACTAATTACACATCACATCATCACATCGTATTTCAGTGTTGCTTGTCAGAGAAGTATTGTGATTTCTACCAATTTTCTCATCTTGACTGACGTATATATATATATATATATTACATACACACGAGTAAATATTTATATATATGTAAATATATATATATATGAGTACATAAATGTAATCGTATATATGTATGTATATATATATATATATATATATATCCTCATTTACACGCATATATATATATGTATATATACATAGAAGAACATACATATAAGAACATACACATACAGACAAATACTAACACATATAACAAAAACAAACCAAACAAAGAGAACGTTACTCATTATAAAACAGTTACAAGCTGTATATAAGAAAGAATGTGACACTCAGTTGGGGACGTCAGTTTTGAGATAGCAATATTAGACGTAATAGCGACATATATATTAAATTCTGCTCTCTACAAAATAAGGCTATTACGTTTACGAAAACACGTTTCTTACTGTCAATGAAATGGCGTTACATTTTTATCATATTATTAGAAAAAAATAATCATCGATAAACACATCACTGATTACACAGAATATTTAGAGAACCGATATTATCCAGCAATAGAAGATATCTTTGTTCCACTTGTCAAATTTGCTAGACAACAAAAACGTTTTCTTAGTGACTAAATGAAAGGCTGTCAGCAATATATCAGAATGTATAAATATTTGTACATATAGTATTGACTCACACTCACACGGAAGCGTACATACTCACACGCATATATATATATATATATATATATATGCCGATGTGTGTACGCATTTTTATATATATATATCAGTGTGTGTGCATATATATACACACACACATATATATATATATATACACACATTTTAGTACAGCATTAACGAAGCTTTAGTCTGCGGCCAAGCTAACGAATGCAAATTCGGTATGTAGTTTTAGCACTCGAATACGTATGTATGTATATGCGTACATATGCATATATACACAATCACATATGAAGATAATCATGTATGTTCGTGTGTCTGTGTATGTATTCGTCAGTATTATTAGCAAATAATTGTATTAAATACATGTAAGACGTACATACCATACTGAACACTAGCGTGGCATTGTTAATGTTAGAAGATAATAGATGAAGACAGGAAAGTCGTACTAATGATTTTTAGGGACATAAATATTTACGGCTAAAGATATGCTGAGGCCCTCCCCAATAGTTCTGCTTATATATTCCTCTACTTCCTATTTACCACAATCAATTCAATAAACCACTGCTACCCTCTCTCTCTCTCTCTCTCATATATATATATATATATATATATATATATATATATATATATATATATATATATATATATATATATATATGTGTGTGTGTGTATGTGTGTGTATGTGTGTGTGTGTGTGTGTTTGTGTGTGTGTGTACCTGTGAAGACTGACCTTAAAAATCTAAACCTCATAACAGAAATGGCAAAAGACTGTCAGGGTTGGAGCTATGGTGTGTTGCTGAACAAATGACATTCTGCATACAATATGGAATAAGTAGGCGAAGAGGAAGAAATAAGAATGAAGAAGAGAGATATTTCAGAATGTTGCCGAAAACGTCAAAACCACTGTAAATATCTCCTTCTTAACCTTTAGTAAGTTCCATAGTTTCCTTATTGGATCCGTTCATCCTATATTGATACATTCTGGTTTTAGCTACAGTTGTGTTAAGTCTAACTGCGCTTTCACAGATCTATATGTGTTCCTATTCATCTTGATTAAGTAACTCGAACAAGTGCTTAAGAGATTAAATATCAAACTATAGCCTTAATATCTGTATTACATTATTTTGTTACTCAATAATTCCAGTGAAGAGGAAAATGAAATAATTTTGACACTTATCCACTTTTCATGGGATCCTGCTAATAAAGACCCTGCACTTATAAAATGTCATTCAAAACTCTGGTTAGCTGTTATCTCCAAATACACGTTCATTGCTTTTATTTTCATCTGATGTATTTAACTCACAACTGACAGCAGAAGTAAATATCGGTATGAAGAAAAATCATTTTTTTTAGTCCTCTTGTTTTGTTTTTTTTTAGTGTGTGTGGTTTATCCTTTTTCTCTTCATCAAGAGGAATTAATTTTTTTTCCTGTTTTTCCTTGACTATCTATTAGCTGATGTTGAGCTAAATATATCTCCGGTAAGTTTGTCATCTTTCGGAACGTTAATCAAAGCTAAATCTGATCAAACATTTCTCAGGCTTTGTCTTCTATTTTACTTCACTACCCCATTTACGACATTTATGAGAAGAGGTAATTGTATCTATAGCGTGACGGTATACCAAACTGGTTTAACTAGATAGAAAACAGGAAAACAGCAGTTATTATATATATATATATATATATATATATATATATATATATATACATATGATAATATTATATATATGTATTTACACGTAATTACATACATCATGAACTAATCTACATATACATTTATCTAGCTACATTTATACAATTATCTAGACACACGTTTATTTTCATGAACTGAAAGAGACACGCTAAAGTTATGATACATAACTATAAATGTGATATATTACAGAATTTTCTATGCAAACTCAATAATAAAATGTTGAAAGTTAATGTCCGTGTTTTGTATTACGATTAAGAAGGATCCCATGGAAAACATTGAAACTTTAGAAATTAGTTGTTAAACCGTATTCAAATTAGGAAAATATCACGAGTAAATATTATAATATAGATGAGAATCTAATCGATGTCTTGAAATAGTAAAGAACTTAGAAGAAATAATATCACACTATATATGTGATGGTTAAAACGTCAGCTGAACTGTCTGAAAATATTAAATTATCTCTCATTAATATAATAAAAACGAAATAAAATATATAATTGGAAATTGCATAAAAAGTAAAGAAAAAACTGTTTATGGGACGTCGAGAACGAGGAAAGCTGCAATAACAGTAATAATACCAAGAAAGTGTAGAGGGAAATGTCGAAAAAATAAAGGAATAAAATGATGTATAATGAATATGTATGAATTCATACAAACACGTAGGAATTAAAAGCAAATGAAAGAAGAAAAAAACGAATGAGAATTTAGTTATTTTCTAGATAGAATAGTGATTTAATAGTGACGAACAAGACGCAATAACATTGAAAGGACATGCAATGACACAGTATGTTGCACGGAGAACGAAATAAATAACACATTGGTATGCAAAGCAAATTGCACATCGTGTGAGCAGGCAGCACAATGTTATTTTAATATATAAGAAAGTACGAGACGGACGCGTGACTGGGAATAACGGTTGATTTAGGTAGACTGGAATTAAAACTGCACAGAAATATCACGTAGTCAATATATTGTCCCAAGAAGGTGGTAATCAATACTGAAAAAAGAAAGAGAATTATATATATATATAGAGAGAGGGAGAGGGAGAGAGAGAGGGAGAGGGGGAGGGAGAGAGAGAGAGAGTGTCCAACAAGATGCATACACACTGATTAGAATACTGTTTAAGTGCGTATACATTTTTGGGACACCCCCTGTGTGTGTGTATGTATGTATGTATGTATGTATATATGAAAACTCCGATATAACACCTGCAACCCTGATGGTATCCAATGATGTTGACTTGTTCTTCTTTTTGGTAAATATCATCTTGGTTAAGAGAGTGGGACTGGCTTTGTGCAGTGCCTTTGCTCACTATAAAAGCTTCACGGCACAGGCATTGCTTTATATCTGGTGATCTCTCTGCACTTGTCGTCACATGGTACCAAGGTCCCAGCACTGTGTCAATAATTGTCACAAGTATAGACTTTGTACCAGAGTTTTGAAGTCGCTGGCTGGACTAAAAAGTCACACTCGTTCAGCGCATCGGTAGGGGTTCTCCTACATGGATATAAAGTAGTGGCCGTACTCGAAAACGAGTTGGCAGCCACAATGTGTGTGTGTGTGTGTGTGTGTGTGTGTGTGTGTGTGTGTGTGTGTGTGTGTGTGTGTGTGTGTAACTAAAGTATGTGTTAGTTTATCAACGACACTTTTGTATGCAGGGTAGAGCACTAAACGAAGTACACACGTGGGTCTGTTTACTCCGGATTATAATTATAATCATGAATTACAAGTCAACTGGTTATAATTCACTGCATTCATCTATAATTATATATATATATATATATATATATATATATATATATAGTAGTAATAATACATTTTATTACTAAAATCCAAAGAGGGTTCGGTAAGGATAAATATATATCAAAATATATAAGAACCGTAGCGCAATATATATTATTTATACTTATATATGAGTTATATACAATTATAAATATGAAAGGGTAGTACTAAGCACTACCAAATTACCAGTAAGAGAAAAAGCTCAATGTAAATTATCAGATGTATTACAGAGCAGAGATACAAAATATAAAACAAAATAAGCCAAAATTATGCTAAAATTTGATTGTTTTATATTTTATATATATATATATATAACGAAGGAAGTGAGGTAAGGAACCAGGTGGACCATAACACATCAGAGTACTCAATATTTAGGGTAGTAGAGTGGGTAATAGGAAATTTTCTGAGTCCAGAAATAGCCGTCGAAACGGTTCGAGCTCTGCCGTCGGGGTCTTGAACATTTTCCTATATATATATATATATATATATATATATATATAGCGTAAAAAAAAAAGTTCTCAACACATATCTGAGCTGTGATCTCTCTATTCAGAGAAGTAGCGGCTCTACCTAGAGCCATTCTCTGATATCTGAGCTTCAGACTTTATAGTCTAATGTTACTCCAAAGACATGTCTTAGTAACCCCGGCTGGTTGTATTGAGGATCGTATTCATTCTGTCATTACCCATGTTTCATGACCATAATTAAGGGTTGGCACTCATACAGAATTGAAGAATGCGAGTTAGGGTTTTACTCGAAGGGTGAAGCTGATACAATAATGCACAATCTCATGCAATTCCTGCACATAATTCAACATCCCTTCTCACACACACATGCATATATATATATATATATATATGTATATATATATATATATAGAGAGAGAGAGAGAGAGAGGGGGGTAGAGAGGGAGATGAAGGGGAGACAGACAAAGAGAGAATTAGACCATGTATCAAATAGAGGCTTATTTACAGAAGCCTTGAGAGTTCCTGCCCAGATTATGTATTCGATATTATTATTGTTTGTAACTAACTTTTTTTACACGACAGGAAATAGAGAGAGAAAGATAGAATAAAGACAGAAATGGTAGGGAGCTATAGAGAAATAGAATGACGTAGAGGGAGAGGGGGAGATGTAGAGAGAGGGGGAGATGTAGAGAGAGGGGGGGATGTAGATAGAGGGAGGAGAGAGAGGAGAGAGAGTGAGAGAGGGGGGTTGTAATATCTGTTCTAAAAATAATAAGTTTGTTAAAAATATATTATTTACGAAAATACGTTTTCAGACGGGTTCCAAATAACATTGCTAGTAAAACAACAACAAAAAAAGGAAAAACATTTAAATTGTGAGAAAAATGTAATCGACCACTTGTTTTTCTATATGACTGAAATACGATATTTTTTTTGTATCCTTTACCAAAGTTACGTAGCTTAGTTTTTCTATATAGATACTAATTTCATTTTATATCTATGTGTGTGTGAGTGAGTGAGCGAGTACATGTATATATATATATATATATATATATATATATATATATAAACATGTGCACACACATATATATATACACATATATATATGAACACACACACACACATATATATATATATGAACACACACACATATATATATATAAACACACACACACATATATATAAACACACACACACACATATAAATAAACACACACACACACATATATATAAACACACACACACATATATATATATATGAACACACACACACACTCACACATATATATGAACACACACACTCACACACACATATATATATATACATATACATATATGGGAGATAGAGTGAGAGAGAGAAAAGGAGTGTGTTTGGTATTAGATTGTGGCAAATAATTTCAAGCTTATTCTAAAATAGTAATCCAAACTTACTTATGCTATATTTACGCACCACATAGCAATATAATTCTCGTTATGCCTGAAGACGAGTTTTCATGAAATATGTTTAGTGTTTTCTTCTTTAGAAACGATAGAGATGTTTAAATGTTTCTGAGTTGCAGTGTAGAATTTCTATTTTATATTTTTGAAAAAAGTAAATTTATTTTATATAAAAATTTTCTTTTTTGGGTAGACTTTTATTGGGTGGAGGTTCAAATTTGAAGAACCTCCATTTATTTAACGTCGATAATTTATTTTAAATATCCACGAGGAAGATAGTTCAAAATAAAATTACATTTTTTTTTCAACGTGGTGTACTTGGAATAGAGTTTTCAAAGAATATGTTGGTCAAGTAAATTTGTTACCACAAACCGATAGAAAATTGTCAGTTTATTTTTTCTCTCTATTCGAGAAAATATATTTTCGATTTAATTCTATATGGCTTATGTTAACCTAACATAAGCACTGAGTGAATGGTTTCAATAATATGTATAAAGTTTCCATATAACTGTTTTTACTTTTGGCACAAGGCCTGCAATTATATCAGTGTATTACTGATACTTTATTTTATCGACCACGTAAGGATGAAAGGCAAAGTTAAACTCGGCGGGATAAAATTTCCATATAATACCTTAATAACTATACCAAACACGACGCAAATATCCAAACACAACGAGATCGAAATTACTATATATTGCTCTAAACCCATAGGATACATCCATCTCCCCCCCCCCCCCCCCCACACACACCCCAGTATCGAGTACTTTGATGAGTAATGGTAACCAGTTTCAAACTGAATCCATCCTGATGATATATATATATATATAGAGATAGAGAGAAAGAGAGAGAGAGAGAGAGAAAGAGAGAGAGAAAGAGAGAGAGAGAGAAATGGACATGTCCACCTAGTTTTCTCCATACACGTATGCCGGGTTCGATATGTTGTGATTATTAATCAGGCAGATGAAATAAAATCAATGTAAGCTACGGTAGGTAAAATCCGAAAGATTGGAAAATAACTGACGTCACAGATCATTGATTTATATTTAAGGGAAAATCCAAGGTTTTTATTGATTTAAAGCTTCTTTCATTCTACACACGTTGCAGTTATGAGGAGAATCGATCCATAATCGATATTTTCGATTAATTAATTACTTCCACTCATCCCTTAAATCTAAAACTAATGAATCGATTAAAAGTACAATCAATCCTTCATTTAACATGACCCATAATATAAGTGTTCAATGTGTAATTAATAAAAGAATTCGCCTCCGTTGTTCCACCTCATTTAATCCACCATTCGACCGACAAATAGCATCAAATATACCCGAAATATTTTTTAATATATGAAAGAAATTTTCCCACCTAACCACAGACTTATAAATAAAAATAAAATTAAACTCCCATTCCCAGCTTCACCTAAATTAACAGACTATTCTATTGCTAGAAATAATAGGAAAATCAGTAAATACTCCCGAACAATAGACAATCATAATCATTCAAATAGATAATAAAGCAGGTACTACTTCCACTAATATAACTATTTCCTAATGTGAGCAGGTGAATAAACCTAATTATAACAGTAGAAATCCCAATAAATACTCACATGTTGGACG
The DNA here is from genome assembly GCA_964016885.1 of Eledone cirrhosa. NCBI lineage: Eukaryota > Metazoa > Mollusca > Cephalopoda > Octopoda > Eledonidae > Eledone > Eledone cirrhosa. Next base: position 45,906,490 of record OZ024753.1, read on the forward strand.
TTGCCTTAAAAATATTATTATATAACAGTGTTGTATATTCATATATTAACACTAGTTTCTATATAGGTGTTACATCTAATACATATAAATTGTGTTTTACTCCCACTTACCCTCCATTAAAGATGAATAACTGAAGAACTCTACCTCCCTCGCACATTTTATATGGGACTTGAATAACTCATTTCTTGCTGCATTGGTCGATTTTGAGCCTAGGCTCTGATGCAGTCCGGGAAATGTACTTCCTACTACTGATGCTGGTACTACTACTACTACTG
>OZ024753.1:45911764-45929264 GCA_964016885.1 Eledone cirrhosa
TGAACACACACACATATATATATATATATATCCAGGCCTATAGCTCTGTTAAAGGATATCCGGAATTTTAGTATATGTCTTGGAATCTATGGGTGAAGATATGATCAGAAGGATATCATAAAATGAAAGACGTAAAAACGAAAGAAACGAAAAAGAAATTAGACTAACTTGAAAATCAGACGTTAAATGAAAAATAAATTTCTAAATTTAATCATTTAAATCTCAGAACATATCAAAATAATTTATTTCGAAACATGTTGAATACAATATGATATAATTATCTGTGGAAATATTCTAAGCTAAAGATGTAACCAAAAAGCTTCCTTGATTGATATCATTTCATGTGTAAAATTTGTGTAGAATTTTTGTAAGGAAATATCGTTGACGTTTACATATTTTTTACTTTTTATATTAATTTTGAATGTTAGGTTTTTACTGATACGACGCGGAATTATCGAATTAATATTCCATATCGAATGTAATTATTTCTTATTCAAATCGAAATAAAAAGATTGGAAAAGATCACCAGTTGCAGGGGTGTATACATCTGAGATTATTTACGTATGTGATGTTTTATTTTGTTTTCGTTATATTTCATATGCATGACAAATATATAGATAGATTGATAGAGAGAGAGAGGGAGAGAGAAATACACTCTTTTATGAAAACGTATTCTGTCTAAACTACTCCGCCATGTTAGTATTATATTCTCATCCAGCAGTAAAGCCATTGATACGTACCTTATGTAACACAGTCTGCCGTGTATTCCTGTATTGGAATATCCCGTTGTTAGTATCTTTTTGTAGAGGTGCAAATAAATGATATTTTAAAAGATATAAAAGAAGTGGATATTGCTCACGTGTTTCTAAAGCCATGAAATCGTATTGAACTAAAATCAATTCAAAAGATAGGTTGAGAATACTTCTCGATCTCGAATGTGCCAACGGCTGAAATGATGGTATCAGAAGAATTGCAACCAAAGCTTTTTATATTCCTATTTATTGATTTTATCTTCACTTTTCCTCGTAGGAGAAAGTTTATTATTTCGATTGAAAATGCTAATGAAATCAAGAGTTTATACACGTAGATACACACACACACACACACACACACACACACACACACACACACACACACACACACACACACTATATATATATATATATATAATTGTGTACTCCAGTTGTGAATAAGAGTTGTGCTATGTAGTTAAAATCATGTTATCACAAAATAATGGAAATTGCTACGGAAATTGTCCAAAGAAAGCCCAATGTATATTAAAGCATTGAAAGTCAATAGAATAAAGCTAGAGAAAGAATTACCACGATGTTACCTCCCTTAGGATATATCTTCCCTTCCCGCTAACAACCTACGAGCTCCTAAGTGGGATAATATATGGCTCCATTCGTCTGTTGACTAAATCATTGAAATATTATACCCGCTTAATGAAACGAGAAAATCAATGCCCGGTATATGTTTATATATCGTTCAATCTAAAGGACCAACTAAAATAATTATTCATATAATCACAGTGGTCGTTACAGTCAAATATTATATAGCCTGTTATATTCCAACTAAGATATCTACGACAATTATGTTAATGACGCATAATGATGGCAGTCAGGCTCTAAATAATCTTGATTGACTATGTTAATTACTCAAGAAGTTAAATTAATACTTAATTAATATTACACAACAACAACAATATTATCATTTCATTAAACGTACATTTAAATATATGTCCACCACAACCAATTCAATCACCAGTTTGTGCCGTTATGAATATAATACGTACTATCACCATATTCCATCAAAATTAACCACCACCACTACCAACATCACCACTAACATTACCAACTAAACCACAACCAAATACACCACGACCACCAGACACCCTCAACAAAACCACAACTACCATCAACATCATCATCTATGCCATCACCAACATCATCTATACCACCATCAACATCATCATCTATGGCACCATCATTACCGTCATCAGTAGCATCATCTTCTTTCTAACCATCCATAGCATCAGTAATGATCGCCGTTAATAATACACTACCCATATAGTTGGAGAATATATAAAGTTAATGTCGATTTATTGGTATTCAGATGTATTATTATTACGAACCAAAGATGGATACACATTGAATATGGCAGATATAAACAGATACACACATACGTAGAGTTTCACTCATACAAACACACACGTGCACGCACATAATCATGTAATCATAGATACACATAATGGATGGGCCATACATGCATAATTACAGAGAAGATTTTAATTAGACATTCATTAACAAACAGGAGATATAAGTTCAGTTTAAATATGGATGGGATAGTATAATAAAAGTTACACACAGAAGTAATGTAACAGAACAAGTTTCGAACATGTAGTTATACATAGTACTTCTTATTCTTCTTCGTAACATATTTCGTTGAAGCTGAATCATAGCCTTACAATTCATAGCAAAAGGCCTTCAAATGTTTTTCATTATTCAATATACAATACCTACACACACGCACACATATACATATATATATATTATTTTTTCAATAATGTCACTTTAACGAATAAAAGAAAGGATAAAAAAAAGACAAACAGACCCTAATATTGTCAGAGTGTTGGTTATATACAAATTTAGACATGATTTCAACCTCTCACGTATTTTTACAAACACAGTGGAATATCCTTCAAACACTGGCATAACACAATAATACGGGAACACACACATACCTATATACAGTCACATTGACTTATCCATATTGGGAGTCATTTCCAGGTGTGCCAATTAAATCTCTCATAGCAAGATGATGCAATTACTGTTGTTGCAGGTAATAGATTCCTATAGCCACTTAGTCAAGCAATGTATCCACCGATGAAAATTAATTCAATTGAATTTAAGGTTGGCAGGCATTGATGTCACATTAGATGATGAGATTTGTTAACAGATTAACTAAGCAGATTAACTTCTTAATTGACCTGTCATCCACCATGTCAGAAGATTTACACCCTTGCTACAAAATTAATTGAATCTTCGGAAATAATAGAAAACTCACGAAATTTTCCGTTGACATTTAATGTTTAAATTATACATCTATTTTTATTTCTCTTCATTTGAATTTTGAAGCAAAATAATGTGGAGCTAGTATGAATTTCCTCAATCTATCACCTTTTTGTATACATTCTATTCAACAAATATCGTCTCATATATATATATATATATATATATATATATATATATATATGTATATAAATAAATATATATGCATGTATATAAATAAATATACAAGCATGTATATAAATATATATATATGCATGTATATAAATAAATATATATGCATGTATATAAATATATATATGCATGTATATAAATATATATATATGCATGTATATAAATAAATATATATATATGTGTGTGTATGTATAGATATATATATATTGAGAGAGAGAGAGAAAGTGAGAGAAAGAGAGAGCGAGAAAGAGAGAGAAAGAGAGAGAGAGAAAGAGAGAGTAAGAAATAGAGAGAGAGAGAGAGAGAGATCGGGAGATAGATACATTTACGAAATCACAGTAGCCCAACTTTGAGCATCTGTGTCCTAGTAACTCCTTGTCAACTGCTATATTGCTCAGGGATAACATATATATTTCAGAAAGTCAGTATACTCACACACACAGTTAGTAATGTGGTGGCAATAGTCGTAAAAATCGATTAGTGTTATCAATAAAATGAATATGAACCAATTACTGAATCAATTACTAAAGAAACATATTTAAAATATTGATTTAAACCCGAACCAACGCTGATTTGACCGAGGTCAAACTGTTAGTTACAGTTATATAATTATGTGCAGTAGTATTAAAAATGCAGTAGTTTAGCAGAAACATACACACACGTCTGAAATATATATATGCTACAGAGCTATTTAATTATGTAATAAACAACATTAAATGTTCATTCTGATGAGCGATTTCAGACGTCTCTGTTGAGCTCGTCTGTCTACATGAAACCTCTGGTAAATGGAATAATTGTCTTATGTTGTTTATTGCATAAATATATAAACATATATATATATATAATTTCCGAAAGATTATATATTTATCTTCAACAAAAATCCAATTTATTCGTTAATCTCTCTACACAATATTTTCTCAAAAAATATCGTTGGAAATTATAATTTTGTCGTTATATACTGCAGTCATATGTTCCATTGTTCCAGAAATACACGCAACAATTCATGTGTAACAGGGTATCTATATCGATTTCTGAGCATTTGCTTCAATAATTGTTGCATTAGCAATGTTTCTAGTCTTCTCAAATTAATATTTCTATTGTGTTTTCTTACATGTTAAGTAGACCATGCAGTCTTCTTTTATTCCCTTTGTATAGACGATAGAGGACAGAGGCATGTCGCTTGGCTTAATCTCATTGTATTGTTCGAGCAATTAATATCCACCATAGGAAATTAAATGAAAGGTATACCCCTTTATATTTTGAATAATCAACACAACACTAAGAAACGAGATAATAACGAGCGGTTTTACAACAAACGTTTCAGATTATTTGATTATCACTCATTATATCTACCTGGGGTTACACTCCGATCTCCAAGCTAACACCTTATCGAGTAACGTTACTACAAAACCCTTCTGAGGAATCCCATTTCAGCAGTTTGTATTTGCAATCGTAATCCCAAGATTCATGACAATAGATAAAGGTTGGCACGAATACCAAACTGTTCTAGGAATGAAATGTTGCCATCATGATAAAATTCATTCAAATCATAATCTTTAATTCGACTAGAATAACCATAGAATTTGGAATAAATAGCATATTTAAACTTATTTTCCTAACTTTCGCTAGCCTTCTTATTGAGCATAGAATATAGATGTAGGAAGTTTAAAAATTTGTGATGATATCATCTTTACTGAAATTGAATCCTTTCTATCGAAATATAAATCAGATTTTCCCGTGGCAGATGTTGCTGGGACTGGATCACGTGACGAAATTGAGAAACCCTTTTCTATTTTTCTTTTATAAGACTTTCATTTCTTTATCGCAATTAGAAACAAATCTGTCACATGATTAAATATCTAAATAGAGTATTGCGTTTGGCAGTTTTGATCGATAATGTGACCCCTGATAACTTTAGCATTCTAATGATTTAATTAGCAAATCCTCTCTCCTGATCTGTTTAGTTACTATATTATAATCAATATTTAGGGGACTCAGAATGCCTGAAAGTTTCTGTGGTTTGCTTCGCACTGATTGTTCTCTTCCTCTGATTGATATTGTGTTCAAGAATCATTTACATAGCTTCGGTTCCACACAGTATTTCATTTTCTTCACTGAAATTTAGTAAAGAGAAAAATGAGAATTTTCTTTCGCGTATACTTCATTATAGAAGTCATCTGCAACAACCATTAATAAGGACCCGAGGCAATTTATTATAGATTCCGACTAACATCATTAGATATATTATATGGCAGAGTAGAATAGCGAAGCAAAACAGTGTTAAAACAGAAGCAATTTATTACTGGAAGTAGTTGGCATGCATGAATGTTATATGGAGTCCGGTCTGTCTGGTTTATTTAACACATTATCAATGGTGGAACTATAAACAAAACCATATCCGTGTACAGTTAAAAAAAGGTTGATCAGTTGGTAATGTAATCACAATAAGGAATTGAAATTATATCGACTGATTCATTTTCTCTGTCCACGAAGTTATTATATAGTAGAAAGATGTTTTTTTTTTTTAATATATATATATATAGAGAGAGAGAGAGAGAGAGAGAGAGAGAGAGAGAGAGAGAGAGAGAGAGAGAGAGAGAGAGAGAGAGAGAGAGAGAGAGAGAGAGAGAGAGAGACTTCATTGGAATTAATAAACACATCCTGTATCATTGAACAAATTGATAAAACATCAGTAAATTATTGAAATTGTGGAAATAAATGGATATCACTTAATATCGTCCTTTACTGTTGTCATTCTCGTCCTCTTCATCACCAATCCCGTTATCGTTGACGTCATCATATTCATTGTCCTCATCGCCATCATCTATCGATTACAATTTATTCTTCATTCGGGGAGGATAACAAACGCAACCGTATCCCATCACATCATCCATATTTTATTAGCACTGAAGGCACTAATGTTATCCGTCACGGGGTTGACTATCGTTTTGGAGGGACATACTTTATCCTGCCATAAGTCGGGTCTCAGATATTTGTCTGGCTGTCACACAATCCTGGGTAACTCCGAAAGTGTAGAGCATGATGCAACTATCCATCCTGTCCCGATTCTCAACTGGTAAATCTTTCCTTGGTGTTTCTAATAGCGAAATCTTTTACATTCAGCTGACCCTAAATGTCATTTACTAAGTATACTTCATCATATTTCCAAGATATGTTAAACAACATACGTATGTAGGATGTAGGGATTATCTTGCAATAAAAGGGGGCCATTCAAAAAAAATTCCTAGTCAATGAAACTGATTGAAATTCTAGGCTTGCGAGGAAGAATTTCTGTATCCTTTTGTAAGAAATTTTTAATTTTATTCACGTTTCTTAGATGGGAGAAAGGCTGGTTCATTATATTAATGCTGTTAAACATTTAAAGTAAATTTGTCGTAAGTATATATGTCCTTCGTTCGTTAGTTCATTGATCTTTCACTCTCTGTATTTACACTCTGACATTCACGAGAATTATAGTGAATAGCTTCTCAGAATGCTCACTTTATCTCTGGCGAATTATATATGAACATTTTTTCTTTTCTATAATCTTTGCTAGAACTACTTATGCGTTCCTCAATGAAATACGTGATACATAGATGATTAAAAGATCAAACGCAATCGAACTATTCTTTCTCCGATTTTGATCTTTTAATCAACCACACACCATCTCTATCTATGGCGACGCTATATTAAATATGTCGATCATGGTGGCAATTCATCGAAAATAGAAAGTTATATCTATAACTGATAATGTTCCGACCTTCTCTGTTCTTTTAATAAGGTATTGGAGGTTTTCCTAATATCAAATAATTTCCCACATCTTCATTTATATCAGGCGGGCAGAGTGTGTTTATGTCTGAAGCTGGCATTTATTTAAAAGTTTGGCAGAGAAGACATATATATAGACAAGACCAGTGCATTATGTAATTTAGGTACATCTAAAAGAGTAAGCCAGTGCTGTTAAAATGTTATAGTCCCAACGGAATATTGCAAAAGCATTGCTAAGCATGTCCGACGCCCTAGCAAACAGTTCCCTTTATTTACAAGATAAAAGCAGAAAAGGGGCCCTATTATTCGTTTTTTTTTTTACAGGGAATTCAGCCAATGTTATTGACAATTGATAACAGAAATAATTCAAAGATGAATCTCCGCCGAAATTATGGAAGGAGGGGATGTACTACAGTTTTACAATAGTCCTAAATACCAGAATTTCTATAGACTCGTACAACATAGCTTCCACAATCTATTGACATCTTTCCGTTTTAAGCAGTATTTAAAGAGTCATCAATATCATTGAAGTAGTACCAGTCATTTGCTAGGGATGAACTATTTGAATTTTCCATAACATCAAATTAGTGGCCTCTTTCCAGCGTTTGAAATTGATATTCACTACCGTTGTTTGTTTGAGGGAAGGATTTGAAACAATAATTATTCTAAGGCAGTGTAAAAGAAAAGACATTTATTTGGCAGATAACTGAACCCCTTGGCAATAGAACTCCAGCCTGGTAGGAGACAGAAATCCTATTTCAATCAATCAAATCAGTATTCAGTTCCTTAACTGTAAATGTAATGTCCTTTTAATTAACAAAAGTGAGATTAGATTTGATTGACAGTTCACAAATGAGAGACGAATAGTAAGCAGTAAGTTTAATTAAATCATTTTGAAGAAAATCCCGTTAATTGTTAGATAGCCAAGATGCTGTTTTGGATTAATATGGCGGAGAATGTCGTGAAAATCATAAATCGAGATTATTTCTTCGTTTTGTTCATCCTTTCGTTCTATACCATCTCATACATTTTAATTTTATAAAACCAATTGAATTACTTTTCACAGACACACTGCCCCAAAATTACCGATTTGTTCTAAAAAGGATTCCGGTACACGGTGCACTGAGTTCAAATTTCGCCGCAGTCAAAATAACTATCATCCTTCTGGAGTCGATGAAATCTATACCAATTAAATATTGGTTTCTGATTTAGGCACAAAGACAACACTTTTGGGGGAGGGGGAAAGTCGACTAAATCAACCTCAGTGCATTACAGGTACTTTATTTTATCGACATGGTAAGGATGAAAAGCAAAGCTAACATCGGCAGGATCTGAACTCAGACCATAAAGGGCGGGCCGTAATGCTATGCCATAAAGCATATTGTCCGTCACTCAACCGATACTGCCAATCCACCGGCCTCATATTAAATATTAGAAGCAGTTTTTGCGTCTCTATCACACTCATATTTTTCTATTTCTCTCTTTATCACCCTATATATATTCCATATCTCTCGGAATACACTACCTCTATCTATTCCTTATATAATTACAGCATAATTTAATTGATATTTAGCTTCTACTGCTAGCAGGTCGAGGAAATAATAAGAGGCGTATATATTCTGCTTTGATGTTTCATCTGAAAACCTGTAGTACATTTCTAACTTTCTATTAACAACAAAATTATACATATCACACCAATATATAACCAGTAAATTAATACCTAAAAAGAGTAGCGGAATTGATAACAAACAAAACGAACTATTCAAAAACAGAGAAAAAACAAATGATGAAGAGATGTTTGGAATAAAGTTAAAATTGCTGCTTGTGTATCGGAAATTATCGTTAAGCAATTAAAATGTTTAATACAGATGAATCATTTATTTCTCTAGCTAATTACTTTTGTTCGCATTCTCTCCATTTATATTCAGTAGAGGTTTCTGTTTAGGAGGGGTTATGCATCATTAAATCCATCTCCCTTCTTTCTCTACACATTTGTGTATTTTATATGATGTTTTAACAATTTATCTTCTATGAAATCTAAAATATATTGCGTTTATCATCAATGCTAAATAATTCACTGAGGTTAAAATACTCAACATTTTTCTTTCTTTCTTTAATTTTCGTAGCCATTAATGCATTTGGAAATTTTGAAAGCGAAGTTTTATATTTGAATATAAAAATGTGGTAAAAGTATAGATTGTTTTAAAATTATGTTCACTGTGTTACGGAGGTCCATCAAATAGAAGTTCTCTTATTCATGCTTCCCATTTCGTAACATGAAACATATCAGCCGTATAGTCGGTACATGCCTAACAGTTGGAGTTGTCTGATCATGTTCGTGAAGCTTTTGCACCCCACGCTTCTATCGGCTATTCCTTCGCATTTCAAACATGCGTCTAAAGTCCCGTTCAAGACCCCCGTGAACAGTAAAGTGGGGGGACATCCCAAGGAAGGCATTCAGACGCCTGAAGAACCCTCCTGTTATGATCGGGACATAGACGGCCACAAGTCTAACATCACCGCCTTTATCCTTGCATACATGTAGGACCAACAAAGCATGGTAACAAAGTCCAAATTCGGTTTTTGGTGGACCTAGATAGGTGCGTGCTGGATGTAAGTAGTTTTCCAGCCTCGCTTTGGACAAATGTTCACTTATGTTGCTGGCAGTAGATTTCAGAAAATTTATTAAATAGCTACAGCAAAATAAAAGACTATTTCAGAATGTAAGAGATACGGTTATTACAAGAGTCAATATCACCAGCTAGATTATCAGACGATATAAGATAGAACAAATGTTGTCTCCTTTTATCAGATAACAAATGTAAACGTCTAAACATTTTCAATAACTTGGTTGTTATTTTCTGAGATTCTCATAGCTAGAAAATGACATTTATTAACCTAAAGCGTAATTTAACGTCCACGTTGGTAAACTATTCCTCCGTTTATTAGTCTAATGTATAAAATAATGGTGAGTAGCAAGTGATTTGTGGCAATGAAAACGTGTATAACATACATATATCTCTCGACTTAACTAGATTAGAAATATATGCCGATGATGGTTAAATGAAACTTGAAACGTAAGCGTCTGGCATTCTGAAACGGATACTAAGATAACTGTGTCATTAATATAGCTTGAACCATTAATAACGCAACACATATTTAACATGCATCTATTTACATGAACATATCACATTTTCTAATAATAAATAATAACAATAATTTTATATATATATATATATATATATATATTATAAAATAACATTATAACATTTCAATGACCGGGTTCAGTGTGAATCCGGTGACATCATCAGGTATTCAAAATATAACAAAGGAATATATAAAATCCATGGGGCTGAAAATCAGAGACAAGAGTACCTGATGATGTCACCGGATTCACACTGAACCCGGTCATTGAAATGATCATGGTATAATAAACCTTTCAAGAATGTACACCAGTCCAGCCTCCTGTTATTTTATAATAATTAACTCCGTACTCGCTCCACCAACTACACAAACGAAGACGGGTGAGTTGCAATACGTTGAGTGCTCTCCATAATATTACATCGAGGCTGACCAGTTCTATTCAGTGGTGAAACAACAAACATAAATATATATATATATATATATATATATTAGAAAGTGAGGTTTTTTTTTTACAAAATAAAAAATAACCGAGGTGTCCTACACGAGTGAAAGTATAAGGAAAAAAAATGAAATCGAAAATGCAACTAGAGTATTTTTTTTTTTTAATATATATATTTATTTGGTTCCTTTACCGGTTTCGCAGTTCTTCTGCGCTAAAGGAACGAAATAAATATATATATTTAAAAAAAAAAGATTCCAGTTGCATTTTCGATTTCATCTTTTTTCCCTATATATATATATATATATATATATATATATATATATATATATACATGGAAAGTTATATTTAAATTGTTGGGTGACAACTAGTAAATATTTATAACTGATATAAAAGCACTCGACAAGTATTTGGAGTATATTTACGATATTAAATAAATGGAAACTATATTTATAAAACCATATTTATTTCATTATATATATTTCAGGGATATCATACTAACAATATGCTATGCCTTCCTCAGACAAAATACAATATAGACAGTTTTATAGATAAATAGATTTGACATACCGTACAACATCGACTTGTATTTGAAAAGTTGAACTGCCAATTCAACTTTTCAAATACAAGTCGATGTTGTACGGTATGTCAAATCTATTTATCTATAAAACTGTCTATATTGTATTTTGTCTGAGGAAGGCATAGCATATTGTTAGTATGATATCCCTGAAATATATATAATGAAATAAATATGGTTTTATAAATATAGTTTCCATTTATTTAATATCGTATATATATATATATATATATATATATATATATATATATTAGTTGAAAGAAATGGCACATGCATTGACAATATATTCTAAATCATACCAGGGAGAGAGAGAGAGAGAGAGAGAGAGAGTTGGATCGAAATATGTCTCTGTATATAGGTTTGTTCATATGTGAGTATGCTCATAAGTGTGTGTGTGTTTGTATTTTGCATGTAATCATATTATATAAACAGGAGGGGGAGCATCTTATGCCTGTGTTGTGTCTTATCTACATCTTTTACATTAGCTTAATTAGTGAGACATTTTAATTTACAACTTGGAAAACTTTCATTAAGCAATATCGATATTACCTTTTTTAATTATGCTTTTATATCGATAACAAAATAACCAAAAGCGTGTAGGATGTATTGATGAAAACCAATATATTCCTTATCTCATATTCTGAGGTGGATACAACTTAGAATGCAGGGAATTCATTTAGTAGAAAAATCAATTTTGTTTTTGTTTTTTGTTTTAAATATTTCCATTAATTTGAAACGTGATCGAAATATTAATTAAATCTATAGCCTAACCCAGTTCATATTTAGCTGTCTATGTGTTGTGTTGTATCCAGCACATTAATTAACCCTATCCATTTTAGCCTTCAAAGCAAGATGTGTTTTTTTGTAACTATATATTAGTATAAGGAAGAAACGCTTGAAATTAGATGTTTGGGGTTAAATTGACAGTCAAGTATTACGAGGGTCGGCTGAATATTTCATAGGCTGACCAAGATATTGTGTATCTAGAACGACAGTTGGGGTTAAATTGATAGTCATGCATTACAGGGTCGGCTGGAAAGTTCATAAACTGACCAATATCCTGTGTAGCTAGAATGACATTACAGTACAAGTATAGGCTGGAAAGTTCTTATGTATCTAAGGTGAAGAGAAACACGTTTGTCTTTGATTAGATCCATCATCTTCAATATCTTGATTTCCTTATGCAAGAAGGACATTAACCGAACATTGAGCTTTTCACACCTTAACAAAATTAATAGTGGAATATTCCATTGTAATCATATATATATATATATATATATATATATATACACACACACTGCTAGAAATGGATATCTTTAGAATAAAAAGAGAATTCAGTTCATATATAGATTTATATATTTACATATATATTTATTGAAGAGATCGATGTTACAATTTCCCTGAATGACTGACCACTTCCAGCACTCCTGGGAATATACTACATTTAATTTAATTTTCTATCAGAAAACTGTGTGAAAGATTAAAAGTAGATCAACAGTTATCCCATTATATCTACATTACTCTAATGAGTTCGGGTTAGGGTTAAGGGTGGCTGGTATTGTTAATATAACAGCCTATACGATCGACAGATACAGTAACGACCACAACATCAACCTCAAGAGGGAATTAAAATGGAAGGAAAAGGCAATGTAAACATAAGATAAACGAGATAAATTCTCTTCAGTTGGACAAGAATTTGTCTTTATCGTTAATTATGAAATAAGAAAGTATGATAAATATTGAAATTATTATCAGAATTAAGAAAACGTATAAAATGAAGACATGAGAAGAATACCTGGCAAAGGAATGTGGAATCTGATTATTTAACCTTAGAAGGTGAAAACAATCACGATCCCAATAATCACTGCTACACACCACACACCACACACACACATTATATATATATAGAGGATGGATATATATATTATATATATGCGCATGGAGGATGACCGCTGGCTAAAGAAGTGCCAAGAAATCCCAGTAGAAGGAAGACGCAGTAGAGGGAGACCACGAAAAACATGAGCAGAGGTGGTGAGAGCAGACCTCAGATGGCTGAAGCTCACCGAGGAGATGACGAAGGACCGTGACAAGTGGAGAAATGCTGCAAGCAAGGAAAAGCGGACGTAAAATGATGATGATATAATACTTGTCAGTATTATCATTGACAATGTCATAATGTTCATCTTATTCATAGTCACTATCTTCGTTTACAAAAGAGTTCCCCACCATACAACAGTCAGCCAGTTTTAAATTCTTGTTATTCACCGATTTTTCCCTACATTTCAGTGATTGAGAATCAAATTATACTTTCATGGATTTTGAAAGTGTGAGATTAGATGGTGTTAATTATTTATAGATTTTTAGCTAGATAATGCATGAGTAAATTTAGGAATTGATTTCCCATAATGTTAGGCCAGTAGGTTCAACCAATATTGGTAGAAAGACATTGCTTACACTAGATGCAACATATCTGTCAATTTTCATAACAGTTTTAAGAATCAAATCCGAATATTCTTGAAGTATATTCAGTTGAAATAGCATGAGATGAGGCCAGCTTTACTAAAGGTGTAGATTAGTTAACTAGAGAAGATTTTAAGAGATACTTAACTATTATTCTCAATTATATGTAATTTTGGTAATAGGCGAGACATTTAGAGGAATAGAAAATGTATTATATCGGCTTCCGTACATGACTGTAACAATATCTGATGGAACTCGGAAGAATGAAGGGAAACTATGCTACCATAACTTCGGTGAGATTAAACTTAGAATGCACGGAAGCTAAAATACTAGTGGTAGGTCTTCAATTTGAGAATCTATCAACTTCATATATATATATATATATATATATATATATATATATATATATATATATATATATATAAATATCCCTTTGCTTATATTTATCTATATATATACACCACTGATTTTATAGTAATCGAGCGGCAGAATTTGAAATCAGGATGTAAAATGTCGTAGAGATATACCGCATACTATTTTGTCTGACGCTCTAACGATTCTACTAATCCACTCCCCTACAATTATATATAATAAGGCCATTATATTTTGGGTTGGAATAATTGAATGGTAGTCAGGTATTGTTGTGTTGGTGAAACGATCTATCTCTCCTGAAACAATCTCTGAGCGTGGTTTAAACAAGGAAGGTACACATGAACACACGTATAATTATGTGAATATAAAGTTTCTTATACACCACTGAAGTTTCGTGTTCTATTCCACCAACTACTGGATCATTATAGACAGTAAATTACTAATAAAGTTTTAAATAAAAGCGAAATATAGGAAGAGTCACGAACTTAGCTTTCTATAAATAAGTTTAATGATGCAATAGTAAGGACGTTAAATAAGAAAATGCAAGCAAGACATTAACTACGGATGTGGTAGGCTTCAATAGACGATATAGATAGCAAGTCATGGAACACTCCAGAATGGAACTGGAGATTACGGCTAACACTACCCAATTAATTGAGTCTATAAACGAAGAATTTTTTTAAATACAATGTTACCATGAGATTATACCAAAAGAAAATCTTTTACGATCTCTCAGTGAAATTAATTAAATTAAGTTTAATTAAATTACACACGCAATTTGACGAATTAAACGAAATCTATAGGATTAGGCTCTAGAATATAATGGGGCGGAGGACACAAAAGTGTATATATATATATATATATATATATATATATATATATATATATAGCGAGGGAAAAGTGGTAAGGAACCAGGTGGACCATAACGCACCAAAGTACTCAATACTTAGGGTAGTAGAGTGGGTAATAGGAGTAAGTAAGACCCCGACGGCTGAGCTCAAGCCGTCGAAACGGCTTGAGCTCAGCCGTCGGGGTCTTACTTACTCCTATATATATATAAGTTCCTCTTCATATATATACATATATATATATAATTTCCTCTTCCTATATATACATATATAAGTTCCTCTTCCTATATATATATAAGTTCTTCTTCCTATATATATATATAAGTTCTTCTTCCTATATATATATAAGTTCTTCTTCCTATATATATAACTATATTTTATCTTATCCAACACGTCGTCGAGTGACATTGTACGCGTGCCCTCCTCATTGTTGGAGGCAACCACAGATATCACATAGAAATTCGTGTTCGTTTCATGATTTTTCCAACATTTAAACTACCTGTACTTATGCAGTGTACCTATCTTATATATTACCTTGAAATCTCGAGGTTAATAACCGTATTTTCATCAAACGTGTATGAATATAAAATCTTCCGTGGTTAGTGTGAAGTGTACCGAGATGTTCTTGAGATTGGGATGGAGGAGGGGATTGCAAAAAAGTGTTTGTACACGATATTATTCAATATATCAATAATAAAAAGTGATACTTTAGTGTAAAGTTATGCTAAATGTTGAAATATAATATATATGTGTGTGTGTGTGTGTGTGTGTGTGTGTGTGTGTGTGTGTGTGTGTGTGTGTGTGTGTGTGTGTGTGTGTGTGTGTGTGTGTGTGTGTATGTGTGTGTATGTGTATGTGTGTTTGTGTGCGTGTATATATATATATATATATGTATATATTAGCATTTTAGGTTTCTAATCTACGTATTTCCCTGAAATTGAAAACTAAACACGATTAATATGAATCGATTTTCAACCACCAGAGTAAACACATTATAAACCCAATCAAATAGAGTAATATCACAGTAATGGCTTTCTAATTTGCATATTATTAGGAGTCGTGCTGGAAGTTAATTTTAATGTGTGTTACTAAATTCTGCACTAAACAGCCAAAGAATATGATAGAAGTATATCAATATATATCATATATTTCTGCTGATAGAGGCATAATTAACTACCGAAATATGCACTAAATATATATATATATGGCTGTTAGTTACACATTTCCTCGTGATTAGTTGGTGATTTAGATACTTTCTGATGAGTGCAGTGATGATAAAATCGATTAAGAACGTCATGTATTTCATTTGAACGGAAATACGTCGAATTTACTCATTTATATGTTATATACTCAATGTGTACACTTTTGAAGTCATTCACGTTGTAATGGTTAACACTATATTCTATATGTAGAAATACAAATCTGTTATAAACACATACTGATACACAAACATAAAATAAAACACATTTATATAATATTTAAAAATATAAAATGTTTGCGATTTTGCATAAATATATGTATGTGTATGTATATATATTCACACACACACGTGTATGTATGTGTAGGTAAGTGTGTGTATACATAAAATGTATATAGGCTATTCCTTAATAGACCTCAATGTATATATGATGTGGAACGCAATTGATATTGAATAAATACCTAAATAAATATACAGAAGATTAAAATAAATGAACACAAACATTCTAGAGATAAAAAATACATTAAGTCAATAATTCTTTAGGTTAACATTACAGTTCGACACACATTTGCTATCATTACGGACTGCTAAATATATTTCAAGATGTAGCAGACGTTGCAATGTTAAAACTAAAATATTTCTCAAAATATTTGTAAACCAAATGAAAAATGTAAAGATTTTTTTTTTCTAGTTACTGGAATATTTAATTTATGTTAGTAATAAAAAATATAGATAATATTTTTTGTCCTTGTTGTTGTTGTTGGTACTTGCGTTGGTGGTGGTAATGGCGTTATTTGAGTGGTGCTAATAGATTTTTAAACAGGTTTTCAGATAATGGTGAGCTTGTAATAATTGTATGTTTGATGTAGATTATCCATGCTAAATGAATAAAGTAGAAACTCGTGTCCTTTCATATGTGCATATGTATGAATATATATTCATATATATATATATATATTATATATATTATATATATGTTATATATATTATATATATATTATATATATTATATATATATTATATATATTATATATATATTATATATATTATATATATATTATATATATTATATATATATTATATATATATATATATATTATATATATATATATTATATATATATATATTATATATATATGTACGTCAGCACTTTCATTCATACTAGTTTAGCATTGCTGGCTTGACAAAATAAGTGAGATAAGTGAGACACGCAAAACATACAGATAGACACGTATACACACATACACACACACATGTGTGTGTGTTTATTTGTTTCTGTAGTCAGTGATAGTTGATCCAAGCAGTAGATAGACCAGGTATAGTGTAATCAAACGTAAGCACTCCACGCCATGCTTATCATAAGCTATTACCTATAAGGTATCAAAAGGAGTATCAACATTAAGATGATAGACGATTTTCCATATTCAACTTCAGTTATATAACGTCACACCC
>OZ024753.1:45936764-45951764 GCA_964016885.1 Eledone cirrhosa
GCATATGTATGTATATATGTATATATATATATATATATGTGCATGCTACTGTACGTTTGTATACATATATGTATGTACGTATACATGCATACTTACATTTAAGTAAGTGCCATACTAAGAGTGAGAAATGAAATTTCGTTTTCATTTTGTTTCAATTTATCGTTTTCGGTATGCCTGACCGATTTAACTCACTCAATATGCAAATTAGGCTGCTCAGCCGTTAATTTTCATAAGGAAAGTATATACTTTCGAACGTTCAACTATCTGGCAGATGGGTAAACGGTGCTGATGATAGCTAACAAGCTTGAAACTAGTACATCGTTCCTGTGTCAGTGTTGAACAAAAAGGTGACGTGGTTGCCTTAACACCGTATGGCATAAATTCAGGCTGTTCAGTTTGTTTACAAACGAACAAAGCGACGTTAGCGCCGCTAAACTGATACGTGCATATATGTATGTGTACCTGTATGCATATGTATGTATATATGTATATATATATATATATATGTGCATGCTACTGTACGTTTGTATACATATATGTATGTACGTATACATGCATACTTACATTTAAGTAAGTGCCATACTAAGAGTGAGAAATGAAATTTCGTTTTCATTTTGTTTCAATTTATATATATATATATATATACATATATATTACATATATATATATATATATATATACATATATATTACATATATATATATATATATATACATATATATTACATATATATATATATATATATACATATATATTACATATATATATATATATATACATATATATTACATATATATATATATATATATACATATATATTACATATATATATATATATATATACATATATATTACATATATATATATATATATATACATATATATTACATATATATATATATATATACATATATATTACATATATATATATATATATACATATATATTACATATATATATATATATATACATATATATTACATATATATATATATATATATACATATATATTACATATATATATATATATATACATATATATTACATATATATATATATATATACATATATATTACATATATATATATATATATATACATATATATTACATATATATATATATATATACATATATATTACATATATATATATATATATATATATATACATATATATTACATATATATATATATATATACATATATATTACATATATATATATATATATACATATATATTACATATATATATATATATATACATATATATTACATATATATATATATATATACATATATATATATATATATATATACATATATACATACATATATATACATATATATATATACATACATATATATATATACATACATATATATATATACATATACATATATATATATACATATACATATATATATACATATATATATATATATACATATATATATATATATACATATACATATATATACATATACACACATGAATAAGTGTATATATTTACATGACGATCTGCGAAAATATACACATACAGAAATAAATATATGTATGTTTACAAGCACCTATGTATGTTTGTGTTATACATACATACATACATAGGTGCAGACTCACATATATTTTCAGGGGGATAAGTGTATTGATCATGCAATTTTCCGGTTTCGTAGTTTAATGCTTTTTGTTATCAGTTGGATTCCTGCGGCGATCAAATTAGACTTCAAATGCTGATGGGAAGATCGATAGAATATAAAGCAATAATCTTGTTTGGCTTAGGGTTTATAATAGAACCACCCTCCACCTCTCTATTGGTGCTATAACTTAGCACCAAACTATCTCCTCTATAGCCAGATGCCATTCAAGTTCTGTTGAAAAAAACGTTACACATCATTGAGATCACTATTCCCCCTCAGAAAGACATATTTGTCTTATCGTACAGTTAGCCGTATCACAGAAGTAACTTTTAATCGTAAAATCCACTTAAAGAGACATCGCTTCAATTCATTTCAAATCCCTTCTGTTCTGTCATTCAGATTATACACATAATTCCTTTTCTATTAAAATCAGAGAGAAGATAACAAGCATTTTGTCGTATATAACTTAAAACATGACACTAATTATATATATATACAACAATGTGTGTGTGTGTGTGTGTGTGTATATATATATATAATTGTTTCTACTTTTGGCACAAGGCCAGCAAAATACCCAGTGTATTACTGGTACTTTATTTTATCGACCCCGTAAGGATGAAAGGCAAAGTTAACCTCGGCGGGTTTGAACTCAGAATGGCAAGGGCTGTGACTCTATACGTCAAAGCATGGCATCCGACCCTCTACCGATACTGCCAATCCACATAATGATACAAGGACGAATGGTTATTACTTCATTACATGTATTGGTTGGGACACGCGTTTCGCTAGTGATCAGATCAAGGTTCGATTTGTATCAATCTAGCCCGACTCTGGACTCAAAAGCTCGTCAGACCTCTGTGGTAGTGATGACAGGTAAAAAAATTGAAACAGTACAGGACTATATCAAAAGATTATTTTTTCCTTAATCTGTCAGAAAGATGTTTCAGTTGGCATTTTTTGTTGTTCTATAGTGTGTGTGTGTGTTCATTTAGCTGGGGTTATATTGTGTCAAAGGTTCTCACACACACACACACACACACACACACACACACACACACACACACACACACACACACACACACACACACACACACACTGCTTTTCCATGTTTCCAATTTATATGTCAAAAGCTCGTTGAAAGCTTGATGAGATATTTTTGTCATAGTTGATTAATTTTTGTATTCGTTGTCGCTGTGTTAGAATCTCGTGATGTAAATACTTTCAGTGGAATCTGTAAAATTTAGATTGTATGTATATAAACACTTTAGATCATAATCAGGATTCATTCCATTACCTTTTACTAAGCTAATTTTTATTATATTTTGTAGATAAATATCATGATTCTAGTCCTTTTATTCTTTGTAATATTTTACTAGTTCAGTCGTTGCAGTGTGGACTATTTGCTCTTTCTCTCTCTCACCTTATATATATATATATGTTAAAACAAAAAACAAAACCAATAACGAAGTGTGCAGTACAAAGTGTTAGTATTAAGTTCCCGCTTGAGAGTGGGGGTGGGGGACGAAGTCTCGGGCATAAGCCCTTAATCAGGAGAAAAGTGGGAAGGAAAAGAGTTCCGAGGGTGTGAGGGGGAGTGATGGAAATACATTAAAAAGAGGGGAAGAGATTTAAGCGGAAGGAAAACAAATTAAAAAGAGGGTAAAATATTAAAATGAAAAAAGTGGAGAGAGAGAGAGAGACCCCTGATTAAACCAGATATCTTTTAACGCGTTCAGCCCTTTATCTTTGTCAACAAATGTTCAAATTACGGCGCAACTTCGTTTTGTTAATTATTTTAGCTACTATTTCTAGTAGGTTGTGTAACAACCTTCCTTCAAAACCTATTCAGTTATTGAATAGCAGAGACAAAAGCTACTGAGAATAAAATTTCAAACTTCATTTATACATTTTAAATAATTTTAATGTCTGAAATAATTAAAGTGCCAGAAAAATATTATTGATCAAAGCCAAATAATTGTTTGAAAATTAATTACATCAAAGACAAAATATGCAGATTGCATACATTAAAAACATTTTTGTTGCTTTCATTTCTCTCTGTATCTATTTATCTCGCTAACAAAATAAAGCCAACAAAACAAAGGCAGTGCAGACAGCAACACACACATACACACACACACATATATATATATACACGTGTGTGTGTGTGTGTGTGGACACACAAACACACAGACACACAAGTACATATATATATATATATAGTGTATATATATATTTATATATAATGTGTATGTGTGTGTGTGCGCGTGTCATTACAAATGCCGTATCTACTTTCATATGCCAGGCAAAAATCATGTTATATATGATCAAATGTAAAAAAAAAACGGAAAACGGAATTGGCGGAACGTCGGATAGAATGCTTTGCGGCATTCGTTTGAGTTCTCTGCTCTTTGAGTTCAAACCTCACCAAGGTCAACTCTGCATTCTATCATTTTGATGTCGATAAAAAAAAAAGTACCAGTCTAATACTGAAGTCGACTCTTCTTCTTATATATCTTTTTAACTTTATTTCTCTCACTATTTGCCCTTCTCTTAAAGAAACCTGATGTGTTCAGACCCAGAGAAGAGATGCTTTGAAATCCGGAGAAAAATATCTACGAACTATGAAGTTTAAAATAAAAAATGTAGAATTAATACATTTCAAGACTCAGATTCTCCTGAGAGGGCGATAACTTTTAACTAGTACCACAGTATATAATTTCACTATTTGGAGACCGGTTGACTTGTAATCGTTGCAATTTAAGCAAATAAAACCACGCTTGAATGAAGCTATGCAAAAATTAATGGAAGTAAACCATCTCTTGAATTTTTTTCCTCTGGGATTCGAGAGAGCTGTGGAGGTATAGTTTAGGTATAACAAATGATATTAGTAATAGTTTTATATTCTGATTGCATCGTACACACAGGATCGTTTCGAAAAGTATATATACTAATTAACTGAAACACAACTACAGAAATAAATATTGCGTAGAAGACTACAACCGAGTTAACTGCAGTCCTTTGCAATCCTAAAAGAATGCAGTGTTGAAATACTTAGGAGAATTATCATTAATTAAAGATAAACTAATCGAAAAATATTGCCTGGTAATTCATTCAGAGATTTATAAACAATCCCCATGATACTTTCGCCAACAGCTTTAATACGAAGATATCTTAATAAGAACGAACCATAATACCATCTCATAAGACATGTCTATATTCATTTTCCTCTGATAAGAAAACTATGAATATCACACCACACCATTCTAGTGTTCTCTGTTCAAATGAAATGTCGATTATTCTGATCAAATAGATACTTGTGTATATTCTCTTATAGTTGAGAGGAAATATTGCAAGAAAGAAATATCTTAATAAATACATTGTCTTCAATGTAATCATGGTGAGTAATGTAGACGAATGAAGCCGGGATAATGTAATAAAATAAATTAATTAAAATATCCTTTGAAGAACACCGGAGAAATTTCCGTTCTCCTTTGTCTCAGATTATTATCCAGTCATTGTTTTCTGTATTGCTGTTATAGTATTTTTCCAATATCTAGCACTTCGCAATATACATATTATGTATATATACATACATATAAATACATACATACATACACAGATACATACATATATACATACATACCTCTTTCTCTTTTCTTACTATGTTAAGCGGGAGTCTTACATCATCTTTATTGTAAGTCATCGTTGTGTTTTTTCCGTTTACATTTCTCATACATGTATGTGTATGTATATATTCGAAATGTGTATATGCGATACTATGAATTTATCTCATACTTTAGGTGTTATCTTTGTGGTGACTTGAATATATAGAAATCACACATAATAGTCCTACCTTCAAAGGTCAGTGGTCCGCTTTAGGGAAACATTACACAAATAAATATTATGAATCCATAGAAGGGCAAACAATGAGACATAACTGAAATCAAGAAGGTTTCTGACTAAAGTAAATATAACAGTTGAAGATATGTAACCTATAATGGAATATAACTGGAATACCACTCAGTGGAGTTCTTTTATATTCTGAAAATGATTTCCCTCAAAAGCATTCACACAAATACACCTCGATACACGCAAAAGTGCGCGCGCACACACAGACACACACACAATATATATATATATATATACGAAAAATAAACGAAAAATTAACAGGCCATGGAGTACAATACACACACACACACATATATATATATATATATATATATATATATAAGGAAGTGTGGTAAGGAACCAGATGAACCATAACCCTACCAGAGTCCTCAATACTTAGGGTAGTAGAGTGTGTAATAGGAAAATGTAAACCCGACGGCAGAGCTCAAGCCGTTTCGACGGTAATTTCAGAAATAGCCGTTGAAACGGCTTGAGCTCTACCGTCGGGGTTAAACATTTTTCTCTCTCTCTCTCTCTCTCTCTCTCTCTCTCTCTCTCTCTCTCTCTCTCTCTCTCTCTCTCTCTCTCTCTCTCTATATATATATATATATATATATACACACACACACACACACACATAGTAGGCTTTTAAAATCTGGATGTGAAGCACTTCATATTTGAGGAGATTGCATTCAATTTGCTATAATCAATCTACGTTATATAATCCAGATAAAACTCCATACTTTTATGTACACCAAATCCTATGAAGTTGTGGAAGTTATCTGTCGCCCCAATATTTAAAATTTACCGAATCACTTTATATACGACTCATATATATTTATTATTTCATGCATTGGATACACTATTTCGCATAACATAATTTAATTCATATATCCTGAACACTCGGGTATAACTATGTCCTATGAAATAATGTAAATTATATGCGATTGTCTGTACATGTTTCACGGTTATTAGGGTGCTAGTATCTATTTGTGTTTCATAAACTGTCACACATGGCATTATCTCTTTTTGTGGACAGAAGGATAGAGCTACTAATGAACAGTTAATCAGACGTGACATCTTATAGGCAACATTTCGTGGTTTCTATGTTCAAAATAATTGCTTCACGTTTGTTAAAATTTCCATAGCCACTCTTAAAAACTGAAGTTTTACCTACTTTAAATTTTAAACTTGTTACAATTTCTCTAATAACACTGTTTTATGCATGAATATATGTACATACATACTTGCAACCACACGCATACAAACAGACACGCATACATACTCATACGTATATAAATGTGTGTGTGTGTGTGTGTGTGTGTGCGCCTGTGTGTGTGTATGTGTGCGCTCGTGCACGTGCGTCTGTGTGTGAACACACATACATTACGTTTCTGTTAGTTTAGAATATATTTTTTTATTCCTCATAAACGAAAATACTAGATCAAACAGTGGCATTACAACATTTATAAACCAATTAAAATTTAATTCAAACAAAAAATAATAATTATAAATTAAATAATGAATATGATAATATATACATAACATAGAAAATGTCGTTTGTGAAATTTAAATCTCTTATAAGACATAAATAACGCATTGTTGCTTGACAAAGAAATAACGTTCATAGTTGAGACGTTTATCGAATGTCTTAGAATTTCTTCAACTTTCTTTAATTTATTTTACATTTAAATCAATTAATTTTTTCAGAACATTACATTACTGTTGTTCCAGGTATCTAACATCTTCTCATCTTAATGATTAATATATTACACACGTACACACAGACAGACACACTCATATATATATATATGTGTGTGTTAGGTAATGTATATTACATATTTGTATATACTGGTGGAACTTTAGTAATTATTTGTTTTCTAAATAGCCGCATGATTAAAATTAAAAATCACATTATAGATATATTCTGAGAATTTAATGCAATTAGTTTTACGAATTGAATATGCATATTCATTATAAATAAATTCACAAGCTTGAATTTGAAAAGAGACAGGTTTATGAGTTACTGCTTTTAAAGTAATTTCCAATAAATATGTTCTCCTGTTTTGTTTATTATTTATGTGTAAAGTGTGATATATCCTGGTGAATGGAACTTTCTGTAGCTATCGGGATTAAAGGGAACACATTGAGATGTATGGCTATATTGAAGAAGCTAGTGTATATATTCTTATTTCGTTTTCAGAAATAATTAAGCAAATTAATTTCGTGTGTGTGTGTGCGTATGTGTGTGTGTATTTGTATTTTTCAGCACACTGATCCATGTTGGTTGATCTAAGTAATTAAAAAGTCTGATCTATGGTGTAATCAACAATAAGCACTCCACGTCATAGCTAAACTTAAAGGTAATACGTATATGGTAATAAACGAAGTATCTATATTAAGTAAGAAGAGGTGGTTTCATATAATAATAATTGTTTCATATAATAATAATAATATTTAATAAAATGCCATAACTGACATTATGTAAAATATGTATAACAGATGAGCAACTAAAATAAAACAAGACAAAACGAGCTGCAACTTGCAACACAACACGACTGAGGCAGTTTACTATCAGGAAAATAGGATAATGGCTCCATACTTATGAACAAAATATGAACAGTGTTTTAAACGCCACAGAAAGACAGCGTTGCCTCGGGTGATGCAGTAGGATCTTCTATAAAGAAAACCGTCTAAAATATAAATATGTTGAGAACAATAAAGATAAAACTAAAAGTAAAGTTTATAAAGAAAGACAGAGAGAATGGTTTAGAAATTGAAAATATAGGAAATTATACAAGAATGCAAAATATTTAAATATATGGTAATTAACCTGCCAGGAATATTAGAATATTAGGGATGCAGTTGCCTAATGTGGTCATTTTATTGTGGATAGTGTATGTAGGGATACATCACACACCTTTACATATCTATATTAAGAAATACTCCTACATTATAAAAATAAAAAAATTACGAACAGATGAAGTGAGCAAGATGGGAAAAGGCAAGGGCAGAGAACTGCAAAGGCAGAGCGAAGGAAATATGTATATTGAAGGTAAATGATAGAGACGTGTGGCAGAAGGAAAAACAAAATCATTATCATGAGAGAAAGCAGAAAAACAAAACTATTCCCGTCATGCAAGATAGACATCAATCAATGTCAAGGTATAAATGTCGAAATCTAAATATATTCCGATAGCTGAAATAAGTAATATTTTAGCGCAACAGTGTCCAACTGTAGATAAAATAACTCTTGAGCTACTTTAAAAAAATCTGACTGAAATACAACTGAAAGTTAACGTTTTCAAGTGATAACGCTACCCCTTAATTTAATAGATATTTTCATGGAATACGTTCAATATAGATTCAACATAAAGTTGTATATACCTATACACACAAACACACATATATGTGTGTATGTGTGTATTTGCGTGTGCAAGTAAATGTGCATTTGCTCCATTTCAAGGACGCATGGACAAAAGACATGAAGGCCTCTGCAACGTCACTTCTTCCTGAGAGAGACAGGTTGGGGACCGCGTTGTCTGGTGTCAAACTGTCCGCAAGATCATCGGAGGTGCAGATGGAAAAAGAGGTCAATTTGCAAAAGAAAAGAGGGACAAAATAGTGCATCCCAGACATAGCAACTACACAGGATTCTACATATATCTGCACCAAGTTCAAAAAGGACTGTCACTCACGCATCGGTTTTCACAGTCACAATAGACGACGCGAAAGACTATTCATAATTCTCGGTACATTAAGTATGGACTCCCGAAACTGAGCTGCCAAAGATGATGTTATTGATGATATATATATATATATATATATATATATATATAGTGTTAAAGTAATGGGTACAAACCCCCAGTGAAAGTTGGCCACCAACCCATAACATCACCACCTCCTGACCAAGCTATATTTAAAGTTGTAAAGTTATTCTCATACGTTTTGTAAATATATCTTATTCCAATTTCCATTTGGCCTGGACATTTATCTATGACTTTGCTATACCTTTATGCTCGGAATGTTAATTTCGGCTGGTGCCAAGTTATTGTATATTCCTGGGAGAAGAAGACAGTATCAGGGATATAGATTTTTTATTAAAGTAATATTGATATAAAATCTACTTTCGTATTCAAATGAATACACAATTGATTGTTTTTTGGTGCAGGTCTTGGCAAATAAACCCATATTTTAAAGAAGGAGTATTTTTCCTGTTTCTTCTCTACCCAGTCTTTATTATGTTCTATATTACTTTTGGATTTTTTTCGTTTCTAATTCCACATCGTTAGTTGTATTCGTTTTGACATGCTTCTGAAAATTATACACCATTGCTATATATTTTACTTTCCACAAGCCTGCTTATTAGAATTTTATTTGCATCGTACGTTTAGAATGTGAATTATTTATTATATACTAATGTTTTATGTCCTGCGTTAGAAGCATCCTAATTGTTGAGTGTGAACGTAGAGTTGAAATCAATAATAACAAAATAGGCCGATAGCTTCAAAGTGAAATCGAACTTCCCAATGTTTCCGAGTTATCAAATCTATAATCTTTGAAACGTAACATGAAAAATATATAAAAAAATATATAAAATATAAGACTTTTTTTTTAGAGATTTTGTTGAAATCAAAGTGAATTGCATGTCTGGTTTTTACTTATTTGTCTACCTTAAATTCTATTTCTTCTTTTCCTCTTTTATGTGTTTCAGTCGTCGACCCGAGGCCAAGCTGGAGCCTATATGTTTATTCAATTATTTACTTATGTTGTTATTGCGGTTTCTATTATTATTTAGCCGGAGACATCACAGATTGAGCAGATATATAACCCAAGACGTTCAGGAATTAAACAACCTGCCTTGTTAGTCAGAGATACTATATCGATCAGTACATTATTCGATTTGCAACTCCATTATAAGACAATTTAGTAGGAATTATTTGGAGATATGGTTGTTAAAGTTAGCAGGTCCAGTGACAACGTTGAGTATACATTGATTGATGTCTTATAATTGTATTACAACAGTGACATTTGTGCTACAAACTTATTGCCAGACAAATTCCTGCACTATTTCCCACTAACAATTGAACCTGTTTCATGTCAGTTTTCTCACCGTATAATATACAACATGCCTCAGCTTTCTAAGTACAAGCGATACATTTTAGAAAAGAGTTATTTGTATATATTCTTGAGAATGGTAGAGTTGGTAGAGAGTTCTATCAAATATAATTGCGTTATTTGTTCAAGAATTTTACCTTCTGAGGTCAAATCATAGCAATATCCACTTCACCTCTCATTATTCTGGGGTTTTAAATAACGTAGCAGTCATATACTGGAGTTGATTTAGTCATTTTGCATGTATGTATGCACAACTATGGTTTTTTTGTGGGGTTTGATAAACCTAGAACGGATATTGGTCTATTATTTTAAACTGTTTAATTATGGTATTATGAAGATAACTTAGAGCGATCGTTGATCTTACTTTAGCTTCGAGTCAAGCGGAGTCTTGTGGGGGAGGAAATTGGTAACTGCAAATTGTATGGAAATCTGGTTGCCGAATTCTGCCATGTAATGTGTCATATTGATTTTGCCAAAAGATTACATTAAAGTGACACGTGACTGGAATACTAATCATCGAATGAACTGTAATAATAATCATCGAAATCTAGGGAGACCTATTCCTTTGTGTATTAGTAGCGAAAAATTGATACGAAACCGTGGCTTTTCCTTGCTTCAACATAACATAGTAATGGCTAATGTTTCTTGTTTCTTCACATCTAGTCTACTGTTTGTGTTTTATTTGCAGATAAATAGACCATTTAATTCACTTTATATTTGCTGGAATCCCTGCTGATCAATAACGCCTCAGATTTAACCAATTTATATATTCGTTTGATATTTTCCCATTATCCTTAAAAGCTGCCACAACCAGTCTCTACGTCTTCATATGTTATGTTACATCTCTGCAAGCTTGTCCCCTCCTCTAGTCACTGTCATTCCTATTTCGTCATCGTTCACCACACCTGAATAACTGGAGACGACATAAATTTTACCGGTGTGCTAAATTTGACATTAGTAGATAAGTTATAATAAATATATCTCCATCCATAATATTCCTGTTTTTTAAAATCTCTCTGGAAATATTGCCTAAACATTTCTGATAACAGCTTATAGCGACACTATAATTTAATTTGAAGACGTGTTATGGGTTGGTTTTGTAACTCTGAGTTGTCTCACCAGAATAAGTAGCGCTTACTCTCCTCCTGTGAAGCAATTTTATCCGGTATTGCTATCTTCCAATCAACTGATGAGTGCCAGTATCAACTAAGAATTTACCACATCCTCCTATTAGGGACAGGTACTCTGTATAAGATGGTTAGTCGCTTAAAGTCATCGGAAACTTGGACAAAAAAGTTTGAAATATATAATTTCAACTGAGGATATACTGTGATGTATCTAAAGTCCTAAAATTCCAATAGCTGTACTTAAGAGTAATCTTGGAAATAATCATCATCCTCATTATCTTTATCATCCCCGGCATCGCCACCACCAAAGGTACCAATACCACCACAAAACGCAACACATCCAACATCACCAAATATATGCATATGCATTTGTATTTAACGGTTATCCATGGAAGAAATAGTCCACAGGATACTTTTCGAGGTTTCCATGATGGACAGCAAGTGAAAAGCAAATTACCTTCCCACCGAGTATATTGCCTGAATATTTCAGTACAGTTAACTGGATAATAGCACCCAAGGACCGGATGATGATCTTAAACTGGGTAACATATTATGTCTATTATTATCAATAAAATGGAATTAGTTCATTCTGAAAAAAAGATACTAAAATATATTTCGAATATACACGCATTGCTTCTTAAGAAAATATTGTGTAAACATATCTAGTTTTCAAACAATTATTGTTCATATTTTTACTGTTTGTCTGGTGCGGCTTCAAGTTGAGTAAAAAGAACAAAAAGAAATCTTATGTTTTATTGAGGTTCTTGTAGTAAGTACATTTCTCTGATTTGAATATCGTTGATTCATTCTTCCCCATAGACTATTCTACGAATTATGCATACTGCTATTTTGTATCGTATTATGTCTATCACAGATATTACCATTTTATCAGCCCAAGATGTCTGAGTGTCATTTCTATTCACAGTTGTTTTTTTATAGCTGCAATAACGACTGTGTTTTTATTCTGTTATCTATCGATATATATATATATTTTTTTCAAATTGTTCCACAAGGTGTTGGTCTTATATCTTATACATTTGAATTTGTAATTGCGTTTTTTTATCGTATTGTTTAATGTCTTTTTTTTTCTCTGTGAGTGTATTTTTTCCATCTCTTTTAATGTAAGACTTGAGAGAAAAAATGGCAATAAATTCACACCAATGTAAGTATTAACATTTCACGGCTCATTGAAGCAAAAATAATATTTAGCAATAAAGTTTGTTGTCCGCAAACTATTTAATGATAGAAGACAAAATAAATAAATGAAACTAAAAATAATATAATAAACAGGTTTTAAAGCGAAATAAGTGTAGATTCTGATACATATACACACACACAAACACGCGCATACACACACATATATATATATACACACACACACACACACTCGGAGAAAGATAGAGGGAGGATACATATATGAGTGTGTGTATAATCAAAGAGGAACTAACTCAGGGATAATACTATCAATATAGGATGTAGACAAAAAAGGTAATTTGTTTCCTCCGAGGCTAACACATTCAGCGAAAAGTTAGTATAACTTTGACAATATGTTTTGATATCAATTCCAGTACACTCAATGATCAAGACAATAATAATAATAATAATAATAATAATAATAATAACCCTGAAGAAGGGAATCGTTTTAAATAGTTCTTTCTGAATTAAAGCAGCGTGTGAAAACTTCGATATTTCCATAATTTGCAAAAACATCAGCAGTACATCTTCAATGAAATACACGTATATAATTTACTGAACACTTAAGATTCTGGCCACCATTTCTTTGTATCTTCGTAAATGTTCATTCATAGTATATACACATATATAAGCACTAAGAATAACATCTCTTCCACTTTAATCATTTCATCGTTGTTCAACATTATTGTAATAAATTCTAAGAAATATAAACAGCACACTAAGATTGAATAAATAATTTCGAGCTATAACAGAAAGGTTATATGTGTCACTTTAGATGCTAGAAATAGATCATGAAAAATAAAAGTTAAGAAAGAGGCCGATGAGTTATATAACACAAGAACATATTGTTTCCCTTGCTCTTTTCATTGTAGATAATATCTGCTGGCCACAACTCCTTGCAGAAGGCTCAGCATTTCTCCGTTTAAAGTAGACATGATTTGAACACCAAATGCACAATGCCAGACATATAGACCAAGACATGGTAGTGTCAAATGCTTTTACATTTTCCTAATTTATCATCCTTGACAGATCTGTACATATCGACCGTGAATAAAAACAAGTTGTGTTATATGAACGAGTCTTACAAATACACTCGAAAAAGACAACGAAAAGAAGGAGACCAAATAATTATCACAAGCCTTTCCTGCATTTGGAGAATTTCTACTATAACGTATTTTCGAATTGACTGATACGAAGTAGTGTTTGTTTCTATGTTCTACCTACACACACACACATTATATATATATATATATATATATATACATACATAAGTACATGCACAAACACTCGCACACAGACACACACACATACATATGTGTATATATATTATAATTCCATATAATACAATTAACGCTATTAGCACTTAAATGTCAATCAAATCCCATTATTTTATCATTCTCCTAATTTTCCTCTCTATTTTCAGATATTTCATGCAATATATATATTACTCACCACAATCATATCCTCATCATCACCATAAAGGACCTTTTCATATACTACAGCATAATCGCATATACTACAGCATAATCGCCATCACTATCATCTCCAACACCACCACCATCATCATCATTATCACATCTCCATTATCATTCTCATGACCATAACGATGATGATGATGATGATGATGATAATGGTGATCATCATCATCATCATCGTTGTTTTGATAATAATCATCATCATTAAATCCAATTTTATCAGAGAATTGTTCAAATGTGTTTACTTTTATTTCTAAATTATATCATCATTATATTCATTTTGGTGCACAATCAAAATATAACTTGAATTATTTTATATAATCATAGAACCAGTTTTCTATAATAATAAGTGACTTATTTATCTCATATCAAATGTATTTAATATATTTCGTTGAATTAAAATATTTGTATAATACTATTGTATTAATAATATCTGTATATATCTAGACTTTTAACATATATATACATAAATGTATTTCATTTGCAATATTCTTGATGTGAAATCGTGTTGAAACACACTTAGGTTTGGCGATGGTGATGTTGCCAATATTTGCCAAGAAAGAC
>OZ024753.1:45956764-45986764 GCA_964016885.1 Eledone cirrhosa
TCATTTTACGTTGTTTTAACCGAATGGTTTCTGTAAAACCTGCAGCAGTAGCAATATATTTATTATTGCACTGTTACAACTGACAAACTGTTACTATTTAGGAATCTGCATGTCTCGATCCCAAACAAATAGCTAACTATTATTTCTAGGTACGTGAGTGTATGTGTATATATATACATTTATATACACTCATATATGTGTATATATATATATGCATACATTTATATATACACATATATGTGTATATATATATATGCATACATTTATATATACACATATATGTGTATATATATATATGCATACATTTATATATACACATATATGTATATATATATATATATATACATACATTTATATATACACATATATGTATATATATATATATATATACATACATTTATATATACACATATATGTATATATATATATACATACATTTATATATACACATATATGTATATATATATATATATACATACATTTATATATACACATATATGTGTATATATATATATATACATACATTTATATATACACATATATGTGTATATATATATATATACATACATTTATATATACACATATATGTGTATATATATATATACATACATTTATATATACACATATATGTGTATATATATATATATATACATACATTTATATATACACATATATGTGTATATATATATATATATATACATACATTTATATATACACATATATGTGTGTATATATATTTATACATACATTTATATATACACATATGTGTATATATACCTATACGTGTGAGTGTATGTAACTATATATAAACATATAAATATACATAAATATATATATATCTACATATATATATATATATATAAACATATACCTGTGTCTTCGTATGACGCAATGTAGCAGTAGTAGTAGTGTGCATATATAATAGCTGATGTATGTGAGTGCGTATCTACACTATCTTTATTTCGTGTCTATTGATAACTTTTTCAAGATTTCTATTCTAATGTCTTCACTGAGAAGATGAAACCTAAGTGTTTAGAGAATATTCCTTCTTATAGAAGCAATAAAAGACATTCAGACGAAAAGTGAAAACCGAATTTCCTTTTCGATACAATCCACCCTTCTCCTCCCTAGCAAATAGATACATTGTTGTCCAAGGAGACTCTCCAGATTTTACTCCTTTCAATGGCTTTCATCTCTTTTCGTTTCCAACTTTTCTTGCCTCATTCATCATCTTACTTCATCAATCTTTCATTTTCTCACATCCCCATCTCTCACTCTCACTCATTCTCTCCTTCTCACTCATTCTCTCTCTCTCGTTCTATCACGCTCTCCTTCTCACTCATTCTCTCCTCCCTCGTTCTATCACTCTCTCTCATTCTCTCCTCACTCATTCTATCATTCTCTCCTTCTCACTCTCGTCTTTATCTAGAAAGTCTTTCATTTCGTTCGTGCATTCATTGGTTTTCTTTGTAAATCCTCTCTACGATTATCAATAATGCTACTACAACTACCACCACCACCATCGCTACTACTACCACCACCACTACTGCTACAACTGCTGCTACTACTACTACAACTGCTACTACTACTACCACCACCACTACTGATACAATTGCTACTACTACTACTGATGCTACTACTACCACCACTACTGCTACTCCAGCCACTGGATGCCGAACACATCAACACATAAATACAAATTATTTCGTGTTATTGTACACTAAAACAGTGACGAAATAGAAATAGCAAGTAAGAGAAAGTAGACGATAGATGAGAAGAGAGACAAGAGACAAAAGACAAGAGATAAGTTAAGAACGATTCAACGAATTTGATTATACTTAACTTCCTTCCTTTAGATACTGAACTCTCTATTGTCTACAGAGTTTACATTAGGCAACTTAACATTTCTACGTTTTTCTCTTCCGAGATATTTCTTTTCAATTCTCACTTAAAACATTTTGTGAATATATTTACCACGTATACACATACGTTCAGAGGCGCCCAAGTGTGTGTATATATATATATATATATATATATATATATACATACATACATACAGGATGTCCACAAAATATGTCCACACACTTCAACAGCATTCTAATAAAAGTGTGTTAAGTTATTTTGTGGGGACACCCTGTATACATACATATACACACTTACACACAAACCGTGTGTGTGTGGGGGGGGGGGGGGGTAGTTTACTTGAGCATTGTGGCATGTGAGATACAATTACAAGTATGAAATAACGTTTGGAAGTTCGACAATCCGTGTTTGATAAAAATGCCAAATTAATAAGAAAGTAAAAGAAAAATAATACCACAGTGAACTACAAGAGTGAGGAAGATAGGAAGTTCCTATCTTCGAAATATATAATATAATCCGAAATATTTCGGGAAATACCATCCATTATCAAGGGTGTCCAGAGAGAAACGCGAGAAATATTGCAGGTGGCAGTTCGATTTATTTTATATATATATAGATATATGTATATATAATCATCATCATTTTACATCCGCTTTTCCCTGCTTGCAAGGGTGGGAAGGGTCCTATTCAGCACAGCATCTCTCCACTTGTTACGGTCCTTCGTCATCTCCATCGTCAGCTTCAGCGATCTGAGGTCCACTCTCATCACCTCCGCCCATGTTTTTCGTGGTCTTCCTCTACTGCGTCTTCCTTCTACTGGAATTTTTTAGCACTTCTTTACCCAGCGGTCATCCTCCATGCGCATCATTTATATATATATATATATATATATATATATATATATAATGTATGTATGTATATATATGTATGTAGAGAGAGTGAGAGAGGTAGAGTTTGTGTATAAATGGAAAAGTTGCAATGTATAATATTCCGGTGTATTTATTAGTAAATTATGTTTACATCATCCTCACCCATCCTTTATCTCACTCTCCCACATTCTCATACTTCCTCTCCATTTCTCTGTTTTCCGTTAGTTTCTGATATTCTCATCAGTTTTATCACAGTCATCAGTAGCCGTCTCTCATGTCTTACAAACTAAACACTGGTTTAGTGAAATTGAAGATAAAGAAAATCTTGGCTTAACCACAAATGATAGCTTGTATTGTTAACTGTCATCAGAGTGTTTGTGTCATAGATATTCCAGATTACGTTCAAGAATTTGTCCTAAGCTCTTCCTAACATCTGCGTGTTGTGGGGGGGGGAGTCTGTTGGTGCTATGTTATTGGTCACCGCGGGTGGATATTTCATAATGTTACTTGCATTTTCTAATAATATAAGTACATATATATATATACAAGTACCTCTCTCTCTGTATATATATATGTATATATATGTAAATTTATCTATATATATAGCCCACTGTGATGTGACATTAAATCCATTACCTTCCCAGTTTGATTTATATATTCTACATTCAGCACCATGTTCTAGAACGTGTCTTACCATTCTCATGGCGTTGGAGTAGAATTTTAAGAGAAGTTTGCCTTCTACCTCTAGACGTCTCCCATCCACATTCACATGTATTTTTGATTCAGCTTTAATATGAGTGTGGGAAAACATGATGTTTTTATCATTATATGTTTTATTTATTCAATGGTTGTTTGTTTGGTCTGGTGAATATTGCATTTTTTGAGTCAATATTTGGGAATTGTCACGTTATATTTGGCTATCAATATACAAACGTAAAGCCTTTGACAAGAGGAATTTGATAGCAGAAATGTTGAATTATGCTTCGTTAGATGTGGTGATGTTGGCAATAACTCTGCACTGTATGAGGTTTATAT
The DNA here is from genome assembly GCA_964016885.1 of Eledone cirrhosa. Lineage (NCBI taxonomy): Eukaryota > Metazoa > Mollusca > Cephalopoda > Octopoda > Eledonidae > Eledone > Eledone cirrhosa. Next base: position 45,960,532 of record OZ024753.1, read on the forward strand.
GCTTATAATATTGATATTTACAGAGATATATTTTGTTGTTGATGTTTAGCTGTAGTTCATCCATCATGAAGCAGTTCTCTTGTGATCGAATTGCTTTCCACTACCTTGCTCAGTGTGTCTTTCAGAATAAACCCCTCTAAAGGTACGCCTGGCTTATGTTACAAGTGTAGGTTTCCCCTAGAAGGATAAATACATCTTTTATTTGCGAAGTCCCCGAAGAACTCCTGTGCACACACACACACACTATCTCTCCGCATCAATCTACCTTTATGTGTGTGTATATATATATATGCGATCCCATCTCACGTATTATGTAAAGACGTATTAAGACAGACTGTTTCCCAAGGTTATGTAACGTTTATAAGATAATAAAGTGTATATAATTACGTATCACCACATCTTCACTGGTTCGTTGAAATATGATAGAATGTGGAGGATAGGAACTGAGGTGGATACCAAATACCGTACAACAATTGATGACTATCAAGAAGCAGTCGTAGGTAAACACAACAATTTAAAAGTTTTAGACACCCAAGGGATTAGATGTGGTTAAGGGTATTATTTATTCAAGAAGCTATCTCTTTACACAATCGTATTTAACACTTAGATGCACAGATAATTTTGTTGTTTACCGTTAAGCCTGGAGAATTCGGTCACAACGTTAAAACTCTAAATATGTTTATCTATTCACCATCATTAAATCTGTCACTATGTATCGCATTGGTTTCATTAATTAATTTAGATCTAGTTGAAATATATACAAGAAACTATACGGTGATGGCTGCGTGGCTAAATTTCTTGTTTTGCAATCATGTTTCTAGGATCAATGTCAGTACAGGGATACCAAAGGAAAGTTTCTTGTTACACTAGCAACAAATCTATATAAATAAAAGTCGAATAATGTCCGTCCGTGTGTCAGTCCGCTCGTGAGATAAATGAGTTAAATCGATGAAAAGGAGAGGCTGGAAATTCTACGGTGAAAAAAGAAATCAAACAATATTTCAATTTTTGCACAAAGTTCTGTGTGAGTGTATATGAGACAGGGTATCAAATTACGGCAGTGCAGAGCTAGTGTGCCGTACTATGGCACTGAGCAGCTAGGGTGACACACTATGGAAATATGGAACTAGGATGTCGCAGTGTGACAATGGGGAGATAAGGTAGAAAAATACGGCAATTCAGAGTTAGTTTACAAATAAATCCCACTTTTACTCCCCCTCCTCCACCTTTTTCAAACCATCAGGAAACTGAAACATTACCTCTGAAGCTTAAGCAATTCTTGCACTTAATTCAACCTCCTGTATTCCATCGCTCATGACAACGGCCTCGATACACATGAAATTCTCCCCTTGATTCAGTGGACCTTCATTCATATAGAGAGTGCACTACTCAGGCCTTCCTGACAGAAGCATTTTGTCAGTCTTCTCAACACTTGTCCTTTCTTGTTGTGTAACACTTGACTCGAAACGGATTCAGTGTATGTTGGTGATCAATATCCGATAAGTTAAGTAGTACCATTTCCTCAGCCGACTGATCCTATACACTGAATAATAGATTTTTTCCATCCTACATCAAAATTTGAAACTTTAGAGTAAAGATGTTAGTATATCATAATCTGGATTTTTATTGAAATCTTCGCAAGAAATGTATTATTTCTGTCTTCTTATCGTATCTAGATTATTATGTTTCTCGTTTATCATTTTGTTGACAAAAATTCATAAACGTATGAATTAATTATTTGTAGAAAACACACCTTTCACATGAAACTTCGTATGTAATAGGAAGAGCTGAATTGATACATCGTGTATTGTCGTTCATGGATATGGCCTTCTGTTTTTGAGATATTTATCTAAAGAAAAGATTACAGAATATCCATGCACACCATGGACAGAAATAATGAATAATTTGTTCTACAAGTAATGTTGATTCTCCTCTGTTACAACGTTATCTTCTTTATATTAATATATCTTTTCTAGAAAATTGTTCAATGTTTTCCCGCTCTCTTCCCTCTCTACGGGGGAAGCCTTCATCTCAATATTCGTTGAAACTAACGCTAAAGAGAAATGTTTAGTCAAACACACACGTCTCTAAAATAAGTTGCTTTACAAAATATATCCTCACGGACATAATCGTTTATCTCTGAATATGAAATTTATTCGAGGATAGAACCCTGAAAGACTGAACATGAATATAAACATTTTATGTTGGCACACTTTATGAAATGATTTGAAAAACTTTTGAGAAACCTGTTCGCTGTTATACAAAATGAAAACACATTACTAGAGGATTTTATTGCTATTTTCATGTCAGGATTATTCAGAAAGTTTCTTTTGTTTATTCCACTTAATAATCTACACTAACAAATGTAGCAGTCATTTTAATACAATTTCTTATATTAATTCTGTTTTATTTCGAAATAATTACATTTCCAGGACAGAGAAAACTAAAACATAATAATTGCATTACCGTCCATTGTTTCAAAATTATTGCGGATTCGCAGATATCTTAACAATGAATCAGTCGTTGTTGGTGGCTACTAATTATTGAGGGCAATCGTAGCTATATAGCAACACATTGTTTATCTTATCGATTTTACACACTTGAAACACTAACCTTATTTTAATTGGTCTGCTGCAAGCCTCGGCCTACGAGATCATTCTCCTCTCAATGGATATAAATGAGGACTGTCAATGCTATCAGTGTTGCTAACTTTATCATCTTAAGTATAAAAATAAACAACACAAAACGAAACAAAACTAACAATGAAAGAAAGAAAACCTATAAAATAAGATAAAACATCAGAAATAAATACGGAATTAATCATTTTTTCAAACGACCAATCATGCACAAGGTCAGTAGTCATCTCTTATTTCCTTTAACGCTGAACAAATGAATAACAAATATATATGAAACACTGCTCCGGATGTTATCTTATTGATAGTTAATTCCACAGATCAAGGTTACTTTGTCCACGCAATTTAATGGAGAAACCGTCACAAAATGTTTTCTTTTTCATCTTATTTTAATCCAGAAGAGGTAGCGAGGATGTACACTAAATGTGCTAAAAAAGAAACTTAAATGAAGTGAAATATATAATCAAATAAATGAAATATGTGATCAGACATATATGAGTATAATATGCACGTCCCTCTCTGTATATATGTATATATATATATAGAGAGAGAGAACGAGAGTGAGAGAGACAAACAGACAGAGAAATAGATAGCTGGCTAGATAAATAGATATATAAGGCTCTGTCGTAGTTTGCTCGAAGCATTGTTTAAAGTCTAGAAGATCGTGAAGGTTAACACAATGAGAATCTATTGTCTCTATTCATCATGGATATAGATCGAACAAAATACATTGAAGTCTTGAAATATTGCTTTATCCATGTTTACGTGAAGAAACACTTCACCACTCCATTACCAGATATCAATAAAATAAGAAGCAATATAAAGGTTGTCCCACAAAAATGTATACATAATTGAACAGCAGATAACTCAAAGTATATATACATTTTTGGGGGACACCCTATATATATTGATATGTATTTGATCGACGAAACAAACTCCGATATTTCGTGACCCAGCTCGGTTGAATTACATATAATGAAACCAGTAAATGAAGAAAGAAACGCCGTAATGTGTATTCCATTCATTTCCTATTAAACGAGAATAGAGGTACGAGATGATGAGAAGCCATGCTAAACAGCCTCAGTACAACCATGATCAAATATGCCAATAATAAGATTTAAAAAGTAAAATATTCAAACCATGCATACATATAAATCTGCTGAAAAGAAACGATAATACCAGAACGTGTTCTGAGTGAATAATGCTTCAGATAATCATCCTCATTTGTCAATAATTGAGTATTTATGCTGCCAGCAAAACCTTTTCGATTTTGAGGATATCAGAATGTCTTCCCCGAGTCAATAATTTTATATTTATATATTCTATTTGTTTTGTTTTATTTTGTTGGTCTTTTTTCGATAACAAGGCTTTTAGCATCGTCGTAAATGTTCTTTTCTCGTAATATTTTGTTGCTTTTGTCCTCTAATCATCGATTTGCGTTGAATTTATAAGTTAATGCATTATAGACGAAAAATGCGCCTGAAGTTTCACCATACTTTTGTGTATTAAAGTATAGAGATTGTAGCGATGGAAATTAAGTGTCCCTCGTAAACTAGAAAAAAGATATATGAGATAGTAATTCTACATGATTACACATAAACCGGAATTACACAACAAAACATGAAAATATTTGAAATATATTATTCTAACGTATGTCATATTCTTTGTGTGATTTGCTAAAGTATTAGGGATTGTTTAAAGAAAATCTGCTGTTGTAACCTACAGCAATCTGGAAATATAAATTAAGGATTGGCTTGATTAATTAAGCTGATTTATCCTTTATCCTTGGGCTAGCTTAGCACCAAGCTAGGTTTTCCTTAAACATTGTATATATATATATATATATAATGTCTGTGTGTGCTTGTCTATATGTGAATATATATACATATGTGTGGGTGTGTGTGAGTAAGAGAGAGAGAGAGAGAAAGAATGAGTGAGAGACCATGTTTCTTATTGAGATGAAAGGCCAACACTTTAATGGAGGTGGTACAGATGGAACATAACGCCACTGTTATACAAAAAATACACAACATTTTAGTAGAACTGAAATCTAATAAACAAGTCACAGTAAACATGATTTCACATATCAATTATTAGTGTAGGTAGACGTTTCAGGTCTTGTGAACTACAGGAAACCGAGTTCCAACGACCTCTTCATATTTTTAAACTTTCTCCATTTCTATGATAGATATATATTGTCGTCTGCGGAGATTGATATAACCACGAACTATAAATATATCTAAATTAATATCTTGATAATATATATTTATTAATGAAATATTTTTATTTATTATACGAGCTTAATGTTCATTTTCTACGGCGGTGGATTGAGAAAATCAGGAGAGCGCCGACCAGTGTACAACCAGCCAACCGTTGCTTGTTTTCAGGAGGACCCTTTTTGTTGCAAACATTCCATCAACGTCTCCTGTTTTAGAATAACTTGCTTCCTCCCTTCTACCATTGTTTGAAGACAACGTAAATGTTTATGGATACTGTGCTTCCTTCCGCGAGTAAACAGTAAAACAACTACAACAACGACCACAACAACGAGGTAGTCTTTGTACAGTTGTTATATTTGCCAATACTGCCATATCATCCTAAAATATCTTATCGATAAGGCAGTACAACCAATGGTGGAGAGGAAAAAAGGGAATAAACATGGTTTGTAAGTCTCTAGTCTTAGCTGGCATGTGTGGAAGCAACAAAAGGAACAAAACAATATCATCAGAACAAAACAAACTTGATGGTAGATATAGATTTTTACATTCTTCTGCGTACGCCAGACAATATACGACCAAATACTGTATTATATATATATATATATATATATATATATATATATATATATTGGATTGTTTGACTGTAGGTTTGTATTGATTGTACTAAATGTCTCTAGGACTGTAAACGATATCTATATTATTTTTAGTACTAATAAAACAGCACTGGTGTAAATACTACAGAATTGTGCCTGGGAAATATATTTAACATCGTTGCTATCATTTAACAATCATTAAGAGAATTTCAGATATAGACGAAATAACCTATAAGGTCACTGACACGTGGGTCAATCTGACATAAGAACAATTCGCAATCCATATTTATCTCTGGGAATTGGCAGATATACTAGAGGGTAAATTTATTACACAAATCCCACTATACCATCATAAAACAAGAACTATAAACATTTCATCTTTTGTTGAAATGTGTTTTAAATGTAAAGAGGATGTTGTTCCAGGTGAAATGTCATTGACCATAGGTCTACCTGAACATTGGACAAATTTAACCTAAAGATTTCTATAGCAAGCAGGAGTTTATATACAAGGTGTCCCACAAAATGTATACATACTTCAACAACATTCTAATCAAAGTGTGTATACATTGTTCAGGTACACACACACACATGTATATATATGTTGGAGTGTATAGAAACAATTTCATATACATTATTGGTTATTTTCTGTTCCTTTCATTACACAAGAATATATTGAGACGTATCCTAATATCTTGCAACAATCTATCATATAGTTTATATTCAATAGTAATTCAGATTTCTGAAACACATTGTTTACAGAAAATATTAGTGACCATTCTAGCAAAAATATTGGATAGATTCCTCATTAACAAATGATTCTGTTTACAGATACTCGTTCAGATATTAATATTAGGAGCTTAGTTTATTTTATCGGAACACAGACCCCTAATTAAACAGTTTTAACTTGATGATGAAATAATGAAACTTAAATTATTACAGAATTATCGGATATATATATATATATATATATAACGAAGGAGGAGTGGTAAGGCACCAGAGGGAACATTACTACCCTAAGTATTGAGTACTCTGGTGCGTTGAGTGGGTAATAGGAAAATGTTTAACCCCATCGGGGTTAAACATTTTCCTGTATATATATATATATATATATATATATTGGCTTCGTTTTTTAATTTATATAATTGTTGCATGACATAGAAAGGGATAAGCGATCCCTGGTGAATATATTATGTGAGATCAAACGAGTTTCTTGAATACACATTCCAGAGTTTTTTTGGGGTAGACCTCCGCCAATTCCAACGACGAAGGCACTAGTTTATTTAACTGGTGCACTTGCTCAATCACGTTTCCACTTCAAAATCCGAAGCTCCTGCCTCTTATAAGAGACAAAGGTATCCAATTTGATCGACACTACTAACAACCTAAGATCCAATATTTTATTCATGTGTTCTCTTTTGACACGGAGAATACAAATATGTTTAATAAACATATTTCACATGACATCAATATGCATATTCAATCGTAACCACGGTACGTTGGTCTTTCTGTTATATATATACACACACACACAGGCGCGCGCGCGTGCGTGCGTGCGTGCGTGCGTCTATCTATGTGTGTGTGATTGTACATGTTTGTGTATCATGTGTGTTTACGTGTATTTTTATTCTAGTAATAAAGCCAATACTTTCAGATCATCGTTCCCCAGTCGATATCTGCTTGGATGTCAATCAATGTGAATACCAGGTATCCTTAGTGTACATCAAGTGACAGCATTGCTGTCTCGTAAATCATAACATAAATCTAAGCAAACTTATCTATTCTTGCTAGAAATTCCTCGGAGAATATCTTACATCCAATCAGTTAAATATACTTTTGGATAGCGAAATATAACTGCATGTGTTACGGATTCCTTCATACAATAAACTAAATTATAATGCACTCTTACATGTGTTGTTGTTGGTGGTGGCGGTGGTTTTGTAGGTAGTGTTGGTGGTGCTGGTGCTGGTGGTGGTGTTAATAACGTTGTTGTTAACACTGCTATGGAGCCCCAGGTTAGGTCTGATTGAGTAAACCCTTCATAAAAATTGTCGGGGGCCACTAACATCTAATATTTCATATATCTAGCCAGTAGGAATATACAAATAATAATATCTCTATCTCTTACTCTCTTTCACCGAAACCACTTAATCCTTTATGACACACATACTTCAAACAAAAACTGCCCTCATGATTATGTAGATAGCCTAATATGCAGGTCCCTCTCTCAGAGGGAGATACAAAAAAAAAAACACGTAACATGTGAAAGTTAGGTTTTGACTACTGAGGAATCGGCTGACATTTCATATAGTTCAATCAACATAGATTCTATCACAATTGCTCATACCTAGCAATATATTAGATCCATTACACTGCAGACAATTGATAGTTTTGTAGGGTGCGTGTATATTCCTTTCTATATATGTCATTAGTATTGCGAGAATACTTACAAATCATGCTCTCAACGCTAAGGGTTGTTTTATTTACGGGGTGTAAAACAACCTCGCAGTGACGTACCCCTGTTGGGAATTCGATCTTATATTTTATAATTGCTCACATACCGATGGATATATATTATATATATATATATATATATAGTTATCGAGACGATAGTAAATACATTTTCTATAGGCCGGCTGCTCTGAAATTACTCAATAAGAAATAGTTTGAGCTTATAGGCGAGCCACCATTCTCAGAGTGCTAACAAAATGTATATTTGTAATGAAGCGGTTGCACGTTGTGTATGTATATATATATATATATATATACATATGTGTGTGTGTGTGTTGTTAATGAATGTGGCAACACTAGGAAGTTCCTATAAAGTCCTCATTAATAGAGAAATCTCTACAACCTATACCCACCTTGCAATTATGAATTGAATATATTTAATTAAAATATAGAGATGTAAATAAACAGTTTTAATTGGCTCTCAGAAATGTGTTATTTCGAAGATATTAATGGTTGTCTAATGAATGTACAGAGTTGTTGACTGTAACCCTTAGTCACATTGGTTTATATATATACATACATACATAGACACACACACACACACGTGTGTATGCGTGTGTGTGTAAAGTTTGTATATATAATTCACGTATGTATATACATATACATATATATGTGTGTGTATATATCAATATATCTGCATTGGTTCTTTCAAATATTACTGTATCACTTTGAACATAATTTTTCTTTTTTATCAGAAAATAATATTAATGAGTTGGATCACTATCGGTTTCGATGATGTGTATTCATGTTGATTGATCAACTCAACTAATTATTTATTATATTGAAGAGTTAATGGTTGAGTATTTCTATGGTACTTGTAATGTCAACTTTATTCTCAGGGCCTTTTTATCCTAGCACGTTGTATAACAAAACCTATCATTTGAATTAATATTTACACACCCATTAACTCTTCCCGTCGGACGGGGAGATCTCCCATCCACTTTGGGGTCGGTGAGAGATGTCTTCTCTTGTGAAAATGGGTATAGCTTTCATTATGTAAAATCTCCCCATTTTGCCTTATCTCTCCCCCATTTTGGGGCACTTACTTTCATGGTCTTCCCCGTTTAGGTTTTTATAGGTTGGCATGTCTGTATTTAAGTTCTAAGGAGCTATGGCATGGTTTCTCTATACAACCTTCCAATTTTTATATATTTTCTGTGTTATTTGAAGATCATTATATTTCCATGTCCTCAATAGTCACCAATTTCTTAACCATCTTCTTGTACTGACTTTACCTCTTGCTGCAGTTACATTGATTCTTCCTCAGTGTTCTCTCTAATTTCTATTTTTTTTCAAATATTTCGCTCGATTAAATTCTCTAAGTATCTTCTTTGCAACAAGTAGTATTTTACCTATATTTCACCTGTGTTTTTTGTTTATATATATCAATATCAGTTTTACTCTATCGTCTATACGCATTGCTGTAATTTTCGGCGTTCGAATAAATTGTTCATGTATTGCAAGTATTATCTATAGGTTTCGAATGTTACTAAATTATCTTTGTTCTTTTTTTACTGTCTTCATATACATCATTTTTCCTGCGAGTTAAAAATGAATGAGAGATAATACAATAAAATAGTTTCAGTATCTTGCTTTGAAGCAACAAATCATTTCCAATTAGGAGGTTATTTGATTCAATTTATCTCTAGAATATCCCAGATTTTATTTTATCTTTGAAAATTATCTCCCTTGGAATGACATTAATTGTCAATATCACTTGTATATCAACTGGAATTTATATTTGAAATATTAAGCTGTTTATATGTCAAGAGTAGATATTTGCATTAAATTGTAACTGATTGCTTTCACATTCCTCTTCTGTGAAGTTCCTCACCCCTCCCTTACTGTCATGGACTTCCTGCGATAGAATATATCTAACGACATCTATATACCATTTCCTAGCTCGTTCAACGACAAGCAAGTAACGTTATAATTCTTCGAATATTTTACTGCGATGCCAAGCAAGAATGACTAAAAATCGAATGTCTATAATTATAACAGAGGAAGGTAAACAAAATGAATACCAAATGAAAACGCTGGAATTAGAGATAAAAAGTTACATCATTCCACACCACACCACACATACAGAATCAACAAACTGCAGAATATATTTTCAGCGACAACTGTAAAAGTAATGTATGTGTGATAAGGAACGGCATGTAATAGCTGCTGTGAAATATAAAATAAAATTGCTTACAATTAATACGTTTATATCTTCAGCATCGTTGCAGGTATTTTAACAAAGAATTAATTTATCATTATTTTTACGTAGCTGATCTAATTTAAGCCTGTTTTAATGCCAATATGTTCTTTCTGTGATTAATTGAAGTGAAAATAAAACGGAAAACGAACAAGGAAAAAGGAAAATTGGAAAGCCAAGTAAGAATAAATTAATAAAAACATGAATACAATTGCAAAGCAAACTTGACAAATTTGCTAACTAGAAAGATTTTATGTTTCACTCAGAGGGAAATTAATTTTATTACAGTGTGCAGTGTTACGTTCAATTGCTTATGTTGACTATACTATCTCCTTTAACAAAACTACGTGACATAAAATTAGTAGCATTTGTAATATTGTTAATCCCATCAATTCTTGGCTACAGAATCAATCATTAATTATTGTACATATATACATATACACAAAAGTGTATGGAAACACACAGAAATTCAGCTCTAAGCACACATAAATAGTGAGCCAATAAGAAAACGTCATGCGGTTGCCTGGTCTGCTAGATATGGCAGCTAGGCTTCACACAAATGATAATTCTAAAAATCCATGGCATGTTACTTAGTATTATCCTAGGTTCACTCACTTATAAAAAAAATGATACTGAAAGATAGAACACATTCCATCATAGATTTATTCGGTTTGCAGCTGATCTGCGTCTTAACTTATGTGTGTATTGCTTGGGTCGAGGAACGATTCATATGTATTCCTAGTTTTATTATACAAAATATTGTAAGTCAGGTGGACCATCTCACATAGGAATATGTTTTCATAGCAAATATCCAAAATACGTATTTTTTAATATTTGAAATTTTCTGTAATTGATATAATTATGTAAGAATTTAGTAAATCAATCGCGTTCACTTTTTGGCTGGAGTTTTTGAAATGAATTACTACAATATTCCATGAATGTTATAGAGGAATTTTAGAAAACTGGTGGCACTCTTCCAGCAGTGATAATATATCTTCGTATTGGAGACGAAAACGTCAGATATGTTTTGTAAACTTCTATTGAAAAATAGGGAAAATTGCATAATTTCTTCAGCTACCCTCAAGATTGTTGCCAAATTCACGTTAGGCGGATAATTGGTGAAAGAAGGAATTATATATATATATATATATATATATATATATATAATTCCTTATTTACATAAAGATATAAAATACAAGCACAAATAAATATATATATATATATGATTGTATTATATATATTATATATATTTAAGTAAATAAGGGTTACTCTTGAAAACACATGCTATACCTAATAAATAGGATCACATGGAAACCAATAATACTGTGTTTAAAAGAGAATTCAGTACACAATAACTGGCATAAGACCAAATAATTCTGGTAGTAGCACCACATTTAGTTTTAAAGAAACCCAACCAATTTGCAGTATGTTCTACTATTGACGTTTCAAACTGAATATGTTGATGTTCTACTGTAAAGGATATTAAAGTTAGAAAAGTTAAATTACCTAAGTATACTATGTGTGTTGACTACATACACATAGAACTCACAAAGCATATAATTACTCTAATTTATACCTTTATTTAAAGCTAGTGTGCTAAGAACTTTTTTGGCCCTATTAGCCGTGTCTATGTGATATATAAACAGATTGAAGAAAGAATCTCGAGTATATCCAGGGTGTCCTCCAAAAACAATGTATATACGCTTTGATTACCTGTACAGGCAATATTTATTGGAATGCTGTTGTAGTATGAATACATTTTTGGGGGACACCCTGTATATATATATATTTAGAATATATATGTTCATGTTCATCTAATGCTTAAAACTTTCGATATGTTTACGGATCTGAAATTCAAAATATCACCCCATTCTTCGACATAAACATAGGAATAAAACATTATATATATATATATATATATATATATATATATATATATAAAAGAGAGAGTATAGGGAGAAGGGAGTAGTACATATAACCCTTTTAGAAACTCCAATACTAATTGGAATTTCAGCTAATCCGTTAATCCTGCTGAAAATATTTCGTTGAAAGGTCTCTGTAAATGTTTTCATTATGATGGATTTAAACTCGTAATACACAGAATATGTTTACTACAGTAATATTGATTAGGCCCACGGCTGTTTACTAAAACAATAACATTGTTTCATTATTTGACACGATGCAGTTAATAATGTTAGTCCAATTTTGTCATGAACATTTCTAAATATATTCTATAATTTCACATATTTGAATTAAACCCATTTCAGGCAAGGGGCTCATAATTTTCTTGAATTGTATAATGCCGTGTGGAGGCGCATATCCTTAGTTTTTCGGTGTTGGGATCCTAATAAACATTAGCTTAAAATATCGATAGTGAATCATTGTGTTCCGTTATGGTTTATGAGTGGCTATTCTATGCAGTAATCTATTGTGTATGTACAGTGAATAACATGAGCTGAGATACAAGGAATATATGAAAAGTCTGTAAATAACTGGGACCATAATTTTCAAGATATCGTCCTCGTGAATGTCTACTGCATTAGATTGGTAATGTCTAACTTTGTTACGTGATTTTATACGAGGGAGAATAATATTAGGTAGAAGCCGACTGACCAGAAATTTAAAATAAAACTACGATGGCCAGCAGAAAGAATTAAAGTGTTAACATGTAGGAGTTTCAAGGAAGTACTGAAATGTCTAGCGATTCAGTTCTACGTTTCCTAAATGGGAACATTGGATCCTAGTATCCTAATACATTTCCCTGAGAATGGTAAAAGTGGATAGACTTCAGATAATAGGAATCTGATGTGTACATTGATCTCAATATTTCTGCTTCACGGTATGTCAAAATTTAATTTATATCCATTTGTCAATATGATTGATTTGGAAATAGAAGCTCGTGCACATACACATCCATTTCATTTAATCACAGTTTGTATCAATATATTAATACGTTTCCATTGATAATGTGCGTTTACGGATCAAGTAAATTCTCATTAACGACGTTCAAGATAGTATGATGATTCAATATTATAATATAATAATAAACTTTCGTCATGAATACATCTTTTCATTTCATGAATGCTTAATGATAGATAGATATACCTGAGGTAAATTTAGAGATTGTGTGACCAAAGCGACAAAATTAATGTTTCAATTGTCATTCTGCTATATACGTAGGTTTCTTATATCAGTGCATAAATAAATGGGATTAATAATGTAGTGGCTGCTGTCAAAATAATAATTTATCTTGCGTATGTGATTAATCAAAGTCATTTCGTATGAGAATGACATTTCAATAAGAAGTAATCGTCTTCAAAACAAACACCTCTTATGAATTTTAGTTGTTTCTAAAATCGCTGATAATAACGAAGATTAATTTGAATGTCAGTACATTATTAAACTGAATTGAATGGAATCGTGTTTTGCAAACTTTGCAAATTGTCTAAACAATGTTAATATGAGTGGAGTCATGAAGGAAGAGAGGATCACTCATAGATTAGGAATCATAGTTTCAATACGCTGGTTCAATTCATTTATCTTCCTGTTAATTGTTCTCTCTTGTTCAGAACGTATTTTGTGTTAATAATTGCCCTGCTGCTTATGTGAGTCCAATGTGAGAGTCTTATAAGCAATAAAATGTTTCTTGAGGCTTAGGCTGAAAGAAATATCTCTGTGGTTTGTGCATATTTATGGACCAAACAGAGTCATAAGATGTTTTAAACTTGGTGAGGCTCATCCCTCTGCAGGTTGAACCTAGTTTTCCAGGGAAGAAAGAGAGAGGACTAATCTACCCAAGTACTGGACAAGTAGTTTATCGACTTCCAAAGGATGAAAGGTAAAGTTGACCTTGGCAGGATTTGAACAGATCCTCAAGAGCCAGAACAAATACAGCAAGGCATTTTCTATCCAATTTTCTCTCAATTCTGCCAATTTTTTGCCTATAATTAGAAGTATAAGCAAGTGAATTACTTCTGAAAGCTCAAGCGGCAGGTGAAGTAATTTATGATATGATAGCTGGAATATTAGTCAATGTAAATGAACATCAAAGAAAATATGTCAATCAAAATCTGTGTTGAAGGAGAAATTGATCAGGACATCACCATTTGAGATTGAACACAGAACCAAGAGATTATAAAGTAAATGTTTTAAACACTCCCCTTGCTAACCCTGCACCAGTTCCACCTTCATAATTAGGCAATGCTTATGGCAATGAATCTAATGGAATCTGATTTTCTTTGGATATCCACGACTTTCAGTAGTAAATACATTCATAGTATATTCTTTACTCTGAATTGTTGCAAACATAATGATTTTCTTTAGTTAAACTAAAGATTAAGTAAGCGTTTGGGAAAATATAATCGATTACATATACAGCAGTAAAAGACTAGTTCAAATTTATTGATTACAGTATGAAGCGGAATATAGTTCGGCGTAGAAAAACAATATTCTCAATTTGGTATTTCAACTGACAATTTTACACTTTTTGTTTTTGTTAACACAACCTAAATATTAATTTCACACATTAGCAAAAGGTCATAAATATGTAGAGAATGGGGATTATGTGGAATATTATTACCCTATATATGACTTTCTCAATGGATCTAAAGGTTAAATTGATGTCGGCATATATAAAGGGCAAACAAAATACATTTATGAATAATATACAGCATCCTAACTACATAACATCAATTTTTTTTTAAATGATGAGATAAAGTCAGAATTTTCTTACACATTACTCTTCTGACAAATTGACAGACTCGTTAGATCATCGGACAGTATCTCCCGTGCCATTCATTCAACCTATCAGTGATCTGATTTCAGATCCATGTGTAATACCTTGAAAAAACGATTTAACGATTTCTCATAAGGCTGCAAATTGACCAAGATTTTGATACACGGAGATATGAGCACAATTACGTGTAGTGGGCCCAGTCCTTTGAATACTTCCTCCGAAGATGGGTGCTTTCAGCTTTGTTTACTTCAGTCGAATGCATTCAAAGTCACAGTTCCAAGAATTAATAAATTTCTCTATATATATTGAAGGTTACCTACCCACCCACCTTTTTACAAGAGGTTGTAGCAAATGACCTCATATCTGACAAACACCTCCACAACATCTTCAGGGTTAATTTAAG
This sequence comes from Eledone cirrhosa, assembly GCA_964016885.1. NCBI lineage: Eukaryota > Metazoa > Mollusca > Cephalopoda > Octopoda > Eledonidae > Eledone > Eledone cirrhosa. Next base: position 45,975,823 of record OZ024753.1, read on the forward strand.
TGGATGGACATGACCTTGAATGGTATTTATCATACGTCCATTCTATCTGCATGGTCTGGCCTAACCTAGGGCTAAACATAGACAGCAATAAATACAACACATAATGTAAGCGTTTGTATAATGAAAACACAAAACACTATTGATACTCACTGTATCAATAGATTTTTACAGTGAAGTAAAAAACAACAGTACAAAACAAAAAGACAAAAATAAAGAAATATAATTCTTGGGAAGTCTTAGAAAAGAACCTTGCATAAATTACTACAAGAAAACCGATGCTAGACAAATTTGATTGTATTAATTTCGGGTTTTGTTTTTTCTTAATTTCAATTTGATGTTTTCTTTTAATTGTATGACATTAAACTATTTTTTCTTTCTTTCTTATATTTATTTTTATACAAATTATTATTATTGTTTATTTGTTTTATTTTTCTTCACTATTTCGTAATTAGAATTTTATAGTTTTTAATTGGCAATCATTCCGTAATTAAATCAGGTTTGACATGGTTGTTTCCAGCAGCTTGAATAGGAAAAAACAAAAACGAATGAAAGCATCCGTCATTAGGAGAATGCCTTATATATTGACAATGGTAAACGTTAATACATTGGGGCGTAAACACAGATAGAGAGAGAGCCATGTTAGCGGAAAAGAAGAAAAATAAATAGGAAAATGGAAAAAAGGTAACTAAAAAAAACGAACGAACGAACAAACCCCATAAACGTGAAATTCGAGAAAGGAAACAATATTTTTAATTTGACACAGGACTGTGATTGGACAGCGTGTATCTAATTAAAATCAAATGTTGTAACAGAAAAGATCAAATCAAGATCCATTCACATATAACAGAAAAACATGCAGAAAAAACAAAAGAGAAAAAAAAGAAATGGAATCATGGAAGCCAATAGATATCAAAGTGAAAAAAAGTTTGAAGGTAAAGAAGCATTGTAAATGGAATAATTGAATAAAACAACAGATAGAGAGAGGCCGGATATCAGAAAATAAAAAGAAAGTTTATTTCTTGAGACGTAACAAAATAAATGACACTTTTAAAGAGAGCAACACTATAGCTTAGTGGATTTATAATTTATTTCCCCTGGAACGTAATCAGAGAGAGAGAGTGAGTGAGTGAGTGACTTTCTATGAAACACAAACACTAATCTCTAAATATCTATATTCAATGCAGAAGACATAAAATTCAAGTATGGAATATATACTGCCTCTCAATCTATGATGCAGAGATTTAAGCAATTTTTAGGAAGTAACAAAATGTTAGAGAGAGTTAGGCAGAAAGACAAATCACTACAGAGACTGGGAATAAATATATTTAGATTAAGTGCATTGATATTCATTGTGTTGTTAGGTGTTATAAGGTAGGAACATCTCCACAGTTTTCACTCTTCGTATCGAAGATCAAATATGTTCTCCTCCTCCTCTTTTGTTTATTTTATATTTTGATTCATAGAGACTTCGGTTTGTTCAGCTTATTTATTTTAGTCAACGAAATTTCATTAATGACTTGAAGTTGTCGCTCCCTGTCTGTCTTGTGTAGACTTAAACATTGGTTTAACCATACCTACTCAATCAGCTTTGATTAATGAAAGTTGTCTTCTTCGCTACATTAATTGTGTTAGTGCTTCATTTCAATAATTACTTAGATATATTTCATCGAAATTAAACGACTAGCATTAAATAATGTTCCAGAAAATCAAATATTTATCTCGGTTACATTGTTTAGACGTTGTATAACATTATGGCAATTATTTAAATCTTATGTGTAATGCACATTATCATGGTTATAGAATACAACCTAATATGTAATACATGTTTAACTCGCTCAGTAAACTTCTACACTCAGTCACTGCAACTAGTAACGAATGTCACAATAACTTTTAGTGGGAAGCATCATTGTGGTCACAGGACTTCAAATCAGACTCTAAATTCAAACGGTGATATACAAAATAGGGGATGATCATGTCGAGAATGCTTCAGACAATAGGTCACCTGTCTTTAGAAGGAACGGTGTCTTAAATATATGACAAGAAAATTATTTCCAATGTTTACCGGATACATTACATTGGGGAATTTGATATTGTAGATAGGTGGGTGTAGTGTGTTTCTAGAAGTTGATCTACTTGACTTTATTAGAAGATAACATTTCACTGCTCATTATCTTCCATCAAACCTTCAAACATTCCCTGTTCACGGTAGTGAGTCAATTACGGGAGCAGTCGGATATATAACGGACAACATTATATAACCTGACTTCACTCTTAAGTTATATGTGAGAGATATACCGATATGATTTTGCTTCAAACAGCTTCTGATTTCAAGGTTTATTTTAATTAGTCAGTGGATCAATAACTATATTAATAACCCTAGATGCGATACAATTCAGTAATATATGCCATCGAAAATGGCAGGTGAATATTTAATTAATTCCGCAATCTAATTGCTACCGTAACAGATAGAATTGGATACAAAAGCAGCGTGTAATATTCGGCACTATTTTATATACTAAATGTCACGTTATGTGTTCTTCCAATAGTATATTTCATATCTGATGTACTGCTATTCATAAATTGCTCTGCAGGAATCTACTGGATTAATCAATCTGAAATGGGTAATTCTCATATTTATCTTTCTATAATATCGTAAAGAATAGTGAGCAGAGTACATAATTACTTATACAAACAAACGTGTATTCATTTTGAGTTACATATCAAATATCTTCAATCTCTGAATACAAATTGTAGGATGAAGCCAGCGTTATTATTGTAAGGCATATAAATACCATGAACAATGGCAAAGCAATGTAATTATATGTTCAAATTTATTTAGGAAAGCTAGCTTGCAAATATCCTAATTGACAATATTATTTACACAATAGACTAGATGTTGTTTAATCACAAGTTCAGGTCAGTTCAATTCACAAATTTTTTGTTATGTACGGCATAACAATCAAATACACAAGACTCTTGTTGAAATAATAACGGATATAGCATATTGGTCAGAGATTAAGAGGGGAAAAGTCACATTCCTTTGGACAAATGTTATTGCAGCTTAAGCTTAGTAAAACATATCACTTCAGAGTGAACTAGACGTTACATTTATCTGATTTATGTTCCCTCGTTTTTCCCGTTTTTCCACAGACTCTCACTGACCATGACTTCAAAAGGCTTACACAGTAAGAAGTGACATTCTCACACCACCACAATTTATCTATCACACATTCCGCAAAGTCTCTCGTCTCTTAAGTTGCAATGAACGTTATGATGCCACTAGTAATTAAAAGGAAACAATTGACCAGATCCCAGACCTCATTCCGTTACTTAATGGGCTGGAACACGTCAAATAGGATCAAAGAAACAATCTTTCCATCGGTCTGTCCACTGCTAATACTATCTACCGGTCGTGTCCCCTGCCAGAAGAAACAAAGAGATACTCAAGGATATAATGCACCACCCGGTCTGGAAATCGAACTCACAGCCTCACGATTGCGAATCTAATTCCTTAACCAAAAAGCCGTGCACCCTCATTAATTAAAGCTTTTTAAAATCGAAATATCGCCATTCTTTTGAGCCTATTTCCAGAACAATTTCATTCAGGAGAACAGTAATATTTGAAACGATGGCATTCTACGTTATTGAATAGATACACTTTTCCCTGTAAAACTAAAATATCGATGTTTTTTCCCTGTTCTTTCCCTGGTACCTATTCGGTCACATCAAATAAGACCAATGTACGATAATCAATATTAAAATTAACCACAGTCGAAACTTAAAGAGAACGTAGCATAATCTACCGATAAATATTTTAACTAAACTGGCAATCATTGTGATGGAATGTACAGTACAGAAATTATTTATTGTTCCGCGGTGGCATTCATACTTCACCACACACATTACTTGGAAAATCAACGATGGCTTCATCTCGATATTAGAATCGCCTCACTTCATTTTACGAACATAAATTTACACAAGTTTATTGAATTTATTTTTATTTTAAAAGGTGGGACGGACGGATTTTGTATACTTGATTTAAGAGAGGTTCTTATTGGTTTCCCGGGTGTCGTAAACGTCAGTTTTCATTTATTCCCAGTTCGCTGGGAAAATGATAAGCATGAAGTTCATAATAATATTTTGAAATTCAAATTGACTTTCACAGGAAATATAACCCATTTTTATTAAAATTCTCTGCTGTGTATAATCTATTTATGCTAGCATAAATATGTTCATAGGGGTCGGTGAATATTGAACATCACAAGGGAGCGTTTTAATGTATTCAGTAATGTGTTAGTAATCTATAATGGTTCTATATAATAATCATAGCTGCTTTTCAAATATCGAGCAGAATATTTTGGATTAACATTGTATTGATTTCTTACTATGCCATAAGGCAGTATAATAATTTCGAGGGAATAATGTGCATCGTATAAGAATCACATGGATGAACGGGGAAAAATCTATATCGTAGTGGGATTAGAGCTTGTGTCTTTTTCCCCCCCTCTGCTGATTGTCATGTGGCAGTTATTCATCACTTACAAATGTTGCAAGTAAACGAGGAGATATATACGTAGCTACTCCATCTGCTAGATAGAGAAGCTAAGTGTCATTAAAAAACTCATTTTAATAGGACGAATTGAAGTGTTTACTCCTAGGTACACTATTCCTAAATATAAAACAGTGGAATCATAAAGTGAAAGTATTTGTATGTTCCCGGTACTCCTGGTGGATTCATAAGGACATCCTAATGATATAAGGTATTATTTAGATATTTTCTACTTGAACGACTGTGACTCGTTCGGTTCGCCGTCTCCCGAGGGACAGTTCAATAGATGACCATTTTTTCATATTCTTCTGACAATATTTCGTGTAGCACCATTACTGCTGCCTTCCAGCCTTCAAATTTTATTATTTTTGGGGATTAAACCAATTCCCAGTTTTTGTTTTCCTGTTTTAATGGATACATTTGTTTTGACTTTCTACTTGAGACGACTGAAAACATTTTTGTTGTTGGTGTATGTAATTTCTTCATTGGTTTTGTAGTTCTTGTTGTTGATGTTAATGTTGTCGCTGATGTCGATTTATGGTGTTGCTATAATGTGTATCAACGTGTTTTTTTTTTTTTTTTTGTGGTGGTGGTGGTGGTGATGGTAGCGGTAATGGTGATGGTAGATGGTAGCGGTGAAGGTGGTAGTGGTAGCAGTGAAGGTGGTGGTAGTGGTGATGATGATGATGGTGATGGTACCGGTAATGGTAGCAGTGATGGTAGCAGTGAAGGTAGTAGTAGTGGTAATGATGATGCTGGAGGTGGTGGTGGATGCGGTGGTGGTAGCGGTGAAGGTGATAGCAGTGAAGGTAGTGGTAGTGGTGATGGTGGTAGTGGTAGCAATGAAAGTGGCGGTGGTAGTGGTGGAGGTAGTGGTAGTGGTGCTGATGATACTGGAGGTGGCGGTGGCCACGTTGGTGGACAGTCGGCTGTTCTACATTGCGGACAGCCCGCTTTTGAATCCAGCAGATGGAATTTAGTCAGCCGCGATTCTTATATATCTACACACACACACACACACATAAGTACAGATAAATTCATACATGCATACAATTGCACGTACACACATATACACATACATGCATATATATATATATATATATATATATATATAAATCTAGGCATACATAAATACACACATATACATATACATGTAAATACAATGTTTCTCATTGTCTAGCTCTTATGTTTGTATGTGTGTGTATGTATACGAGTGTGTATGTATACGAGTGTGTATGTATATATGTGAGTGTGTATATGTGAGTGTGTATATGTGATATGGACTCCATAACAACACATCACCTGCTATTTCTTCCTTGCTGCGCCAACAGTGGACTGCAAATCTGAGTCTCTGTCCACGTATTGACCTGATGATAGGTGGTATATTGCCATAGAGATCCTTATTTGTTGGGTGTTCCCTCCAAGACACGTTTAAAGCAGCATGGAGCAAGAAACGCTGGTCGTCCCAAGAAGACATATGTCAAGCAACTTGAGGACGATACTGGATGCACTGCGGAAGAACTGGCAAACGTTATGAGAGACAGAGATGGATGGAGGAAATGTGTCGTAGAAAGCCGAGCAAGCTCGACCTGATGATGATGATGATGTATATGTGAGTGTGTATATGTGAGTGTTTAACTGTGTGTGTGTGTGTGCACGAGAGAGATGGTAGAGGTTGTAGTATTAAAGATAACTTTAATATTGCAGCTGGAATGGTAGAAAAACGAAATTCCTCATTAGATTCTGTGTTCTGTCACCAGACATTTTCAGTGATATTATTTAATTTCCGTTTCATAACCATGTGTTTATAATTCCAATAATATTTCCTTTTGGCATTTTAGTTGCCAAGAGAAATTGAGCCAGATTCAATCGTTATGCAATCTAACAGCCAATAGAAAATTTAGGATATGTGTGTGTGTATATATATATATATATGCGTGTGTGCGTGCGTGTGCGTGTGCGTGTGTGTGTGTGTGTGTGTGTGTGTTTTTGTGTGTGTGTTTGTGTGTAAATCAAATTACGAAATATGACAGATTTTGTGGGATGCCGTGTGAAATGTGAAATTGACTGTAGTAAAACCTGAGTAAAAACTAGATTTGAGACAGTTGTTCTATAAACTCTATAATTTTAAAGATATATAGAAATATGAGGCAGACATGTCTTGTATTGTATTGTAATCTCGGGTTACCTTAAGCCTTGGGCGAAACATTGGATAGACTGACACTGGAACACTATCAGATTGATTTTATCAGTAATTCAAAAGTACATCCTTATCAAACAGTTCCTCACGCTGATAGTACTAGGGGCTAAATGTAAGGGACCGGGTTTTTATAGAATACATACCCAGTTAGCATATCATTTCAATACACGCTAGATAGCTTGTTTAATATGCTATATAAATAATTATTTTGAGTTTGAAGAAGATTGCCTATCTTTGGGAGAAGAATGGTTTCACCCGAAAGATGAATTAAAACCAAAGTCCTATTTCTCACTTATACAGACAGTGAATCTGTCGCGAAAAAAATGGTCCTTTTCTTATGCCCATGAAGCACGAACCCCCTCAGACTAACAAACTTCTCTATTAAGGTGTAATATTCGGATCCGGTCCTGTTAGGAATCTAATCAGGTGTAAGTTATTGATTCTGTTACAACGTAACAACCCGGTTTATACCGGTAATTACGTTTACCATATAATAAGTGAACTTTCAGGAATGATACAACGTCAGATTTAAGGAATTAGTGTACATATATTTTAGACATGATTAAATCAACTTTAAAGTTTGTATCTCAGGGAGATCGATAATATATAATTAAATAAGATAGTGCCGTTCCTTCTTTTAATCATATGGGTGGGGTGGATCTGTGGGGTGCCCAAACTACCCCCGGGGGATGGTCCCACTCCTATTGGGGAATTTGGTTGTTATTTTTTTTACTGTTAATGATTCCTTTTTTTTAATTTTTATACACGTTTTTATGTAAATCCCTGCTGTCCCTTCTCTTTTATTGTAATTCATATTTCGGGCCTAATGACAATCAATTACTACTACAACTACTATTACTGCTAGTAGCATTACTGTCGCTACTTCTATCGCCACCACTTCTATAGATAGTAATTCTGCCTCTTACTACTACTACTAAAAACATTACTACGAGTAGTAGTAGTAATAGTAGTAGTAGTAGTAGTAGTAGTAGAGCACGGCTGTTACTATGCGACTGCAGTAGTAGCAACGTCACAATATATTTCGTATGTCGTGTTGTTGCTATAAGACTGTAACAACAACACAGGTGCTGTGACATTACTATGTTAGTTGCAACAGGAACCTTACTACGTAACTCTGTTGCTAAGTGCCAGGTTGCTATGTGTCTACCAAACTAACCATGTAGCATTCTCTCGATATTGGAATGCATGCCACTGTTTAATGTAGTATCAATGCCTGCTGCTAACTCTTTCTTCCTTGCTATTTTACTGATAAATACTTATACTACCTGTAGTTGCAGCTAGGTATATATACTTATATCATATATATATATATATGTGTGCGTGTGCGTAAATGTATACATATGTGCGTATATATATATATATATATATATATATATATATACATACATGTGCGTGTATCTATATATTATTTTTTGCGTATAGACATGTATATCATATGCATATGATATATATATGTATGTGTATGTGTGCATATATATATGTGTATGGATGCATATAAACATATATATATATATATATATATATATATATATGCATATAGACATGTATATATATATATGCATATGTGTATGTATGCATATATATATATATTTACATATATATATATATGCATATATATATATATATATATGCATATATATGTGTGTATGTGTGTGTGGGGGGGGGATTTAGTGTATATATATATATATATATATATACGATTTATAATATATATCATATATATCTTACGGCATCACATTGTTCCTGCGTCACTGTTGCTAGGTCACAGCTAACCCTGCTGACTGGAAATATCTACGTCATCATCGTTGATGTTGTTCTTGTTGTTATTGTAGTTATAGTTGTTGCTACGCCACAGTTGCTTGAAGTCATTTTATTTGATGTTTTTGTTCCTCACACACTTGATATTCTCTTACTTTCATCGGCGGTACTATGATAAATAGACACGTCATTGATAAAACCGATATATCGTTATCTGGAATTTTATAATGGAATATACCGAGGATTGGGAGGAAGGCTTCAATAACAAAAAAAGTAGCAACTACTACTACTACTACCACCACCACCACTATTATTACTACAACCACCACTACTACTACCACCACCACTACCACCACTAGTACTACTACCACCATTATTACTACTACTAGTAAAACTTAAAACAAAAAAAAAAGCAATGATGGTAATGTTAATAACAACAACAAGATTAAAGCAACTACAATAAAAAAAAACAGCAATAATAATAATAAAAACAACAATGACATCAAGAGCGAGGACATCACCAAGAACAACAGCAACAATGACAAAGAGAAAATAAAAAGTAGCTGTCGGCAAATATAGTAGATTATGAATATATGTGTGCATGAGTGTGTGTATATATGTATGTACGTACATATGAATGTATGTGTATGAATGTATATGTACGTATAGGTATGTATACGTAGAGTTAGATAGAGTTTTAAAAAAGGGATATTGTTAACTGTAGGACTGTTCTAGATGTACCTTGCTGGGTTTGCATGCATTCACAGAGATCAGAAATATGTATATATTATCATGTATGGTGGCTAAATAGTGAATCTTTTTATTCTGGAGTTTCACCTGCTTCTTCACAGGGTCATCAAGTAAAAACTGATGACCCTTTGAGGGCGCAAGTGAAACTACAGTATAACAAGACTCACTATTTGGCCACAATAAATGAATATTAAACTCTACTTCGTTACTGAGTACTCTTTTCTCCAGCCCAACAACTACATGGGGATATATATATACATATACAGTGGCGGACTGGCCAGGTTACCCAATGTCAAGTGGGCCCCGAGGAGCCCACAGTAGCATTGCAGGACCCAGTGTAGTATTTTAGGGGTCAATGCTTTGCTTTCAAAAAATATCTGAAGTCTAAGAGAAAGAATAAATTTTTTTTAAAAATAAATAAAACAATTAAGCAAATTATTTGGTCAACCAATTCCCCAGGGAATTAATAGAAACCAAAATATACTAGAGACGGTGGGTATCCTGTTCTTGGCTTCAATCCTAGTCGAGAGGTACATTTTTCAGTTTTTATTTTACATCCCAAAGATTATTCCTATGTGTGTTTAACTGTTGAATTAAGTTAATGTGATTATAGCAAACAAATATATATATATATATACAGTGCGGACTGGCCAGGTTGCCCAATGGCAATATATATATATATTGTTATGCTTTGGGAGGGTCATGTTGCCAATAAGAAACACACGCACCAGTTGCTTTCACTCAAATTCAGGAACGATATATATATATATATATATATATATATATAATATATATAATATATATATATATATATATATAATATATTTATTAAAATAACAGATTAAAGTTTAAGCAAATCTTCAAATTTATTATTATTACTATATATATATATTTCGTTTCTGAATTTGAAAGTGAAAGCAACTGGTGCGAGTGTTTCTTATTGGCAACATGACCCTCCCAAAGCATAACAATATATATATATATATATATAATGAATTAAGTAGAATCAGCAGTGTGGATCTTCCTCCGTTAGTATCAATCTTTAGCTGTCACTCACTCTGTGACTTACATGTAGAATCTCCCTGAATATTACCTTGGAAGAAAAGTGTTATTTGCAAGAGTCAATGTCGAATCTGACGCATGTGTGTTTATCATTGATGTAATCTATTATTTTTGTATTTATGTATTTATGTAGTAATTTAACCAATTTATATGCCTGTATAGAACTAGTAAGTAATATCAGCCATCTGTACCCCTTAGAGAAACAACAAATTAGAGAAAAAATAAATGAATGTGAAGAACAACGAGAGGCAAATGAAGCATAATTAGGAAAAGAGAGTTGCAGAAAAACAAGCATCTAAACATTTCCGGTTTAACCTCCATGCACTGAAAGATACTGTTTATAGTAAATCTTTGATTATAATTTGCTTCTCTAATGCTGCTAGTATTTTAAAGAGCAGCTTCAATATGTAACCCCCCCCCCCCCCCCCTCTCAGACTGGTAGATTCTACATTAGAAGAAACTGCAATATCGTCGTTGGACTTAAGAATATATAGATGACTCTACACATATTGTTTCTGATCAAATATAATTCAACAGTATACAACCTACTTTGTTTATTAACTTATTCAGTGTCTGATATATCTTAAACGGCGTCAGATCTG
>OZ024753.1:45991764-45994264 GCA_964016885.1 Eledone cirrhosa
GCTTTCTGAATATAATTAACTAATATTCAGAATTGTTAAGTCCTTCGTTACGACATCACTAATAAAAGATGATTTCAATGATTTCCAAATCATTTTGAAAATAAAGAATTTGTAGAGATATTAGTTACACAATTATGTTTCTATGACTGTCGTTTATTTTTAGAGTCCTACGTATGACTAGATCTTGCAGAAAACTATGCCTAAAGGTTTTTTTAGAAAAAGAAACAGCTTAATATTGTAGACCTAGCGGCGGTTTTATATGACTTTTATGAAAAGGGTTAAAACCAAAAAGACTGGAAAATATATAACTGCAGAGAAATATACGAATTAAGAATATATTCGGCTAAGACTAGGAATTTTCCCAAAGGATAATAATATTTCTTTACATAGACTGACAAAAAATGGTACAATTTCTGGAAACGTTCACCAAATGTGATTATTGCGTGACGTTTATCATATTAGCACCAACTGTAATGGTATAATTCATCTAAACGTTATTTCAGATGGAAGTAATAAAACCTTTTTCTTTTCTTTCAGAATGTGAAAACTATATATTTATTCTATTATTTGCTGGCAAGTGAAATAAAAGTCAATCGCATAAACCATCATAATTGTAGATATTACTTTTGTTGTATTTAGTGTTTCTCCCAGACTCACAATATATGTGCCATACCCTCATTTTGAATATATATATATATATATATATATACACAAACATGCATACATAACATACATACGTACATAGATATGTAAATTAATATATCCCTTTGAAGTGAAATCCGATGAACTAATATAAATGTTCTGCGAGGCAAGACGAATTATTTTATGAAATACTTAAAATGCTAAATATATTAAAATTGTACATTCTAGAAAAGAATTGAACACTCATGTTGAAAATCCACTTCTCAAAATTGGAAATTATTTGCTAATGAATCTTGATATGTTATTCACTTCCACCATTGAAGATAAATGTTTACATAAAATATAGATTAACACAGATAAATACACATTTCTGTCATATCTGCTATTTCTTGCTTCGTATTTAACGATGTCTTTAATATTAGATATATGCCTGCTGTTTTATTGTGTCTACTAAAGAACAATTGGCAGGAAAAAAAAACATCATTTAAATTTTGTTGCTTTTTTGTGTTTCTTTAATAAAATATACACAACGTAAAGAAATCATAAATAACATGTACAGCAGTAATGGAGAATTCAATAATAGAATCGGTTTACTTCTATTATTCGTATAAGTATGAGTCTCAACTTCCTCTGCCTCTCTCTATATATGTGTGAGTGTGTGTGTATTTGTGTCAGCTTGTATGTGGTAGTTTCTGGAGAAGAGTCTGATTTTCTGCTGCAATTAGAAATTCTTGTGGATTTTGCTTGTCAAAAATATATCTAACTATTGAAACGGCAGCAATTCGGCCATCGGGGTCCCAAATTTTTCATATATATATATATATATATATATATATATGTTCATATTTTAATAGGTCTTCATACCACTGCATGGGACGCAAAATCTAAACTTATTTATTTGTAGCGGTGTATAATGCACAGTAAGACAGATTTGAATCGCATGGACGACAAAATAAATATATCTAATAACTATAATATCTGAACAATCTCTTTCCCCACTAACAATACATTCCCACCAAAGTTCTATTTTTTCTTCTCAAATCCCCACCTACAGCATTAAAAGAGGTAGAATAGTTTGATAGTAAAAGTCTATATACACTGCGCCTATATAGACTATACATTAACGTCTGCGATCTTATGTCTGTTGATAATATATGAATGAGGGCTGTAGCGAAACAAAAGGAACTACAACAATAACAAAACACAACAATCAATTTAATGGTACAAGCGTCATTAAGGAGGACCTATGTAAATATGGAACCTCTTTAATACGAAAGTAAAATCGATTCTGTTTTATTTCTTTGATATTTATCTGTGGTAATGTTGAGGCTTGTTACAAATTCCTCGTTCATTATGGTTTATTTCTTTGGAAAATATATTTTATTTATAAAATATTATCTTTTTGTTAAAGTAATATATTTGAGATAAAATTATATATTATAAATAAATGAAATACAATTACCTAGGGAAGTTTTAGTGTAAAGTAAATAACGACATGAAAAGAATTATTTAAAACTGATGAAAGTTGAAAAAATAAGAAAATATAGACGAACAAAAAGTTCATTCAACTGAAAAGAACGTTGTAAAAATAAATAACAGAATCGAAGTAATGTAACAGAAATATCGAAGCCAAAAGCGATCAAAATTGCATTGAGTAAACATTTATTGCAATTTTCATGTTTATTTATTTTATTTTTAGATAATATATAATCGATGAACATCAGGACAATTGTAAATGCTAAAATAATAATAATTATTAGTATTATTATTACTATTCATATTACTATTGTTATTGCTAATATTTTTATCATTGTATTGTTTTTGTTAGGTTTATATAATTTCCCCTTAAAATTCTCAC